>OY282643.1:90047340-90506375 GCA_958299015.1 Tetanocera ferruginea
GTCTTCAAGGCGCTCGTAAAAACTTTCTTTGGTCTCGTCATCTTTTTCTTCTGTCGGAGCGTGCGCACATATTAGGCTTATGTTAAAAAATTTTGCCTTGAAGCGGATTATGGCAAGTCGTTCGTTCACAGGAGTGAATCGCAGGACATGATGCCGTATTCTCTTGCCAACTACAAATCCGCATCCAAACTCGTGCTTCTCCGCATGGCCGCTGTAGTAGATATCACAGGATGCTTGCCGTAAGCAACCCTGTCCCTTCCATCGCATTTCTTGGATTGCAGTGATATCAGAATTATATCTTTCCAAGATATCAATCAGTTGGATAGAGGCACCATCCCAATTTAGGGTTCGGACATTCCAGGTGCATATCCGTAAATCATAATCAGTTTTTCGTTTGCGGTAGTCGTCATCAGATTTGGGGATCATTCTTTCATTAATTCTTATACTTTTCATTGAAATGGTTTTATTACATGGTGGGCTTCAAACCCAACGCACAACCTTTGCTTGATGGCCAAAGGAAGCCCGCCGCTCAGATTCGCCGCCAAAGTTTATCGGGCGAAAGTACCTTGACGTTTCCAGGAGAAACCACGCGGAGGTTTGAGTCGACTTGAGACGATTTCGACATGGATAATGCTGGCCTCGTCAAGTTGAGGCAGTCAGACACGTTGCCATGTGAAGATCGCCCCCTTATCTCACTATTTTGTTATGTTGGTTAGAGAAAATCAAAAACGTTTGTTCACAAGACAACTAGTGTGAAAAACTGGCGAACTTGCTTCTTAGTTATCGAACGTGTATGGAAATGGCCTCCGGGTGACACATGAGATCGCAGATTGGAAGCCTGCATCATTAAACATTTCAATCAGTTTTGGATTTTTCAGTACAATTGTACTTTTTCAGTACTATTTCATAATACAAAGTACGTAAGTACCACGAAGATATATTTAGTACATTTTCATACATATGGCTTCTTCATATCGACTTCCTTTGTTTTTTTTTATAAATCATAAATCAGCGCCTTTTTTGTAAAGTTTTGAAACTATTTTTACAACACATTTAAACGAACTGCTGATCAGTTATACTATTTTAATATCCCCATGCGTACTGCGTAAGGGATTTATTTATTTTTTCACGACGAGTGTAACGCCCATAAGGAGGCGTGGTAGGTATAAAAAAGTATATATATTTTTGCTTAGAATCACCATTTAAGTTAATTAAGCCATGTCCGTCTGTCTGTCTGTCTGTCCGTCTGTCCGGCTGTCTGTGGACACGATGACAGCCGTAATTTTGTAGCTATTGTGGTGAAATTCGATATATAAGCTTTTTTCTAAAAAACTAAGATTAAGTTCGAAAATGGGCTAAATCGGATGAAAACAACGCCTGCCTCAAATACAACCCCAATATTGTTAACTCCATAAAGAAGCAAATATTTAAGTTACAAAACTTAAATTCGGTATTTGTGTAATTTATGTCAAAACGGAGGTGTGTCAGAAAACTAGGCGTCATCCACCCACTAACACGTCCACCTCAAATACAACCCTAAAATTGAAAACTATACAAAGAGGCTTCTGCAGAAAATAAATAAATAAAATTAAGAATTTATTCATTTTATATCAAAACTAAAGCGTGTTTAAAAAATGGGCGTCATCCAACCACGAACACTTCCACCTCCCATATAACCCCAAAATTTAAAATTATATAAAAGAGCTTCTCTTTGAGCTACAGGAAAAAAATGTTTATGTTTGCATTTAATATCAAAAATAAATTGTGGAAGGATAATGGGCGTTATCCACCTTAGAACACACCCACCACCCATACAACCCATAATAGTGAAAATTATATAAATAAGCTTATATTTAAGCTACTGAACTGAAATTGGGTATATGTGTATATTATATCAAAACTGAAGCGTGTTAGAAAAATTGGCATCAACCACTCAAGAACATGCCTACCTCCATACAACCGCAAATTGATAATTTTATAAAGAGGCTTTGCAGGAAAACAATTTGATATGAATGTATTTGAGACGTCATCAAAAAATTAAAATTTTTTAAATCTCATACATATAGAGCTAATATTTAAGATTTTGTACCATTTCGAATCGGCCATTGGGGTATTTTAAGTCGCAGATATACCTTACTAGTTCTATTACATGGCATGCAATATTGCAAACCAAATATTGCCAACACTTAGTTGGCAATGAGCTGTCATTTTTATTGTTTGACAGCCATATTTCATTTCTCCTGAAAATTAAATGCGTGAACATCTTAAGAAAAATAGACTAGTGCGCAGCAGATATTTATAAAGTAATTAATATCACCAAAAATATCAACGTCACTCTTTTTTCTTCATCATTTTATAGTTCGCACAGTTTTTTTATGCCATCTAGCGACCGAGCACAGCGTACTAACTTGTTCGAAGTTCTTTCAAAAATGTAAATAACATAACATAAAAAGCCCACCCTTGCAATATGGCCATTGCTTCCAATTGAATTTGACAGATGAAAAGCAATACATTATTCAGTGCATTCAGCAGAAAATTTGCTACGTAGCTGCTACACAACTTTCCGGCTGAATGGTATGTAGCATAAACCGCTCACACAACATGTTCCCTGAGCGGTCGCCAGCTTAGGAAGCGAAAATATTTTATGCTACCTCGATTGAGCGCTTTACGCTCACTTCATTTCGACAGATGATCAATCAGTTTGTTGGAAATTTGACATTTCGCAAAGAAACGCATTCAGCAGAAAGTATCACTTTATGCTACTTCGCTACCTGAGCGCTTTTTCGGCTTGAATGCACACATTGCCTGTCGAGACGCCCAGTTAAGAGCCAAATAGACAACACAGACAGTCGCAACAAACACGTGTTTGTTGCGACGGTCTAACAGTAGACCCTAATTGAATGCGTGATGCGTTGTGCTTCTATCAGATTTGGTTCATGCACATACATTTAATATGAAGCCTACCGAAATGCGCAACGCACTAGTGCAACTCGATTCGAATTTCCTATTTTGACAATGCGTTCGGTTGTGAAGTTGGCTGCATAAAACAAAAATATTCGAACAGAGAGTAACAAACACATAAAAACAACAAGGAAAACCCAGTGGGAAAATCCATCCTTACATAATGAATTATTCTTAACTTATTTTTCATCCCATATCAGGGCATGAAAACTTCAATACCAAATGCCCATTACTTTTACACAGGCATGATCGCCACTATAAGCTTCCTTTTGTAATGTATGATATGCATCATTACGTGACCCTTTACTAAAATAAAGTGCAGGGAATGTACTTTCAAAAATCGGAATCAATCGGGCTTATGCACTTTATTTAATAAGCAGGATGTATGCATGACAGCGTAAGGCACCCGTACTGTATTGATATACGACGTGCATATAATCCATTTTAACCTTCTTCGCAACGGAAATTGTAAGCTGTGGCCTTATGTTCACCTTTTGTTGTAAGTGTAAACGGAAGCAGTGCTTACAATTTCCGTTGCGAAGAAGGTTTAATTGAAGGGTTAAATCGTAATTTTTATAGAGAAGATATATAATTGTACATTCATATGGCTATTGAACAATAAAATAAATAAAAAATCTTATTTTTACTCATAGCCATTTTTGTATGCGCAACGACGAATGATCTTACTACACCGCCGTTCACCATAAGATTGTTCTTTATTAGTTTTTTCTTTTGGTTTTTTGCAACACCTAACATCTTCGTAACGATAGTCAAATAAAGTTATGTCATCATACCACTGCATGTCTCTTGCTTTACGCAATAATGTACATATGGAAATGATCACACGAAGACATGATCGGCTTAAACGTGTATTCCTTTTGCAGTTGCAGTCGTAAGTGAAGATGTAAGGTGCTCCTTATGTAACAAACCACATACTTACTTCAGCATGATCCTGTTTTCACCACCATAAGCTAAAGGAAAACATGAATTATTTAGTAAGCACCTTACGACTTTTCTGACTGGGAACATATATGTTTTCGATTGTACGCAGCGCTTTTGTTTAGGCTAAGCGTATACAAAATTTGCGTGTCGCTAGGAAGCGCAACGCAACACGCATTCGATAAGGGTCTACTGTAATAGTGTATTTGGTTGTTTGAAGGTCTGTTCAGATGTCTGACAAAAATTAAAATATTTTAATTTTCGGTCGTGTCTGACGGACCGTCTGTGTAGTGTATGGTGAAACCTCACAGATTTGCGAAACTTTCGTTGTGCACAGACGTGTTGCAGCGAAACAAAGGATGAATTTAGCTGAATTTATTGAACTTTTTAAATCCCTGCCGTCATTTTGGAGGATTGAAAGCAAAAAGTATTGTGAAAAAATATTAAAAACAATGAATATGAAGTGTTACTGATGAAAATAAAGATAGAAATCATGAAGCATCGCTGTCCTCACTCATCGCGCAACAAAGGGGAACTAAAAAACCAAGTCTGCGTGCATGAAGTCTGTGTAGTGTATAGTCGTCGCAATGATAAGAAGAAAACATCTGTCTGACCGACAGTCTGTGTAGTCTATTTGGCCCTTTAAATACATCAAAAAAGTTTATTATATAGGCTGTGCTCACACGTAAATCAAATGACTGAATGAACTCTAATTTGTTGTTGTTTGTCCAGCTAAAAAAAATGAACTCTCTGTGAGAGAGAAAATAAGCTTTGAATACGTCATCGCTTCATTCAAAGTTTTGACCACGCTCTAGACCTGAATCATTCAGTCAAAGTGTTGCAAACTTTTACTTGGCTGCTGCTTAGTAGTAAGTTATTGATAAGAAGGTAGTAGATTGAACAAAAAACTAATTTTATGATTTAAAAAAGGCAGTAAATTTCTGTGAATATAGTTTTTTTGTGCATTGTTTTTAAAATATTAATAATGAAAAATTACCATTTCCTGGACAAGACAACTGACCGAATAGTTTATAAATGCATTCCAAAGAAAAAAATAATATCCGGAATATTGATTTGCAAACGAAATCAATTTCAATCCTTTAAGATAGTGATGTTCAACTCAGCTCCTGCGAGCTTTCTGCACTTACGAGCTGACCGCGTGCACGGCGAGCTCGCTGTGTGTTTGTGTGTATGTTTTATTTGAACAAAAAACCCAGTCAGAAATTTATTTCAATGTAGTCAGCTGTTATACAAAAAGCATTCATATTGAAACTTTTTAGTTTAACAATAACCTTTTTCCTAAAATATAGTTAATTGCAACTTATATATGTAAATATATAAGTCAATGCAAAAAGTTAACATATAATTTTGATTTTAATTTTGAAGTTTGATTATGTTAAGTTTAAGGCAGTTTAAGCATGCAAACAGGAAAAAGCATTATTTTTGAAATGTGCAGATAATTCAGCTGCACAATAAATTAAATAAAGCACTATGCTTCATGAAACGCTTATATATGCATAAGTAATCAAATTCATGTACTCGGTTACAGTTTATATTTCTTGCTGGGATGTTTATGTGTATTTGCCTTCCTTACAGTGGAGCAGTTTTAAGATTTGGTTGTTGAATTCGATACCAAGCAAGTACAGAGGAAATTTTGTTATTTCTCAGAAGTTCAGACCATGCAGCTGCGCAGTAGATTTCGTTGAAATTAGTTCGATTTTATATTATTATTTTAATATGTAAAGTCAGTTTGAAGTGTGTTGACATAAGTGCGTAAGATAAAATTTTGCTAATTGAAATAAGTTTTAAATAAAATTGAATTGAGTATATTGTTAAAATTAAAGTGTTAAGAGCTGTTCTAACATTTGAAGTTGTTAAATTGGTGTTATTCAATCCAGAATTTTTATAAAAACGATTTTAAAATTTGAAAAATAAATACAATCTTTTGCAAGATTTGTTCAATTAAATTTGGCTTCCAAAGTTTTTACAAAAAGTATTTGAATTGAGTGGGAACTTCCTTCAAAATTTTTTAAACATATATTACTGATAAATTTTTTTTTATATAACTAATTCAATGTCATCAGAAAGTTTAATATTAAAAAAAAGCTTTTAGCTTAAACACTAATTTAACACTTCATTTTCCCAAATATACTACTCAGCTTTTTGAAGAACTATAGAAAACAATTTTTATTAAATTTTAATAAGTAATACTAAATAAAAATAATAAGTAATAATAGTAATAATAATAACAAGTAATATGAATAAAATAAAAATAAATTATACCAAGCATTTTATAATTTAATTTTATGAATCTGCAAAACTATAAGCCGCATATTTTCGCTCTTGTCCACTGTGCAATGTTGTCGAATACAAATTTACGTACACGCTTCTTTGTTATTGTTTTATGTGATGAGCTGCTGCTAGCACGAAGCTGGCAGCGCGAGCCGATAAGCTGAACATCACTACTTTAAGATCAATATTTTCACTGTCGTTCTCCAGTTTTGTAAACTTTTTTGCAGGTAGCACGACAAAACATAACGTAATAAAAAAGTAGGCATAACGATACTAATCGCAAATAGTAGGTAGCAGAAAAGCCTGCGTCGGCGGTTCAGTCAAACAACCACGTGTGAGCAGACTTCAGTCAAATCAACTCAGAGAGAGTAACCCCCAAGCCACACGTGCCAGTAACAGTTCGAAAAACTCAATGCATTCAAAAATATAATCATCAGAATCAAAATAGGAAAAACAGTGTTGCGTTTTCTCCCTATTCTATTCCTACTTGAAGTATGAATTTTTTTTTACATGCCTTGTAGTGAAATAAACATGTAATTATTTCAGAGGTGCACATAAGAGCTTCGGGGAGCTCTCGGCTTTCACAGACAAGTCGTGTATGCGAAGCTGCCAAACTTCTTCGACGATAGCATTGAATCAGTTTGCGTTTGATCTTCACGGAGTAAGCATCTTATGCGCAAATTGTTATGTTGAATTTTTGTCTTGTACACACATAGACAAAAATGTTGCGTTCGTGTTGGAAGCTCTGCCAACGCTGTGCATCACTGAATTATTTCAATTGCCATTGTTTAACACATAAAATATGATATGAAAAAGGTGTTTTTTTTAAATATTTTAATAAATATATTGTAAATATTTGAAATCAACATAGCTTTTTCCCCATTTAAGTTTTGTGCTGATTTGGAATTAAAGGCATCACTGAATAAAAGTAAACAAAAGAGGAAAATGATCGCATTGTTGCTGGAACCTTTGACTTTTGCAAATGAACTTTCACTACCACGTGTTGCCGTAGCGTAATTTGTTGCTTATTTCGAAACAATTTCGAAATAAATACATATACTCTACTGGCCGTTATTCTTCAATCATTTGATGAACGTGTGAGCACAGCCATAAGGAAAAAGAATTGAGTACAATTTGATGTCAAAAAGTACAATTTTTATTTCGTTGTGGTACAATTTCGGAAAAGTCATTTCCCATCCCTGATTTCAATATATTCTGCAAATATTAGAACTTAGTTAAATAGACTTTCAATATGTTGAATAACTTTAAGAAACACTCAATAGATTCTGAAAATGAAATCACTGCTAAATACAGAACTATAAAAACTGATTCAAACCAAATCAAATATTTTACTGATATCCCGTTATCTCTTAAGACGATTCGTGGCTTAACTCATTTAAATTATATTTACCCTACTGTTATTCAGCGTGAAAGTATAAATTTGGCATTACAAGGGAAGGATGTGATTGGTTGTGCAACTACTGGAAGCGGCAAGACATTGGCATTCTTAATTCCGGTATGCATAGATTTTTAAATTTTATTTAAACTATTTTCAGATTTACTACGCGCATTACTATCCGGAACCAATTTAAGATGAGTTTTTGTTTTAATTTTTGTGTGGTTCATTATAATTTCATGCAAAATTTATTGAAGTCTGATTGAATCAATTCAGGATTTGGGCATAATTCTAGTTTGGGGCCCACGCCCCTTCTTTAATTTTTTTTTTTGGATTATATGTATTTGGCCCTCCTAAATCCAATGGTGCAAGAAAAGGCATAATTGAAGAATAATGGAAATGCAAAATTTGTGTTTTTTTACGTGTAATTATATGGATTTGGGGCTCCTAAGTTCGATTCTGAAAAAATTAAGAATCGCTCTCAAGTGGTGTAGAAGTTATAAGGATCAAAAGTTGAAAAATTACTACACATTTGCCTGTTTTTCGATTTATTTTAATAAAATTTGGAATAATTTTACTTTAGCGACCATGCCCGAATTTTTTTTTTCTTATTTTTGTTAGACGTATATGAACCTCCTAAACCCAATGGTGAAAGAAAAAATTGTCGGTCTCGATTGGTTTAGGAGATAAAATTCGCGAAAGTTTGAAAATTCAGTGCAAATTTGTGTGTGTTTGGAAGCTAATATAAGCTTATTTTACTATAATTACCCAAAAAGGGGGTTTTTTACTGCGCATTAAACAAAAAAAAAACAACAATTCATTCATTTTAAGAAAAAAAAATATATATATTTATTAAAAAATACATCAGTCTGAGTCGGTATCAGAAGCATCAAGTTCATTCGCAGACTGTGCCTCCATATGAGCTCTAACTGGATTGTACAGTTAGAAAAAAAAGCGCCGCAGGCGAAAAATTGTTATTAAAAATCGCGGCGATTTTTAATAACAATTTTTCGACATTTCTTACAGGTTTCACAAAACTCAATATTTGATAAAAGAAAAAAGCGCCGCAGGCGAAAAATTGTTATTAAAAATCGCCGCGATTTTTAATAACAATTTTTCAACATTTCTTATAGGTTTCACAAAACTTAAAATTTTGTTAAAGAAAATAGCGCCGCAGGCGAAAAATTGTTATTAAAAATCGCGGCGATCGAATTTTTCTATTCTCCTTCAAACATTCCAATTTTCTTATAACTCAATTTCGTATTATGAAGGTTCAAGTTTTTGTGCTTTTCACGATATCGCATTGTTTCCTTTAATTAGCCCTAAAAATCCACATTTAGGTTAAGAAATCATAATGTAAAAGCTTACATTAGCTTCCACACACGTAAACATTTGCACTGAATTTTCAAACTTTCGCGAATTTTATCTCCTAAACCAATCAAGACCGACAATTTTTTCTTTCACCGTTGGGCTTAGGAGGTCCATATACGTCTAATAAAAATAAGAAAACAAAAATTCGGGCATGGTCGCTAAAGTAAAATTATGCCTAAAATTTAAGCAATATGGGTAGCAAGAGGTCATACCATGACCTATTCAGTTAGGTATTAATTATAAAAAAATCCATTTATTGCTAACTATCCAAAAATGAAAAATTTGATAGTTTTCTATCACTATTCTTCAATTGTTCCCAAGAAAAAGCCGCTCTCTTCTGGTTTAGGAGATACAATTCATCAAAGTTTGAAAAATCGCTCATAAAAATCGGTGAGTTCTCCATAGTTTTTAAACGAATATTCAGTATTAAACAACCAATTTAAACTAAAAACTAACCTATTCGATAAAAACGTAAAAACAAATATATATTTATCCTTTGATACAATTTTGGAATATTTCTAGTTTGGGGCCCACGCCCCTTTTTAATTTTTTTTTTCTGGATTATATGTATTTGGTCCTCCTAAACACAATGGTGCAAGAAAAAAAGGCCGCTCTCTTATGGTTACGGAGATTTAGTTCATCAAAGTTACGAAATTTCAGTTAAAATAAGTGTCGTTTTTGTATGAAAATATGCTATATGAATGCTTATTTGTGCAAGCAAACCTAAGTTTGAGGCAAAGCAAACTAGTACACCTATAAGGGGTGGTTTTGTGGTCGACCCCCCACCCCCACCCTCCCATTCACCCTACACTCCCCCTTGGAGTTAAAAATGTTGAAAAAGGTAAATAAAATTTTATAAAAATTGTACATAGTGTTATATACAATTATAATTGATAAAAAAGTTGTTTTGAAGTAATTAGCGCCAATGGCGGCAACAAATTTTTGTAAAAACACCAAATTTTTTATAAAAATTTTCCATAGTCTTCAATGATAATATAAGACGAAGGAAAAGTTATGATTAATGAGTAATACGCGCCGCAGGTTTCCTATTTCCTATGCAGATTTCCTATTCAGCAAGTGGTTCACATATAATAAATTCAAAAAGTTAAAAAAAACTGAGCAATAAGGGCCGCAGGCGAAAAAATTTTTCAGTTTTTCTATGTAGCAAGTTATTCATATATAATACACTCAAAAAGTAAAAAAATACCAGTAAAAATCAAAAAGACGAACGAATAGTTGTGTTTGAGCAAAAAGCGCCGCAGCCGAAAAATCGCGCGATTTTTTATAACAATTTTTCAGTTTTCCAATTTTTTATTTTTAGGTAAGTTTTTACGATTAAATTGATTGTTTAATAGTGAATATTCGTTTAAAAACTATGGAGAAATCACAGATTTTTAAGAGCGATTTTTCAAACTTTGATGAATTGTATCTCCTAAACCAGAAGAGAGCGGCTTTTTGTTCTTGCATCATTAGATTTAGGAGGGCCAAATACATATAATCAAAAAAAAAAAAAATGAAAAAGGGGCGCGGGCCCCAAACCAATATTATGCCAAATTTGTTATTAATAATATAATTTTAATCAGAATCCCAATCGGATTCACTTTCTGGTTCTTGAGGCAATGTGAGCAAGTGAGCTCTTACAGGATCGTACAGCTCTCCTGCATTTTTAAAAAACTCAACAAGCCGGTCAACTGACGGTCGTATTGATTTAACATATTTGCTGAACATGTATTTGGCCAAATATCCTTTAAAAAATGTTTTTTTTTTCGCCCATACTGCGAAAGGAATGCTTTGGCATGCCTCCACATTCCTTCCACAGTGTTTGTGTGCGCCCCCGTACTGGTATTTTTTGGTTTTTTGAGTGTTTTGTATAAAGACCACTTGCTAAATAGGAAAACTGAAAAATTGTTATAAAATTTCGCGCGATTTTTTATAACAATTTTTCGCCTGCGTCTCTTTTTTCTCAAACACAACTATTCGTTCGTCTTTTTTTTTTATTTTTACTGGTATTTTTTGAGTGTATTATATATATGGGCATCTCCCAGTGGCACGGACGCGACATTCGCACGGTTTTAATTACTCGAAAAACAAGAAAGAAACAAAATGAGCCGATATGTATTTAAGTGTTCTAACGCGACGAAAGAGTGCTACATTTTATAAATATATTGGCGAGATTTAGTACAAATTAGTACAAAGTAATAAGCAATCATTCAATGGAACGGACGCGACAAAAAACAGAAGTTTTTTTAAGCTCGTATAGAAATATGCAAAATTTAGCTAATTTTGAGAACTTTTTTTTATATTTAATATACATGTTAATGGAGGTCAAAGTATAACTATTATTCGTAGACTTATGAAATAAAAGAATTATCTCTTATCTTTTTTTAAATAGATATAGCACGAATACGGACGCGACATCATGGACGCGACAAATTTTTCCACAGTAGTAAAATACAGTAAAGATGTTCATTATAAATTTTAATAAAAATACATCATAATAAGTTGAATTCAAGTTACATAGCAGAAATACTAATCAAAATAAAAAAAAAAAAAGTTAAAAGCTGTTAGAGTGTTTATTTTAATGTTTTTCTTCACTTTTGGTGGACCTTTTTTGGGAGATGCCAAAATGATGAATAACTTGATATGAATAACTTGCTAAATAGGAAAATTGAAAAATTTTTATAAAAAATCATAATTGTATAAGGGCATTTCCACAGAAACGTCTACCGGGACCGAAAAAAAAATTGTTAAATAAACAAATAATTTTTTTGTTATTTAAAAAAAAATGCTTGAATTTTAATAATTTACTGCATTTACAACTAATTTCAGTTTTTATTCTGAGAAAATTGGTCTGATATCTGAGAAATTTCAGTTGATCTTGTCTGTTTATCGGTGTCAGTTTTGTTTTAGAGTGAATTGTTTTAATTTTGTGTATATGTGCAAATCGTGAATGTTAAGTATACAAATTAAAATTAAAAAAATAAATAAATTAATGTTATTTTATGTTTTATACTTTTTAATTAATTTATCCGTGTCATTTTGTGCTATTGTGTTTAATTTTATTAAATTTAATATAATTTTGTCTTCCAAGCAACTAGCTTTGCTTGTTGTTTAGTTATTTTTTCTCATTCCTCTTTGTGCGGTGTTTGTTTATCGCCTGTTCAGTGTACGTTGTTGTTGTCAACATACTGTTTCACTCAATTAACCCTTAAGCGCGTTTTGCATTAAAAAACACTTGCTCGCATAATTTGAATAAACAGAAAAAAAAAAAAATAATTTTTTTTGCAGTGAATTATTTTTCGTCTGAAAATATCGCTGCTTGTTCTCTTAACGAGCTATGCAGTAGCCAAAATATCCTGAATCGTATGTTCAGTTGTTCTGGCCCATGTGAGCAAATGTTCCATGCTTCTTGCGCTGGAATCTCAAAATCGTGCCTTAACGATTTAATATCTGTACGGTCAGGTCTTCGTTGGTACTGTGCTACGTGCAGGGCTCTTTCCCCAGATGAACTTTATGCTAAAATTAAGCATTTTGGGGAAAGTCTTAACTCGTTACATAACAATTTTAGAAAAATTTTTACATTTTTAAGTGAAGTTAATGCAGCATCCAGTACCAACGTATATGATGAGATTTCTACATCGGAAGATGTCTCGAGTTCTTTCATGCAAACTCTGTTTCTTGCGGAACTCAAACAATGGATCCATCAGACAAGGATCTTAAAAGTTCTAAAATTAAGAGGAAAAATAAAAATAAAAATAAAAATAAAAAAAATAAGAGTCGCAATTTTCAGGCTAAGCAGCCCTCTGCTACGCCTTCGGTGAATACTAACACAGTCATTATTTCGACACCATCTTCTACTCCTCCATTGGCTAATAGCCCAATTTCAATTTCAACTGAGCCCAATAATCAGATAAATTTAAGGGCAGTGTCGAGAAAAAAAATGGTTTTTATTTCGCGTCTTCAACCCGACACAACAATTAATAATATATTGACGTTTGTCAAACATAATAATTTACTAAGTCAAAATGCCTTTTGCGTATGTAAGAAAATAGGTAATAAACCATCCCACGCCTCCTTTATTTTAACAGTTGCTGCTGAAGAGTTTGCAAATGTTCTTAACTCTAATTAGTGGGGCGATAATATTCTTGTATCTGAGTTCAAGCCTAAAAATAAGTCTGGAAGGTCAAATAATATCGTCCGTCAGACCCAAAAAAACTAAATAGGCTATCCCTTTGCTATCAAAATGTGAGGGGATTACGATCTAAGACGCGTGACATATTTTTGTTATTTTGTTTGAAAATAAAAAGATATCAAACAAAGCATGATTTACGGTAAATTTTTTATATTGCTTTAACTACTATTCGAATGTCGCGTTCTTGTACCTAAATCATCATTTGTTATCAGAACTTAGTGATCGTTCTTAGCAAGTGTCTGAAAATTGTAACTTAAATCAAATTTGGCCGCTTTACTATAAAAAAAAGTTACTGCAGGTAAAAATCATACTAAACATTTAATATTGATCATCAAAATGTGTCGCGTTCGCGATCATGCGCCGTATTTTTAATACACTTTGTAGAGAAAGTATGGAAAGGTTTCATTCGATTTTTCTGAATTTTTTGCTAAGTGTTAAAAGTTCAAATTAAAGCTTATGAGCTAATTCTCAAGTCATTGGATTGATTTTTAGTAGATTTTTAAGAAATTTTCCAATTTGAGAACGTCGATTCGTATGGGAGGTATACGTGGTTTTCATCCTATTGGGATTATTTTCGAACATGATCTTTATTTTTACGATATAAGCTTAAATATCGAATTTCATTATTATAACTTAATAATAACGGCTGTAATCATGTCAACAGATGAGGGACATACAAAAATAGGGATGCCATGGTTAAAACAACTTAGAAGGTGATACTGCAGTATAATATATGCACTTTTCTATATCTGCCACGCCTCCTTGTGGGCGTAAAAAAGTCTTCATAAAATAAATAACCACATACGTAGGACGGGTGGTGTTACAAAGAAATATAATATTTCTTCTCACTAGCCTCTTATGGCTCATTCCATACAGACGAGTGTGACGTTTTGACTTCTTTATCGTGCTGAAAATTGTATTAACCGTTTTAAATTCTAGCAATTTACTATAGGGTATTTTAGAAGATGCCCCAAGGTTTCAAAATGCTAAAACGTTATGCAATTATTTATACTAGTTTTAATAGTTACATTAGCTTAAACTCCTGGGACGGCGGGTGTGACGAGCAAAAGTTTAAAAACTAAAAATTCTAATTTTAACATTGAAATTCAGTCCATCTGCCACAATGAGACCATTTTTGACTTGCATATATTCAAATTTGATATATTTTCTGTTGAAAACCATTGAAAAATATTTTGAAAAAATGGCGATTACCATTCTTTTTTAAACTTTTAAATGGGACGGGTGTGACATAAGATTTTCCCGGGTGTGACGAGTGCGAATGATGTGGGAAATAAATATAAGAACTTAATGGTTATAATAGCCATCACATATTCTTGACACTAAAATCAAAAAAACATGTTTTTAATTAATGCATTAATTTAAAAAAAAATATTTTTTTGCAAACAATTTTTTTGTATGAATTTATTATCAAATTAATACCTTTAGAAATAATTTTGATTTTTTAATATATTTAAAAAAAAAAATATTTTTTTGCAAAAATTTTTTGCATGCAAATTTTTGATAAAATTAATACCTATACAAATGATTTCGCTATACATGAATTTACAAAACTTGTTTTAATCAAATAATTTATTCATATACAGTTGCGGTCAAAATAATAGCAGTGCTCTAAAATTCAGACATGCTTGAATCAATAATACTAGTCTAAAAAAGTAGGATCCGGAAAACCCAAAATAATTTCTATATGACCTTTCAACGCTGATTCCAAATATGTACTCACTTTTTACTGTTGTGGTAGGATTTTCAAGATACAGGGTGTTTTACACTTTTTACACTTGTCTAGTTTTATTAATCCAGAATTTAAACAACACACCATAAGATAAAAAATTAAATTTTGTATTTAAGAGAAAATATGAAACGTTCCAACGGTATATCAACTTTTATTGTCTTATGTGTTGTAGCGGAGCTATAATTAAGAGATAATCAAACGAAATATCGCCAAATTTTGTATCTTTTGTTTTAGCGAAGCTATAATCGTCAAAAGTTAAAGTGACTGTTTTTTATGTAAAAAAACACTAAATCCACAGTTTATTTCTAAATTTTAACTTTGGACTATTATAGCTTCGCTAAAACAAAAGATACAAAATTTGGTAACTTCCCAGCGGTCCGAAATGGCAGCAGCTCATCAGGAATCACGATCGAAGCGCTCCATCAGTGTTGCTTATCCAGCAGGAAAGAAGCACACTCTTCGAATATTTATTTTTCTTTGTGTTTCTCTCGAAGCAAGCAAGCATAGAGACAAAGTTTTTAGCTTTTTGTTCTTTGGTGCATGGCTACTTGTTGTTCAGTTGCGATTCAGTTCCCTCAGCGTAACCATATGATAACGCACTTAGTTCTTCTTTTGTTTATACAATTCAAAAGAAATACAGAAAAAGTTGCATTATCATATGGCACGCTAAGCGTTAATAGTTTAACAAAAAAAACGAGTAAGCACGCAACTGTACTAGAAACAAAAAATATTTGGATTCATCAGTTAAATTTCACTCAAATTGCTGTCTCTTGCCCCTTATGCACAGCTAACATGCGTTCCTTTACAGAATGGTTGCTTCCCCTCCTCACTTCACCACTCAATATAATTTTGTCAACTCTCTCTCTCCCTCTCTTTTTCGATATCAACTTCGAACTGCTTCCTTCCTAGGACATGGCAGTGTTAAAAGAAGCACGTTTAGCAAGGAGGAGGCAAGCACTTGCTGCTACCACAGCAGCGCTGCGTGATGTCTACTGAAGCGCTCTTTTTCCCGCTGGGTTAAGACTCCATTTTAATGCGAGAACCAAAATTTATTTCAATTGGAAGCATTTTAGGAGTCATGTTTCCGTTCCTCATTTGTGTGGAATCAGCCTTATGTATTTTTTTTTTTATTAATATTACTAATATAAAACTCACAAATAATATTTACGATGTTATTGGTAGGTAATGCAATTATTCAGCTAAAATTACTTTAACTAATTCTTATTAAAAACGTGATGAGAAAAAATGTCGCGTGCTAGATGTCGCGTTCGCGATCAGGCTTAAGCTCAATAAAAAAAAAAACTAATGGAAATATGTCAAGATGACAAATATTTCTTGAAAGCCACATTAATCTTATTTAATTTACAATTAACCGCTTTAAAATATTATGTTACGTTACGCAGATATTTGCATTTTTCTAGATGTAGTCGAAAACGAGTTCCATTTTTTGTCGTGTTCGCGATGCCATGTTTATTGCTAATATTTTGGAAACATAAAATCTATAGAACCTAACTTTTTTTCTAAATATAGTGCTAATAAAATGCTATCTAAAACTTGAAAAAAAAGAAAATTTGTTTTGAGGTTTCTTTATTATTTTGCTCCTCAAAGGCGTACGAATGTCGCGTTCGCGACTATGGAAATGCCCATATAACACTGTAAAATTTTTATAAACATTTTATTTACCTTTTATAACATTGTAAACTCCAAGGGAGTGTGGAGGGTGTTGTGGGGAAGGGGCCGACCACAAAACCACCCCTTATAGGTGTACTAGTTTGCTTTGCTTCCAACTTAGGTTTGCTTGAACAAATAAGCATTCATATAGCATAACTTTGATGAACTGTATCTTCTAAACCATAAGAGAGCGGCCTTTTTTCTTGCACCATTGTGTTTAGGAGGCCAAAATACATACAAAACAAAAAAAAAAAAAAGGGGGTGTGGGCCCCAAACTAGAATTATTCCTTAATTTTTTATTTTACATAGTATTATACAATTATTTTATTCAAATTTATTCACATTATGTGCAGTTAAAGTTGAAAATATAAAAAAATATTTTTTTTTGTTTTTGTATATGTTGTTTATTTTCAAGAGATCGTTGAAGTTGGCGTGTTTAAAAAAGGTTGTGAGTTGGTTTCTCGTCTCCAGCATTTCCAAGGCGTCGGAAAGTAAAAAATCAAAGTGCATTCTTCAGTAAAGTTGAAGTTAAAGTTCAGTAAGGTTGTAGTTGAGCACTCTACCTACGCAGTACCTAGTATGTCAATTATTCAACACTTTCAGTAATCGAAAATCGTTCGTTACCAGGCCCAATCAGAGGGAGGGGCAGCGAGGGCTCAAGCCCCGGGCCCTGCATCTGAAGGCGGACCCCAAATTCAAAATATCCTGCTAGAAAAAATTAAACAAAAATATTCAGATGAAACAATTCCTTCTTTCTCTGCGTATACAAAACTAATTCATTGATCTTTGAGGCCAATTTTTAAAAAACTATCATTGAAGAGATTCTTGCTTCCAAAGATTTTTCAATTATTGTAGATGCAATAATGTAGATAATGTTTTAATCACATAGCTTTGATTAAAGCGATACACAGAAAGAAAGAAGAACTTAATACCTTTCCAAAAATAACACTTTCACGTAAATCTAGAAAAAAATGTCTCTTAAAGCGGTTTTAAAAAAATGCCTTTTTAAAAATAGCAAAATAGCTTTCAATTTTTGGTGGTCAATAAGAGTTATAATGAAACAAAATTTTAACAATTTTTTTATGTCAAAATGTAAGTATGAGCAAGAAATTTATCATTTAAGAAGATTGGGTATGCGTTCTGTGAAAAATAAAAAGTTAAAAGCAAAAAACATTTTCTTTTTACCAAAAAGGACCTTCAGGAGAATCAAAATTGCTTCGGCGGTTTTTCTTCGGCGGATTTGAAAAAAAAAGTATGCAGAAATCATTTTAATGAGTTCCTCAAACTTTTCAGACACCGTCCGGCGGAATCTAAATTTTGATCCGGTCTACTACACAGTTAAAAATCTTGGAATACTTTTTAGAATTGATACTTTTCACAATATTAGAAATGTTTTTAGTCCAAGCTGTACTTCTTCAAAAGGGTCAATTATTATCACCGGTCGACCATGGGCGAAAATCGTTTAAGCGTGCTTTTTCGAAGTGTTTTAAAGGGAAAATTGTTCCTATCCCATATTATTCGCAAAATAAATCATGGGTGACGAGTATATTGTGGTCTTCTATTCTGAAAGAATTTGATCGTGACATGGATAAGCAAAAGCGAACAGTTTTGTTGATTGTTGATAACGCGGCTTGTCACAAGGTAAATCACAGTCTTGGAAATGTAAAAGTAGAGTTCCTTCCGCCAAATACCACATCAATATTTCAGTCTCTTGACCAAGGCATCATACCCACTTTCAAAGTTTGTTTCAGGCAAATAATGATTCGTGAACCACTTCTAGCAGGGGAGAAAGGCTTGAAAGTCAGACAGTTTGTGAAGTCATTTTCGTTGTTAGATTCACTTGCGTTTATTCAACGTTAGTGGGAGCTTGTGAGTTGCGAAACAATTGCTATCAGAAGGTAAATTGTCTTTCGCAATAATTTTTATAATATTGAAATGTACTTCGGTACTTTGTGTCTCACGCAGGTAGGATTTCAAGTAGGTGATGTCTTATCTGAAGATATCGAGGAAATGGTAGTGATTCCTATTGCACATCAAGAGAATACGTGGCGTGTGACAGAACGATAAAATAATAGATGCTGTTGACCAAATACAAAACCAGTCATCGGAAATCTCTTCATCAGATAGTCCAATTGACCCTTTGTCATTTGACAAAGTTGTTAAGGCTCTTGATGCTCTAAAAATATATTTAAGTAACAACAATATTGCCTGTGAAAAAATTGAAATTTTTGAAGAAAAATTGTTTCAAAAAATTTCAGAACTGTTGCCAGAAAAAAGAACTGACTGTTTTAGGGTAATGCTTTCATCCTCATTTACCTATATTGGTTAAGTATGGAGAATGGGGAATATTTAATTTTAGTATGTATGTACTATGTACCTGAAATATTAATTAAAAATTGTATATTAAAAAACTGCAATGCATTTTTATATACATGTGTAGTACACATTGTGTACCTTATTCTTTTTGTTAATTTTAAATTAATGATAATATTTTGTTTGTATTTTTAATAAAATTATCTGTACTCAAAGATTTGTTCCAATTCATTAATGTGTATTAAATTTCAACCTTATTTTGAAAAAGTGTTGATAAGTACCTCGAGGTACTTAAGCGGGTCCCCGCTTTAAAACCTTACCCGCTTTAGCACCACAAAACTTGTCACCTTAAGGTAGTGCACTTAACCGGGATTGACTGTATTTGTTTTTGGTATAATTTTACTTTAGCGACCAGGTCCGAATGTTTTTTTTTTTATTTTTACTTGGACCTCCTAAGCCCAATGGTGAAATAGAAAATAGTCGGTCTCGATTGGTTTAAGAGATAAAATTCGGGAAAGTTTGAAAATTCAGTGCGAATTTGTGTGTTTGAAAGCTAATACCTATAAGCTTTTTTTTTAAGATATTTACCCAAAATGTAGATTAATTATTAAACCATTATTAATAATCAGTTATTAATAACACTGCTCGAATCGGACACTTTTTTTCCTCATCAAACGGGGACCCGGGAGGAAAAAAAATTTGTAATTCTTGACCATTTATCTAATTCCTCTGTGAATTCTAACGAAAAATTACATCAGTGTACTTAACCATAATACTCTTTGTAATACCCACCAATCAGACTAAATGAAATAAGTTTTTATTTTACCCAAACATCCTATTTAGAAGTTTGCTTTTGTACCCAAAAATCATGGAGTAATAACATAAAAATGATCGAACCTGTCAAGCCATTGGCTTATTTTAAACAATTACATTGTGTATATAACCTACATTACATTCTTTTGTACAAATTGTTCAGTTGCTTACCTTATAACAAAGTACTGACTCTTAATCAGTTTAATTTTAATAAATTGTAAAAAATAAAAAATAAAATTGCTTCCATTTTATCCTTAGTAGTGATATTTTGTTTTTCGAATAACTCGAAAACTATAGCTAACTTAAAAAAACGCATAGCACCATTAGGATCAGCGCACTCGAATTATGTTATCCCCCTGGGTTCCCCGTTTGATGGATTTAGCAACTAGCACAGTGTAATTATTATTTAATTATTAAACGGCGTATCAAAAATAAGTTATTCTCTAATTTTAAGAATAAAATATACCTATACATATTTATTAAAAAATTCATCATTCTTAGTCTGTATCAGAAGCATCATATTCACCCGTAGACTGTTTCTCCATATGAGCTCTAACTAGTTGTACAGCTCATCAGCAATTTCTTATAGATTTTACGATTTCAACATCTTTCAAGTCAATATTTTTTGCAAGAAAGGAGCGCCGCAGTCGAAAAATTGTTATTAAAAATTGGCGCGATGAGCACACTTCCGTGTGCAATCTAGAACATGATTAAATAATTTATAAGGTTATCCCGATAGTTGACGTCTTCTCACGAAAATGGAGATAGATACGCTTATTTGAAGAGGAGAGCATTTTCAATGACACAAAAGTTCCACAGCTGCTTGAATATCTTATAATTCCTTAGTACAATATTAATTTGGAGTCAATACATTTTCTGCTACTTTTGTATTGTGAAGCATCCATCAGATTATTTTTAAAGGTTCTGCAATTTCACAGCGCTCAAGCTTGAAATATTTTCACAAATTTATGTCCCTAAAAAATTCAATGAAAGCAATGCATTTATGCTTTTGTATATTTTTTTTTAAGCAGTAAAATATTGAGGGGAGATTACGATTTCCGGGGCGCCGCAATTTGGCGATGGATTCGAAGAGTACTCTCAATAAAAATAAGAATAGCCAAAGGAAAAGTTGATTTACCGATTTGTTTTCGAGTAAAAGATTTTTTAATTTTTTTTTGTTATAAGGTTTATGAAGAAAATTGGATATATTATTCTAAATATATAACCGATATTAATGATTGAGGTATTATTTAAAAGGTTATATATAAGGCTTTTAAATGAACGAAATCTGTTGAGTACTTTGTATTTTTATGCAATAAAAAAATATTTTTTTACACAAAACCGTTATTTTCTCAAAAATTACCGTTATTACTATGAATTATAAAAAAAGAATTATTAAAGCCTGAAAATTTATCTTTAATTTGGTATATAATATATATGACTTATTTGACTTTTTGTGGTGTTTTTTTATGATACAATGATTTGCCCTTGTACGGAAAGTTGTTTTATTTCACTCATATTTACCTTAGATGTTTTGCTTTCTTCCTCCATATTTTCGAATATCGCCAATACAATAAAAAATTGTTTTTAAGGCAACATTGTAGCTATAATATTTATGTTAGAGATGAAGCGGATAGTGTTTTGTCCAGATACCGGATATCGTCGAGCTGCTAAGCCGAATGACCGAATATCCTGCATCTGGATAGTGGGTCCATTGGCTCGTTGTTAACAAACTAACTAAAACTGAGCGTTGGTGTGCTTAATCGTGATACAAAATGAAGGGGTAAATATATTTCTTATTCGACATGCTACAACCATAGCGCAATAATAAAGAAGCTCATATTAATACCTCGTTTTACCTCGTCTCTATTTACGTCTTTTCGATTTACGTCGTGCAAAAAATTGTTCCTTTAAAACTCGATTTACGTCGTGCAAAATATTGTTTCTTTTAACTCGATTAACGTCGTCATTCGATTTACGTCGTCTCGTAGGGGAACGAAAATTTTGAAATAAAAACGGGGAATTCCTTTTTAATTCAAGGCATGTTTGTTTCAGTGTTGTATGTAATATGTATGTGCTTGTCCTCATTCACTTTCTTTACGAAATTTGTGCTGAAATAAAGTGTAACATGAATAAAAATAGAGAACTCCCTTTTCAAATAGGGATGTTTTCAAAATCGAAAACAGTTGGCAACGCGATCAATCAGATGTTTAAAAACCAAACAGAGGAGAATAAACAGAAAAAAAAAACAATATAAATAAACAATTAAAAATTAAAAAAAACACTGGGAACTTAATAATTAACGTTTTTGTGACCGCAACAACATAAAATAAAGACATACGATGCTACATAATAGAAAATAAAAGTCGGAAACTTCTTAAGTTCCATAAAATGGGTGACGAAGAAGTGGATAATGAAAAAAACAAAACTTATTGCAAAAAATGCAAAAAAAAAGTGGAGACAAAGGGAATTAAATGCGAGGGTTTGTGTCAAACATGGTGGCACATAGAATGCCTAAATTACAGCAAAAAGACTATGAGGCAATTGTAACACTGAAAAACAAATGTTTTTGGATCTGTGAAAAAGACAAGGAAAAATTCAAGCAATGGCTAAAGGGTGAGTCAAGTTTGGAAAAAATTCAAGAGAACATAGGCGAAATCAAAAATACAATCAGCAAAATAGATAGCAACCACGGTTGAATAACAAAGTTGCTGCAAAACTGACTGTGCTCTCATTCGCATATCCGAAAGTGTCAAAATCAACTGGCTGCAGTGATGCCACTAAATTTTTGAAAATATCCCTACCGCATTTCATGAAAATCCCTACTTTTCCCTATGCAAACATAATTTTTCCCTACAAGTTTCCCTACATATTTATTTCATACATCTAAATGAAACACAAAAAGTTTGTTGCAAACAAAAAAATAGCATGTACGTATGCCTTAAAATGTTTATTTAATATTATATTTCACATCGATTAATCCATAAAATTGTTTTTTGAGTACGTACTCAAAAAAACAATAAAAAATTAACATAAGTATATGTAGACTAGTTAACATCGATAAATCCATATAATTGAATTGTACACAAAAAACAATAAAAAATAACATAAATATATGTTGACTAGTTAACATTGATAAATCCATATCATGGTATGCAAACATAATTTTTCCCTACAAGTTTCCCTACATATTTATTTCATACATCTAAATGAAACACAAAAAGTTTGTTGCAAACAAAAAAATAGCATGTACGTATGCCTTAAAATGTTTATTTAATATTATATTTCACATCGATTAATCCATAAAATTGTTTTTTGAGTACGTACTCAAAAAAACAATAAAAAATTAACATAAGTATATGTAGACTAGTTAACATCGATAAATCCATATAATTGAATTGTACACAAAAAACAATAAAAAATAACATAAATATATGTTGACTAGTTAACATTGATAAATCCATATCATGGTATTAAACATAAATAAAAAAAATACCAAAACATAATATTAAAGATAAGTCATTTTTTTTAATGATGATCATAAAGATCTTTATAATTCATTTGTCTGAAATGGCTTTCGTTACATTTAAAAGAAGTGCAATCTTGTTTTTCATCTTGTAAAAAAGACCGAATTATGCAAATTGAAGTAAGGTTATCGTGACTGATTTTATTCCTTTTTTTTGTACGAACATCGGTTACAATAGAAAATATAATATCAAGAACTTTCTTTTCAGGTTCAAGAAATTGAAATTCAATAGACCTCCACTCAACCAGCACGTCATTTATATTACATTTCAATTTCTCACAAATATTTTTAAAATCAATTTCACGCCTGCTGAATTCAATATGTACCCCCAGTACAATTTTGGGATGAAGAAAGCACATATCTTTGAAAAAGGTCTTGTTTTTTATCGGCAATCTTTGCTGAATTTCTTCCAGAGCAGTGATATAAAAAGATAGGCAATCTAATCTGATTCGTTCGGCAGCTATTTTTGGAAGCGTATTCAGTAGCTCGAGACATTCAGGGCAAAATTGACATCAAGTAAGCTCAGCGACAAATGGGTATGTTCAAGCACAGAACAGAATGATTATGTCAGTGGGTATGTTTAAGCATATATGAAGACTTAACTTGCTCAGTTTTTTCACACTGAAAGAATTTCAACTCAATTAAAGAAATTATATGCAAATATAAATACACATTTTTTTAGAAATATAGAGAGAAATTTAAAATTTTAAAAATTCCCTACATATGAGCGTATATTGGAAATCTGTCCTTTTTCCCCTACATCTCAAAACTAGGGATGAATTTCTCTACATGTAGCCTCTTTTCCCTACTAGTGGCATCACTGACTGGTTGTCGAAAAAAAGAACAACAACAACAACAGATGAAGCAGTTCGGTTTGACATTTGCGGCAGTCGCGCTCTCCGTCTTGCGGCTACCTTATTCAGTGCACCCTGATAGCAACAATAATAAGCAAAACACTCTGTCCTATGCAGCAGTGTTGGTAGGCGAAAAAATTAACAACAACTCAGTAGACCAAAAACACAAAACAGCATTATTATACTACCAACAGAGGAACAACAAACCAGTAATGAGACAGAAAAGCAAAGATAACAAGATAGGAAACTTCTGTGGGGAATCCGAAATTACCAAAAAGTAATTTGGTAATAAAAAAAACACACATATGAGAAAAATTTCTTCACCTCGAATGTGAGGTGAATATGCCAGTTACTAATTTTAAACTTAACCCTTCCAACACATTTGATATTAATTGACTTCATAATGAAAGCAAAAATCTGTAAAGTGCACTAAATTTTGTCAAATATGGTAAAAATATTTACTGCTGTAGTTAACTTCATGTTAAATTAAATTCTATACATAAGAAACCATATTGTTTTCTTTTGAAAAGTATAAAATGATTAGATGGAGCGTAAAGGTTAAGAATGTCAGCTGATGAATTTATGAATGAAATATATTTTTTCATTCTGTTGTCAATTGTAGTGTTGCCAATTTATATTTTTTCGGGCTAGCATTTAGTATGGAAAAAACAACAACTGCGACCACATGTGCAAGGAATAATAGTTAATTACAGTGAAGTTCGTGGATGGTTTTTGTTTTTGGATGTGTACATCTATTAAAAAAATAATAATTATACCATAGACACCATTACTATGGGAATTTGTGGGCATTTTTAAAATTCAAATATGGGAAAAATATACCTCATGCGGTAATTTGGTTGTCAACTATGACTAAACACGTACTCAAATTTTTAACTGCATTGGTTAGACATGCCAACAATTCTATCTACTATATCTTCTTAATTTCTATGTTAAGTGATGAATTATTAATTTGAAATGGATTGCGTTCTTAAAATTTTATGTAAATACATGACAAATGTACTGTTTCAAACAGTAGAGACAAAACAAATACCAATAAAGCCAACGAAACACAAAAAAAATATTTGTTCCACCCAAGCAAATTTTTAAGGAAATCATGAGTAGTTGACAACTCTGATGGCATGAAATATAACAGGACTTGTATAAATCGGTTGTGGTGAATATAAAAAAACATTGACAAATACAACAAGTGCCAATATTTACAAATTTAGTTTGGTGATAAAGAGTTAAATAAGAAAATGCATGCAATATGTGAGTATAGAATAGATTCTTGTATTTCAACTTAAAGATTAACATATTAAAACACATAATCCATACTTTTTTACTTTCGTACAAACGATTTTCTAGCTCAAAAATGCAGGAGACGAAAAGAGCGTTCCTTTTTTAAATCTCACCTCAAGTAGCGGGGGTTTGTGTAATATAAAAATTTTTACAAATGTTGACAAATACAACAACTAAAGAAATTGCCAAACTTTGAAAGCTTATATTAACCAAAATAAAGGGACCTATTAAATAGTTTTGGTTGCAAACAGCTAATTGCAACTCAACTTAACTATTTATATTGTCATATATTGGGTATAGGCATTATTTTAAGGGGGTGCAAAGCGATTTCTTTGGCAGTTTGCGGCCGATGAAGAACAAGAGTGAATTTCAGGGTTGATTTTTTTTTGCACACCAATACATGCAAACCTCTTTTGAGGTTATGTTTTTCAAGTTTCCCATCTTGCTATCTTTGCAGAAAAGCATGTAAAAACAAAAATTGTACCATAAAAAATAAAAATAGGTATTTTTTCAATAAAACATCAGTGGAGGAGGAATTATTGTTAACACATTAGATACTGAGCGGCGGGACAAACTGGAAACAGAAATTAAGCAAAAGTTCAGCGAGGGTTATAAAATAACAGTACCTACCGAAAGCAAAGCAGCCGAAAATTATCATATCAAATATAGATTGCGAGTACAACGAAGCGGATTTAATGGAGGAACTTGTGGCAACAAATCATTTTATTGATAGCGGCGATGCAATTAAATTTGTTTATAAATACAAAAATAAAAAAAAACTTATGGAACTATATTCTTGAAGTATCTGGAGAAATTCTACAAAAAATTGTTAATCGATATGTGATGCTCAATTATAGATCACGCTACATAAAGGAGTACATCTCAGTAACTCGATGTTATAAATGCCAAAAATACCATCACACAAGCACTGAATGCAATGGCGAAGAAGTTTGCGGCATATGTGCCGAGAAACATGCCACCCGCTCATGTAAAGTAACTGCTAACTTCAAATACATTCAGTCCAATCATGAAACATTTTCTCCCGGGAGTTGTAAATGGGAGTTTCAGTTTTTAAGATAAAATTAAAATACTTTTTGGAAATTTTTAATGCAATTTTGTTCATCAACCTCCAATATTCACGAGTTTAAAATAAAAAAATGAGATATCTTTATCTGCTATCTTAAAACCGGAAATTCGCATTTACAACTCCCGGGAGAAAATATTTCATGATTGGGCTGATTAACTGCATGAGAGCAAATGAGCATGGAGCAAATTTTATGTGTGAACATAAAACTGGGGCACATAACTGCAGTGTGCATTTATAAGGTGAGCGTGAACAGTTTCATACCAATGATGAATAAAAACACAAACCTTAAGATATTTTATGTCAATATTTGTAGTTTACGAAACAAATTATATGATTTAAAGCTTATAGTTCAAAACGCCAAGAACATAGATGTCATAATGGCCACAGAAACATGTCTATACGAAAACGAAACAAAAATATACAACATACCGAATTACGCGGTTATACATAACTGCAGAAATGACAAACGAGGAGGCGGTACAGAAAAGGTCGAAAAAGAGGTGACTGAAAACCCAGACATTGACATTGAACATCTTCTACATACAATACAAAGAGCAAAAGGGGCAAATACCAAATTTATCAAAATCAGAACACGGGAAAACAATTGGATCACAGCTGAACTTCAAACAAAACTGAAACTCAGACAAAGACTGTACAAAACGTGCAAAATATATCCCAATGATCAAAACAAACAAGCAGAGTACAAAAAAGTAAAGAAAGAAGAAGAAACGTTAATTAAAGTCAGCAAAGAATAACACGTTAATGAACAAACAGAAAAATCTGGAAACAACTCGAAAAAATTATGGAACATAATAAACACAACAATAAGAACAAGGGAGAAAACTTATCCAGCACCAGAAGCACCCAAGAGCAAGACACCAATAACGAATTCAATACAGCAAACGATTTTAACAAATTCTTTAACGAAGCAGCAACAAACATAGCAAAAACTATACCAAATACCAGAACTCCACCGAATATACACAATCAAAAATCCATATTCCTCAAACCAACAACACAACAAGAAATACAGCAAATCATTACAGGTCTTAATAGTAATGCAGCGAAAGGCACAGATGATATATCGGTCAAGGACCTTAAACTGCTCCTGCCAATAATATCAAAAACCCTGGTCAACACAATAAACCAATGTCTTTCAACAGGAGACTTCCCAAATTGCCTGAAAAAAGTTATAGTAACGCCCATACACAAAAAAGAAAGAATAGACAATTGCGAGAACTACAGGCCAATCTCTGTACTAAGTGCAGTCAGCAGAGTGTTTGAGAAGGTGATTGATAGACGAATAGAAAACTTTATCAATTCTACAATCCGGTTCGATAGCCACCAATTCGGGTTCCTGGCGAACAGAGCAATCACAGCTTCTATGGAACAAATAAACGATGCATTGGACAAAAAAAAAACTAGTTGCAGCCACATTTATCGACTTATCAAAAGCATTCGACCTAATTGAACATGAAAAGCTGGTAAGCATGATGAATGACATGGGCATACGGGGAATAGCAAACAAGCTCATACGAACGTATTTGATTAACAGGCCTCATGTTGTAAAAATTGATGGTGTACATAGCAGCGAGCTTATAAGCAAAATCGGCGTACCGCAGGGCTCAATACTTGGACCACGACTGTACCTTCTATACATCACTAACATACAGATCTGCACTTTCAAATCAGCATACAACATTATAGATGATAGGCTCGATTACGAAAACCACATCAAAGGAATCAAAAACGCAATAACACCAATGATACGAGCAGTTAGAAGACTTGCAACAATACAGGAGAAAGCAGCTAAACTAATTTACACGGGAAATCAGATACAATATATGCAGCTGGACCCAATGTACAAAATTTCAAGTCAAGCAGATCGGAAGGTTAATGATCAAATCACTACGAGTCCTATTCAACAAAGACACAACAATATCAACAAAAGACCTATACAAAGAGACTAAACAGATGAACATAAACCAACTAATATACGCAGAAAAATGTAAATACTTTTACAAAATCACGAACAACCTTATGAAAATAAATACGGTCCTAACTACAAGAAACACAATACACCAACACGACAGAAGCACAACTTTGACATACCGAAGGCCAGAACATCAAAACAACTACATAGTCTAAAACACAGCGTAATTAGGCAGTACAACAACTTACCAGAATTAATAAAAAATGCCAGAAATATAAAACATCTTTAAACAAAAACTGAGTGCATATGGGCATTTCCACAGAAAGGTCTACCGGGACCGAAAAAAAAAATATTAAATAAACAAATAATTTTTTTGTTATTATTTAAAAAAAATGCTTGAATTTTTAAAATTTACTGCATTTAAAACTTATTTCAGTTTTTCTTCTGAGAAAATTGGCCTGATATCTGAGAAATATGTTTTTCTTGCTTTTAGCTGCTTTTAAGGACTTTTTCTCTTTAGTATTTTTCGTTTATTTATTAACGTTTTGTTTGCACTCTTCTTATATAATCCATCTATAAACTACAAATAAACAATAAAAAATAAAAAAATACGAAACAAAGTACGATGAACGGTAAATTTTTTATATTGCTTTAATTACCATTCGAATGTCGCGTTCTTGTACCTAAATCATCATTTGTTATCAGAACTTCGTGATCGTTCTAAGCAAGTGTCTGAAAATTGTAACTTAAATCAAATTTGGTCGCCTCACTATAAAAAAAAAGTTACTGCAGGTAAAAATCATACTAAACATTTAATATTGATCATCAAAATGTGTCGCGTTCGCGATCAGGCGCCGTTTTTTTAATACACTTTGTATGGGAAGTATGGAAAGTTTTCATTCGATTTCTCTGAATTTTTAACTATGTGTTAATAGTTCAAATTAAAGCTAATGTGATAATTCTCAAATCATTGGATTGATTTTTTAATCGATTTTTCAGAAATTTTTCATTTTGCGAACGTCAATTTGTATGGGAGGTATACGTGGTTTTCATCCTATTTGGTATATTTTCGTACATGATCTCTATTTTTACGATATAAGCTTAAATATCGAATTTCATTACGATAACATAATAATAACGGCTGAAATTATGTCAACTGATATGGGGACATACAAAAACAGGGACGGACATGGTTAAATCAACTTAGATGGTACTGCTGCAGGATAATGTATGCACTTTTATAAATCGGCCACGGCTCCTTATGATCGTAAAAAACGTCGTCATAAAATAAATAACAACATACGTAGTACGGGTGGGGTTAAAACAATATATCATAATTTTTCTCACAAGCCTCATATGTATTTTTTTTTTTTTATTAATATTACTAAAATAAAACTCCCAAATAATATATACGATGATCTTGGTAGGTAATGCAATATTTAGATGAAATTACTTGAACTAATTCTTATGACAAACGTGATGAGAAAAAATGTCGCGTGCTAGATGTCGCGTTCGCGATCAGGCTTAAGCTCAATAAAAAAACAGCTGATGGAAATATGTCAAAATGACAACTTTTTCTTGAAAGTCACATTAATCTGTTTTAATTTACAATTTACCGCTGTAAAATATTATGTTGCGTTTCGCAGATATCTGGATTTTTCTAGATGCAGCCGAAAACGAGTTCTGTAAAATCTGGAGAATCAAACTTTTTTTTCTAAATATAGTGCTAATAAAATGCTATCTAAAACTTGAAAAAAAATAAATTTTGTTTCGAGTTTTCTTTATTATTTGGCTCCTCAAAGGCGTACGAATGTCGCGTTCGCGACTATGGAAATGCCCATATATTAAAAGTCTGAGATAAGTTAATATTATATTTTGATCTCATTAATGTGATAATTTAAAAAATTACGTAAATAGTCAATTGTTTATTTATTAGTTTTAAGATTAATTTTATATCCTCTTATACACGGTTAATCCGTCTGAGGATTTTAGTAACAAATTTATAAAACCAGGTTTAAATATACGCAACATAGGCTTTATAATATTTATATTGGAAAAAAAAAACAATCTTGAATAAAAGTTACTAAAAGTTAAAAAAAAAAAAAAATAGATCTGTATGGTTGGTAACATGTATAATGTAATATGTTTGTGAAGTATGATGTATAATGTTAAAATAAAGTGAAGTATGAGCTCGAAAAGTAAAATGAGTAAAGTTGGATTCAGTTAAAAAAAAAAGAGAAATGCTATATCATCAAAAACGAAACTTGAATGTTTTTTAAGAATTATAAACTTAACTAAGAAGCTCGAAGTTATTTGACGTCATGAGCGTGGAGAAAAGGCTTCTAAAATTGCTACCGACTACAGCAAGAACCATTCTAAAAATAGGCCGCAATATCCAAGTGCAGCTGGAGTGCGTTCCCTCGAAACAATCACTAAAAGAAGACCGGCTTTGTTGGAAAAGATGGAGAAGGACCTAGCTATGTGGATTAAAGATTTAAATGATAAAAATATTCCTCTGATTTCTGTTGTTATTCAAAAAAAGGCCATCAGCTTATTCAACGGTCTAAAATCTGCGGAAGATGAAGAAGCTAACGATTTTTGTGCTGACAGTGAAGCAGCTAAGATTTTTCCACAAAAGTTGAAGCAACTGATTAATGAAGGGGGATACACTCCCGAGCAAGTTTTTAATGTCGATGAGACTGGGCTTTTCTGGAAGCGAATGCCGAAAAGAACATTTATATCGAAAGAAGAAAAATTAGCACCCGGACCTAAAATTGCGAAAAATAGACTTACGCTTCTTCTTGGAGGCAAAGCTGCCGGAGGTTTTAAGCTTAAGCCCATGTTTGAAGATTGGTTTAGGATGCATTTTTGTCCAGCAGTTAAAAAATATTGCGAAACAAATAATTTGTCCTATAAAGCACTGCTCCTTATAGATAATGCACCTGGACATTTCATGACTTTGGTTGACACGAACGATAACATTAAAGCCGTCTTCTTACCTCCAAATACTACATCTCTTATCCAACACATGGATCAAGGCATTATCGCTGCATTCAAAAAACTCTTTTTACGACGAACATTTAATTACCTTATTGATGCTTGAGTATCGTACTAGTGATTGATTAACTAAGTTTGTAAAAGGTTTTGAATGTCTTATCATTACCAATAATTGATTCAAACCAAACTTTGTTAGCAGCAACGGAACAACACTAAAGCACAAAAACAACAAAACTTCATCTGTAACTAAAACAGCACTATCAAAAAATGACTCCGCCTACCACTCGCGCTAAAAATGTAACTGGAATTGCAGTTTCTTCTCCACGCTCAGCACTTAACCAGCAATTGGATAAGAAATTGGCCGATTTGACTAAACAGCTGACGGATCAAATTAGCAATTCAGTGACTAATGCTGTTGTTGGTCAAATCAATGGTTTTATTGCTGCTGAAGTCAATAAGTCTTTTGAGCAAATCAAGTCTTATTTTGACGAGCAGGTGGCTAAAATGCAGCAGGAGATTAATGACATAAAACAATTGCATACTGCCAACGTCAACTCACTAAACAGGCAGATTTCATTTTTAAGAAATAATTTATTGAAACAGGAAAGTGCCGCTGTGGCTGCTGAGCTACGTGTGCATGGAGTTCCAAGCACAGAAAATGAAAACCTTAAAGACTTGATGGACACTCTTTGTAAGTCTCTCAAAATTCCTGTGCCTAACATTATTGACGAAAAAAGGCTTAGAGGAAATTCCAATTTAACAACGAGGACAGATGCACACATTATTTTTAAGCTTAATAGTCCACAGAACAAAAACAAGTTTTTATATAATATCGCCGATTATAAACGCAAAACCAAAGAGCCGCTACGTCTTAATCTTATGGGTTTTTCGTCGGACAAAGCAATTTACATTAATGAGCAGTTAACAAAAACAAATTATAACATTCTCAAGTCAGCTGTTCAATTAAAAAAGCGAAAACAGTTATGGTCTGTCCACACGAAGCGAGGGATGATTTTTGTTAAAAAGCATCAAAATGATAATGCTTCATGCGTTCTCGATATTGAACAACTAACCAAAATAACTCATAATGACTCCTACGCTGATCAAAGTTGGTTTCGAGGTTTTGTACAACAGGGTGATTAGAAATTGTTTTCTTATTTTTAAGTTTAAATTATTGTATCTTTTAAGTTATTGTAAAAATTATGTAAAGTTAATTTATGTCTCTTTAAAAAGTGTGAAATATTAACTATTTTTAGGCATGTTGTGGTTGGTTTGAAAGTCTGTCTGATTGTTTCGCGTTACTTTTACACATTAAAAAAATTATTGGTATATGAATTCGTTGAATGACAATACTAGTGGTTCCATGGACTGCACTCGTTGTTTAATACAGATAATTTCTAAGCAAAGGGATGGTTTGCGAATCTGTCATCTAAATGCGCAGAGCCTAAAAAATAAAACTGATGAATTTAGAGAAATTTTTCAAGGGTCTTTGGTTGATGTTATATGTGTGTCTGAGACTTGGCTTGTCCCTGAATTAAGTAACTATATGTTTTCTGTGAATGGCTTTAAATTGTTTAGAAGTGATAGAACTAAACATGGTGGTGGAGTAGCTATTTATGTTCGTGAATGTTTTAAGTGTAAAATTGTGTGTAAGTCAAATAATAATGATAGGATAGAATATTTACTAATATGTGTAGAAAATGGTATTGCAAACATGCTAGTTGGATGTGTTTACCGTCCATACAAAAACATAAGTCTAGATCCTTTTTATGACAAATTCAAAAATATATCTCCTATGTACTCTGACATAATTATATCAGGTGATCAGTAACATTTTAATTGAAAAAACACTTGTTAATGACATGCTAGCTTTCGGAATGCACACTGTAAACGACCAATGTCCAACGCATTTTACCAATAGTACTAGCACATTACTTGACTTATTTTTTGTTGCTCAGAAGCATAAAGTTTTATTATATCAACAAATATCTGCTCCAAGTTTCTCTAGACATGATTTAATAATATTAACTTATAACTTCAACTGCAAAGATGCTTTAAATTCTTATACGTTTAGAGATTATAAAAATATAAACACTGAGTTGCTTTGTTCTTGTGCTAATTTAATAGACTGGGACCAAATTTATTTCATGCCGTCCCTTGATGACAAAGTCTCCTTCCTACAAAATTGTTTGAATGAGCTATTCGAATGTTTTGTACCATTAAAAACAGTGAAGACAAAAGATAAAGGAAATCCTTGGTTTTCTACGGAAATAAAGCTAACAATACTCGAAAGAAACCGAGTATATAGCCGCTGGAAGAGGTATAGATTACCAGAAGACTTTAAGAAATACAAACTAATCAAAAACAATGTAGGAAAGATGATTCGGCTTTCTAAGATGAAGTATTATGAAGAAAAGTTTAACTCTGCAATGAATACTAAACAAACTTGGAGGCAAATAAGAAATATTGGGATAGGAAATAAAAACGTCCATAACAATAACATAGAAAACTTAGATGAACTGAACAAAAAATTTAGTCAAACTGCAAGTTCTCAAAACTGTGATATAATAACTAACTGTGATGTGATGTATTCAAGTGATGTGAATGATAATATTTCCTCAAGTTATTATAATGATAGCCAAAAGGTGATAATAAATTTAGTTTTAAAAATGTTTACGGCGACGAGGTTCTTAAATCCGTTATGTCTATTAAGTCTAATTCCACAGGTCTTGACAATATAAATCCTTTTTTCCTAAAAAAGCTTTTGCACATTATTTTACCACACGTAACACATATTTTTAATTCAATTTTAACAACATCTGTGTTCCCTAAGTCGTGGAAAAAAGTTAAAATCACTCCAATTCCAAAATCGAATACAGAATATAGACCTATTGCAATTTTGTCTGTGTTGTCAAAGGCCTTGGAAAAGATTATGAGCTCTCAAATCTCTATTTTTTTTGTCAGAACGAAACTTACTAACTGAGAAACAATCTGGGTTTAGGCCCAAACGTAGCTGTATTACTGCCCTTATAAGTGTTTGTGAGGACCTTCGAAAATCACTGGACAAAAATGAAATGTTATTCTTGTTGCTTCTTGACTTTTCAAAAGCATTTGACAACGTAAGCCACAAAAAACTTTTAGTAAAACTTCGTCTCTATTTCAGCTTTTCAAACTCAGCCATAAAACTTATTGGCTCGTATTTGTATGATAGATTGCAGGCAGTGTGTTCGGGTAACAAGCTTTCTGAATTTATAAAACTTTCGAAAGGCGTTCCTCAAGGTTCTGTCTTAGGACCTCTGCTTTTTGTATGCTGATGACGTTCAAATATATAAGAGCTGTGATATACAGACAATGAACCAATGTGCAATTGACCTCAATTGTCAACTAAGTGCAATAAGCCAATGGGCCAGTGATAATAGTTTAAGTCTAAACCCAATAAAATCGAAATGCCTTGTGATAAGCAAAAAACCAGTGAATTGCAGTGAGATAAAATTGAATATTAATGACGCTGAAATATAATTAGTTGATAAAGTAATAAATTTAGGCATAGTGTTAAATAATAGATTGTCATTTAGTGACCACGTTAATCTAACTGTTGGAAGAGTGTATGGGATGCTGCGTAGTCTATGGTCTACCCAACATCATACGCCTAGAAAAATTAGACTGCTTCTTGCTAAAACCTATCTTCTTCCGAAATTATTGTATGGCTGTGAACTTTTTTCAAATGTTGATTGTGTTAGTATGCGTAAAATGAGTGTTATTTTTAATAATATTACAAGATATGTGTTTGGTCTTAAACGTTATGACAGTGTTTCTGTATACTCAAAGCAAATTTGTGGTGTTTCCCTTAAATGTCTACTGAACTATCGATCCTTGATTTTAATGCATAAAATAATTTATACTGAAGAGCCTGCATACTTATTTAATCATATTCGCTTCCTACGTTCTAGTCGTTTTAAACATATTGTTCAATTTCGTCATCATTTTTTATTGTCTGAACGGCACTTCTTTGTACACACTACGCGTCTATGGAATGCACTTCCGAATTCATTAACTAATCTCCGTAACGCACACAAATTCAAAAATGATCTTTTGATATATTTCCAAGCAACCACAGCATAAAACTAGATTTAACTTAATTTATCTGCTTTTTTCTGTTTTTTAGATATGTTTAATTTTTTATTTTAAAAATGTAATAGTTATAGTTTGAAATATGTGATTGAATTTCAATGACTAATGCTTCATGTTCATCATGTATAGGATCATTATTGTATCTTTTAGCATAAGGATTGAATATTTTTAGTAAAAATAAAATAAATAAATAAATAAGAAATGCAAGTTTTACGACAAGGAATCAGAACAAACCAATGAAAATCCTGACGCAGTTCGAAAATTCTGGAGCCAATATATATCATGCAAGCGGTGGATAATATAAAGCAAAGCTGGCCAGAAATTTCTACATTGACAATGCGAAATGCTTGGAAAAAAATATGGCCTGAATGCACATCTGAAGGCGTGCATCATAAACTTGGCCCATCGAGTTGGATTTTGTGACATTGACAAATCTGATATTAATGATGTCTTGGATTATGGTGACGAACCGTTAACAAACGCAGCTATTTACATTGACAAATGTTTCAACACAAGATGATTTTGAACAAGATGATGCGGAAACCAAAACTTGGGAAGATGGATCACAGTTTCCAGAGCGAAAATAAGCAGAGGCTTTCGACTACATAAAAAAAGCTACCAATATTCTCGAAGAATTTGACAATGATGAAGAACGAGTTGAGTCAACAAAGAGGTCTATTAACATCAGTTTGCAATATTACAAGGACTTATATGCAGAAAAAACCATGTCGTTGCCTCAAAAGCGAATAGATTAATTTTTTAAAGCCATTTCATCAGTCTCATTTATCAAGTAAAAGTCAGGCCAGGTCGCAATCTCATTCAGATGATGACATGGAAACGCTTATGTCTGCAATTCTTACATCAAGCGATTATTCTGTTAATTAATTATAATAAAATATATATCTTGAAATTTCCTTCTAATGTGTATGTTTTGTTTATTTAAATCAAAGAAGTAAAATATTATAAAAAATAAAAGTGGTGTTCTTCTCACATACAGTGTACGTGTGATGCGGCATGTGTGAGCGAGACGAAGAGTGTTTTTGACAGTTCGATATCCCAACGAATATACAACGCGCAAAGAAGAAAGATATATTAGCGCCAATGTTGTGATATCGACTTGTCAAAGTACAAACATTTCTCCATAGGTGCATTCATTTTCCATTATTTCACACATTTTTAGGGCGCGTTTTTTAAATGAATGAATATAAACCAAGTGTATAAACTGAACATCTGCATGAATTCATTTATTCAATGAATGAACAACAATAATTCATAGCTACTTCTCGCTACCATGCTTACCCACCGACTATGAATGAATGCTCACGTATACAGCCACTAAAGTTGTTTGATTTCTGGTTATGCCTCGTTTGACGAAAGTCTGCTTACGTTCGTCTCATACAACAAACCGAAGCAATCTCACTTAAGCCACCGACGGTGAGAGCAGGTAAAGCAAGAGCCACCAAGCACGAGTCGCAGAGAGTGACGATGAGCATTTCATTTGAAGTTCTCTCTATTCTACAAAAGTGCTGTAAACACAGAGACTAGCAAGAGATCATTCGAATTTTTCAATGAATTCGAGTAACCCGAGTTGATCGAAACAATTTGTTTACGAAAAAACACAAATATTCTGTACGCATGCTTGCCACAGAAGTAATGCTAAACGGCTGGACCGATTGTGATGAAATTTTGTGTGTATGTTAAATTGTGTTCCTAAATGGTTTCTATTTGCAATTGGACCCGGTAAGTGGCGCTTTAATCGAGTTTTAGGAAATTATTTTTAAACGGCTTATATTGAAATTTTTTAAGTGTTTGTGTAGCTTTCTGAATAGTTAAGAATTATGTTTTACTTTTTTTTTGTTCAGCTTATGTCGCATGTTATATATGTTATGTTATGTTATATATGTTAGAAAATGTGGTAAAATTGATCAATTAAGGTGGGACATAACATTCGCGGCAGATAAAACAGACCTTTTTTTAAGAATTTATAACTCAGTCAAAAACAAACATTTTACCAAAATTTTTTTTTTTTTATTGTTGTAGAGAATTGAACAAAAAATATATTTCTCACTCCAACATGGTTTTATAGAGCTCCAAACTGGCGGCAGAGAAAACAACGGGGCCTCGTGGTTGCAGCGCTGGGAGTCGCAAAAATTGACCGATCTGGAAATAAAATTACTTTTTTAAATCTTAACAAAATTGGTTATCGTGTGACAGTAGCTTTGTTTTTAAGTTTTTTTTTTCAATTTTCAAAAAAAAAAATATTGACTTTAAAAATTCATAAAAAATCGAAAAAAAATTTGAAAAAAAGCTCGTTTCATACGATAGCGAATCAAGTTTAAAAAAATACAAAAAAAAAAAAAATTTCGTCAAAAAACGAACTAGCTAGGGCCGCAACCAATACGAAAAACATGGTTTCGAGATAAACACGTTCAAAGTTTGTCAACAAAGAAAAGAAAGGTGAAAATTAAAAATGCGCTCTCACTAATCCGGCTGTAACTTTTGAACCCGTAAGAATTTTTCCATGAAATTTTTTTTCTTAGAATATTTACTAAAACACTAAATTATAAAAAAAGTAAATTTACGAAAACGGCAATGTCATGTCCCCCCTTAAGTGTGATACACAATATATTTCACTGTGTAGCACTTGTTAATTTTGATTGATATGATAACTAGTATTATAATATTTCGTTTAATAATACTTTATGTTTATATACTTGCATTATATACTTTATAAATTTTGTCGTTGACCTTGAATTTGTTATTATTTTAAAAATCATGAAATGAAAAATGAAAAATATAAAATTCATTCGAGCTACAAAATCAACAGAAGGAAGACGTTTTATTAATAAAACTTAAAAATATATATAAACTGAAGCTCAAATCCTACATTGGCGCCCAACGGAAAAATCTATAGCTAGCCATTTTTTCAACATTATCGCAGCAACCACCAATTTAAATTTTCACAGCTAGCCATTATTTCAAAAACCGCAGCAACACCAACAAAAAAATGCTGGCCGCTTCTTCAAAATATTGTCGCAGCAATCACCAACGAAAAATTTCTCATCTAGCCGTTATTACAACACATTTCTATCGCAGCAACATCAACGAAAATTTCAGAGCTACCGTTACAACATAATTTGTTGCAACAACATCAGCAAAAATTTTCTACCGTTAAAACAAAATATGTGTTGAGCAACATAAACGAATATTTCTCGAAGTCATTAAGCGCACAAATCATCTTCTAAGCAATCCCGTACCAACTTTGTAGCATCGTCAATCACGCCGCATTATCAATTTTTACATCTATTGGCATAATCGACATTTACAACAACCCTATTTCACTGTTAAAACATATCCGTACTATTGTGAGTTTATAGAACTCAACAAAATTTTAATTTTTCGTCAAAACGTACACTGAGCGTTATCCTACTTCAGACATAGCAACAAAGAATATTCGAATGTTTTACAAGTGTCATTTAACCTTAAATGTACTACTATCACATATTCAACATTAAAAACAAATTTACCTATATGTGAAACAACAGCTTCCATGAAGTAATAATTTTCCTTGCATCAAGTAAATAAATAAAATAATATATAAATAAAAGAATAATTAATAGTTAGAAAAGCTTGAAGTCGCGAAAAGCTGACTCTCGCTTCAGCTTGAAGTCGTGAAAAACTGACTCTCGCTTGGAATATGAAAAGTTCTACAAAGGGTATAGTCGGTAAAATATAATTTCCTAGACTTACCTTATCGACGCACATCGTTCGTTGCAATACAGTACATTTAAGAATTATCAAAAGCTTGTAGTCGCGAAAAGCTGACCCTTGCTTCAGCTTGAAGTCGTGAAACACTGACTCTCGCTTAAATAAATTTTAAAGCTTGAAGTCGCGAAAAGCTGACTCTCGCTTCAGTTTGAAGTCGTTAAAATCTGCTTAAGATAAATTATAAAAGAGTTCCCTGGAGGGTATAGTCTGTAAACAAGATTTAGCTAGACTTACCCAACCGTCTTACATCTTAAATTGGAAAAGGAGTGAATCTTACAATTACAATGCTTGAAGGCGTGGACAACTGCCTCTCGCCTTAATAATTATAAAAGAGATCCTAAGACGGGTGAAGTCGTGAAGCTAGACTTACTCAGTCGTCGTATATTATACATTCTACGTATATTAAATGGTGTAACGCTATATATTAAATTTGCATTGATCTTTAATCATAGCACACGATCATTAAAAAAGTATAATTTCTAAAATGCATAGATGCTTTTTTAGCATATTGGCAAGAGATAATGACGTCAGTACCTCCATTCAGGTAAATTAATGCATTTTCAATATAATGATATAAAATAATACTGCTCAGAGCTATAAATATACATTACGTATATAAAATACATATGCAAAGATATTGTTCAACTGCAGGGGGAGGTAGAAAACAAGCCCCAAACAAAATTTGTAAGCAATCAATTTAAATCTTCAAAGAAGAGCTACTATTCTCGAAACGAGAACGTTAAGACAAAAGTATGATCTTACGAAACTTACCAAATATCAACTGCAAGTAAGTGCCAAAAATTTACAAGCTATGAATGCAAGCCCACACGCTTACCCGCTCATCAGAAGTTCTTATGAATCAAAATCGTTGCAAAGATCTGAAAATGGCTATCCGAAACGAAAAACAAAAACAATTTATTTCTGACGTATCATCGGGACGATTTCTACGTCAGAGGGGGAGTTTGTAGCACTTGTTAATTTTGATTGATATGATAACTAGTATTATAATATTTCGTTTAATAATACTTTATGTTTATATACTTGCATTATATACTTTATAAATTTTGTCGTTGACCTTGAATTTGTTATTATTTTAAAAATCATGAAATGAAAAATGAAAAATATAAAATTCATTCGAGCTACAAAATCAACAGAAGGAAGACGTTTTATTAATAAAACTTAAAAATATATATAAACTGAAGCTCAAATCCTACAACTGTTATTATTTAATGATTTATTTGATATTAATTAAGTGGCGGCCGGTATCGTTCGTGCTTAGTGTAATGCGTGCGAACCAACGGAGCCAACGGAGCAAACGAATTCAAATCTCAACGCGGGCAAAAGTTTTTTCAATAAAAAAAATGTCAGTTTGGTCGTCACCTCTTAGGAAACCTCAGACAATATATAATGCTATGTGAAGCTTCTAAGAACATGAACTTTAGCCATTCGGAGAAGGCATAAAACATGTAGGTTCAACTCTGGGTCAATTGTGTGCAAACATTTAACAACATAATTGATCATAAGAAGCTCAGTCAAAATCCTTCCAAGGACTAGAATGGCCAATTTGTTTGCTTTTTAAAAATATAAGATATTACAGAATTCAACAATAGATTTTGCTGAATTTTATTTTACCCTTAACCTGAACATCGAACCATAATTTGTAATACCTAGAAATAAGTGAGTCCGGTATAGAAAAGTATATAAATTCTTGATCAGCATCACCTCGTGAGTCGAGCTATGTATATGTGTCCGTCCGTCTGTGTGTTCTTCGTGAACATATCGAGCCATAACCGCGAAAAAGATGTAACTAACAATTAACAAAAATTTGTTTTTTTATGAAAACTTATAATTTATTTCAATATCAATAATTTATTATTAAAAAATAAAAGTAATCATAATAATTTAATTATTTATTTGCTAAGTTTGTGTAAAAACATTGTCGATACTAAAATTCTTAAGTCGAAAATAATTAAAAGAAATCGGCTCCTTTGATATTTTAGTTTTGATGGTTACATCTTTTTCGCGGTTATGGCTTGATATGATAAGAAGAAGGAGTTGAGATAATTGAATGAAACTCGGTACACATGGTAACATGAACCCAAGGATCTGCACTTTTAAATATTTTTTGAATTCGCAAACGGACACGCCTACCTCCCATAAAACTCAAAAATTGAAAACTGCATAAATAAGCTCATAATTAACGTTCAATAATAAAATGTTGTACGTTTGTAATTTATATCAAAACAAAGATGTTTTCGAAAAATAGGCGTCACCCGCCTACGGAAACGCTCACCTCCCAAACCGAAGATGATTTTGGATCATTTGCTTACGGACACGCCCACTTCCCACACAATTCAAAAATTGGAAACGCAATAAATAAGCTCATAATTAACCTACAACAATAAAATTTAGTACATATGTATTTTTAGTCGAAATAAAGATGTTTTTGAAAAATGGACGTCATCCGACCACGGACACGCCTAGCGATATAGCCCAAACAATTAAAAACTCCATAAATAAGCTTATGTGTAACGTGCCGAGATAAAATATGATATGTATTATACCGAAACTAATATGTGTTCAAAAATTCGCGCACCTCCCATACAACCCACAATAGCGAAAACACTATAAAGGCGTTAACATATGAACTACAGGATGGCTACTGGTATGTGCAAATTTTTCATCAAAATTGAAATGCATATAAAAAATGGGCTTCATCCACCCTCGGAAAAGCCCTTTCAATATTATTATTGTGTATTTCATAGTCGGGCTAGACCGACTTTAGACTTTCTTTACTTGTTTTCATTTTGAAAACATTTTTTAATATGAGCTTCTTAAGCGCTCGTTTGATTTTCTATAAAAACATTTTAAAATGAGCTTTTCAAACGTTCATTTGATAATTCTTCTAAAATTTAATTTAAAAATATCGAACAAATATTTTAAAAGTTCATTTAAAAAATTTTATTATAGAAAATCCAACGAACGTTTAAGAAGCTCATTTTTAAAATTGCGGTTTTAAAATGAAAAAATACGTTAGAGGTGTAGGTTTTCTAAAGATATGTTCAAAATATGTGCGCCATATATTAATGCCGAACTTCAATTAAACCTACAAATTCCTACAAAATCAGAAACTGTCTCTGATACTCTATAAACTGCCGCTTTAGAATAAAACTTTTAAAAAATTTAATAGGCCTTTAATAACGATCGTTTAACCTTATAGACCTTACAGTGAACTTAAATTGTGAACAAGTACCGTTAACAGATAATCTAAGTTTACGTAACATAGAATTTAGTTATTTCTTTCATGTGTTCCACGCGTCAAACACACAAAATCTGGAGTTTCTAGTCTTATTCTAGCCAAAGATATGACAAAAAAAGCTAAAAACTTTCCATACAACTTATATGGCCATAAAAAACTTATAAATAAATAACTTATTTTTTTTTTTAGTTATGTTATTAACTAGTAGTAAGTTATTAATAGTGAGTTATTAATTAATATTAATTTTATTTTATAAACACTGAAACTAAAAATATATAAATAATTATTATAATTATTAAATTCAATTGAATTCTAAAAAGTGATTATAAATTATTATACATATCTATCATTTGTGTGACGAAAAAATGCATAGAAATACATTAAATAAGTTCTCACAAATTCTACGGTCTTTCCTTTACAAATTTCCATAAAATAACTCGAGTTATTCGAATGTGCCATTACAATTCATGTATTTACCAACGAAACCTAACTTTGCTGAAGCTTCAACACGAACATGTCTCTTTCATACCATCGTTTTTCAGTACAACATTGATTCATCCCACACACCAATGACCAACGTATACCGAACTGTGCCTAATGTTGTTCGTGAATTGTCCAAATCGTGCGAGAATAACGAACTTGCTTCTCTCATGTTCCGCAGAATTCATGCCTCTTTTTCATTTGTTCTCTGCTTCTCACTGCGACAGAATTGAATGAGCTTATGTTGTCAGTATTGCTGAGTGTCTCATGGGTAGCTTTTTTTACATTCATGCAGATGTCTAGTATAAACATATAATTATTTTTTTGAAAATTAATAATTTTTTATGTTATTTACTAATTTTATTCTCAGCTTTAGAGTGAAACCGAACCGAACGGGAATCGAACACCCAGAAAAAAATCGGTAACTCACCAAATTGTATACCTCAAGGGTGGTGTGGAAATAGTAAAGTAGTACAATATAATATTTTAATGAACAAAACAAATAAGATAGCGATTGCTTTAAACTTGATCACATATTGAACAACGTGACTTATCCGAAAGTTTGGCCCTTTTTTAACGATGCCACCAAATACGACCCTTTGTGGATGTTAATGTATTTGTGAGAACCAACACAAATATGAGAGGTTCCGTACTTTTGTTCAACTACAAAACTTCCTTATATTTTACATCTTTGATTTAAATGATTTTTAAAAAAAAGTTCTGAATTACTTTGTATTTTTTGTTATTTGTTATTAATATTATTATATTTGATTTGATATTAAATAAACTAAATTATATTAAATACATTTCCTTGTAATGTGTATGTCTCGTTTATTTTATTGATTTTTAAAAAATAGTTCTGAATTACTTTGATTTTTTCTTCTGATTTTAAATTAAATAAACAGAGCTTCAAACCCGTATGGAAGAATTGAATTTCGATTTACGTCGACTTTTTTGGAACGAATTTAAACGTATTTCGAGGTATTACTGTATTGTTGTAACACATGCAATAACACTAAAGTTCAGCTACTACAGCTTTTTCGCACTTTCTCAGCATTAATCCAATCAAAGCAACGACCAATATCATCAATAAAAAATTTAAATAGTTAATTTGGGCCGGATATCTGGCATACCTTATAGTAACCGGATATCCGTTACATCTCTAATTTATATTAATTAACCGGATTTTCGAGACAGTGAAAAAAAATATGTAATTTTTAGTCGATCAGTTTCGGACATTGGTTTCCATTTTATTAAATTGAATAATTGATATATGCTTAAGCCATTAACGAATGCAAATGTTGTCACAGTCAATTGGGATTTATGTGACCATTTGCCAAAAAATGCATTAATATTAAATTTAAGATCCATTGGATATTGGCAAAGATATAGAAATTTTTTGAACAGATTTTTTAACAAACAAAAAAATTGGAAAATTTAAATTTTAAGTAATATAGTGTAAAATTAAAAGTAGATACATATTTTTATATATCAAGCAAAAGGTCAAGCTGTAAGCTTTTCCAAAAAATATATTTTTAGTAACTTAATAACGTAAATTTTTTAGAAAATAACGGATCTTCTTATTAAAAAATTCAACTTTGGAATAAATTCGCTTATAATAAAAATATCTGAAAGGTCACTTTATTACCTTTCAATCAATCAATCTTAAAGATCCATTGAGTAACGGCAAGATATAGATGTTGTTTTGAACAGATCTTTTAACAAAAATAAATTTTTAAAAAATCGACAAATCTAGTTATCGATTTTTTTTTTCGGCGAATCATGTCTTTTTGTTGCTCTCTACCAGAAAACACTCAAATCGCGGCGCCCCGTAAATCGTAATCGTGCCAATATTGAAAACACATAATTTTTGTAAAAAAAAAACAACAAAACACTGAAACACAAATTTTTTGAAGATACCACAAAACCCTGGTTGTCATTCATTTTCGAGAGAAAACAGTTTTTTGTTTACAAAAAATAAGGGTATGTCAAATATCGGGATAACCTTATAAATTATTGAATCATCGTCTAGCACACTTCCACTGAGCTATTGGTTACGATAAGATAACTGTAGCAGAACATATTTTACACTGATATTAAAAAATGTCAGAAAATCTTGACAAAATATGTTAAAACGTTCATTGCTGTTTCTAAAACATTTCGTATTACTTTTGTATTTTAAAATGTGCGCTTTTGTTTTTGTGTGATGTAGAATGTTTTTGAAAATAACCGTATTACTTTTGTATTTTAAAATGTGCGCTTTTGTTTTTGTGTGATGTAGAATGTTTTTGAAAATAACAATTTTAACCTACTTTATTTTGGTTTTTTTTTTTCTGTATGGTGCAGAATGTTTTTGAAAATTTTCATTTTACCTATATCATAGTAAAACGTTCGTATTTGTTTTTAAAACGTTCCATTTTACTTTTGTATTTAAAAGTATGCGTTTTCATTGTTGCAAGGCGAATAAAGTTTTTAAAATATACATATTACTAATCGTTTTTAAAATGTGCGTTTTACTTACTTTTGTATTCTCAGTGTACTGTATTTTACATATTTGATTAAATTTTACACTGATTGATACATTGATACTGAAATAGTAATAAATATTTTAAGTGTTACTCTTAGGTTTGGAAAAACATCTTCTCCATACGAGATTATAAAGGTAAGAAGCTCGTATGGAATTTCAAATTTTATTTCTTTTCTACTACGAAAAAGCAGAAGAACAACGGCGGTCAACGCAGACGAGGAATACCGCATCTCCAGACATTGGATAACCTGACAATACTTGGAGTTTCTAACTGGCGCCAGCAAGCGCACGACAAGAGGATGCCGAAAATTCTTAGACGGCTTCTCTTTCTGTTTTTTTCTATTAGATTTTCTTTAAATTTCTTCCTTTGAAGCCTCTTTCTATTTTTGGCATCCATTGAAAAAAAGGCACTTCGAGTTGGTGTGACCAAATATTTTTTATAACTAAATATCCGAATATACAAATCAGGAAATGGAAAAAAACCTTAACGAACGGTTCCTTTTTGTTCGGATTGAGAGAGCGCAATCTTTAATCGGCTTTATTTGAAAATTATTTTGTGAATTTTTTTTAGTAGATTTCGATGTTTAGGTTATAGGAAAGTTAAAAAAAGTATTTCAGAAATGTTGGACAAGTGAACGTGGCAGTTGTAAAATAACTTAAACGCATTTTACACTATATGTTGGATATAAAAAAAGCTAGAATAACACCTCAAAAAGCTAGAATAATAATCAAAAGAAAACACCTAACATGATTTTCAAAAAATATAAAAAAATGTATCGTAAGTGGACAAGTGGGAGTGGCAGCTACCATGCAACTTAAACACATTTGGCGCTTTATCTAAGAATTTAAATAAGCTACAATAACAAAGTTAAAGACATAAAAAATGCGGCGTCTTTAAAAAAATTTTTGCATTCGCCAACAAATTTTACTACTGTTATTCAGCAGTCATAACATTCGCTACATAAGGTACGGTTTTTTGATCATGATCAAAAAGAACAACAAAGCAAATAATGTTTTTTGATCAAACAACACAACCCCTAACATTTTATTCCGCTCTTTTTCTTCTGCGTGGTAGTGATTGTGCTTTTGTTTGAGTCGAAGAGCCAAATGCGGAATAGAGAGAGAATATGTTTGAGTGCGCGCGATTTTTATTCAGTACGTATGAGGTACGGTTTTCCATTCTCTGATTTAGATCCCTTAGTCATGTTAACTGTGAATTTATTTCCTGCTGCTGATCAAGAACGCTTTTCATATCGCGAGTTTCTCGTTTTCTGAAGAAAGGCCAACATTTCGAGTCAATTCTCCGGACATTTTATACGGATTGTTGTATCGATTCCCCATTTTTTAAAAAACTCTTAGCCTTTTCGATAACCTATTCACAAATCTTTTTTCGAATTTCTGCAAGTTCAGTCGCCAATTATTAGATCATGGAACGCTTCTCTAAACTTCATTATAGGACCTTGTAATCTGAGCTGCACACGATCAATTCTCTTAAAGAGTTATGCCAGAAATGGACTAAAGTTATGATATTTAAATTCGGTATATTTTGCAATAAGATTGGAGCTTCATTTCTGTTACCACTCGTGGCAGTATTTTCATCTGCTAATTTTTCTAATGCAGGTTACACTAATTCTAATTACAGATTCACGTTTAACAGTTCTTTAAAGCATTTTTTAACAATTTCCATCGTGATAATGTTGAATATGTTATTTTTTTCCATAATTTTTTGTTGAACGCCAGATATGTGACTTGACATAAAGGCAGCATTATCGTAGCATTGTACTCTACAGTTGCATAACTTAATTATTGAATTAATTAAGTTAAAAACAAATTTTTTTGTAAAATTTTGTTTGTCTTGAGAGTGATTTGGCGCCCCTTTTCGAGTGGCGCCCGGGGCATGATAGACCCCCTTCCCCCCTCGCTACGCCACTGATCAAAGGACTTTGGGAGCGTTTGTGAGAAAAATCCTTCGTCAGATCTATGGTCCAATTCGCGTCTATGGCGAGTACCGAATACGATGGAACCACGAGCTGTATGAGCTATATGCCGACATCGATATAGTCAAGCGTATTGAAATAGAGCGGCTTCGCTGGCTAGGTCATGTCGAGAGAATGAACGACGAAGCTCCAGCGAAAAAATTATTTGATTTGCTACCCAGCGGCGGTCAACCAAACGAAGAAGACCGCATCTCCGTTGGAAAGACCAGGCATTGGTTAACCTGACAACGCTTGGAGTTTCAAACGGGCGCCAGCAAGCGCACGACAAAAGAGACTGGCGCTTGTACTCTACAGTTGGATAACTTAATTATTGAATTAAATAAGTTAAAAACACATTTTTTTGTAAAATGTTGTTTGTTTTGAGAATGATTTCGCGCCCCTCTGCGAGTGGCGCCCGGGGCATGATAGACCCTCTTCCCCCCTTGCTACTCCACTGATAATTCAATAATCATGCCCGTCCTACTATAGGCATCACAAACCTGGACGTTGAGCAGCTCTGATGAAAAGCAGTGGCGTAGCGAGCATAACTGGCTCCCGGGGCAAAACAATTTTTTGGCGCCCCAATGAAATAATGAAAAAATTGTTATATATTACATATTATTTTGATTACTAAGCACAATTTATTATAATACACCTTTTAAATAACATTAATACAATCAACACTATGCACCAAAATCAGAAAAAAATGTGTGTACTCGACAGCTCTTTATATTTTTTATATATTTGGGGTCTCTAAACACAAAAATCACAAAAAAAAAGTTTTTATGGTTACATGTTTTTTTAAGTTTTTCTCGCTTTTTTCAAATATAGTCGCATATATTTATAAATATCTTATACTACTTGTTCGACATTAATAATCACGCCTATCAAACTACGCCTAATAAAATTTCGAATTTTCAAAATTCAAACTACTCATTTCTACGTTCAACAAATTTTTACATTTGGATAAGTAGTTCTTGCGTAGTAGTTCAAAAAGTGGTTAATTTTTCCATTTGATCCTAAACTTCATTTTTAATAGAGAATATCGCCAAAAGAAAGTCATGCAAAATTCAGTCAGGAGATGCAATTGAGTGAATACACAGAGATTCGACATTGTATCACTGAGAAAACTACATTTTCAAATACTAGTATAAACGTAATACTTTTGAAAACGTTTTATCCACATTTTGCGCCTCTAACGTTTTTTTATTTTAAAACTGGACATTTTTAATTGAGCTTTGAAACCGTTCGTTTGATATTTTAAAATTAACATTTTAAAGAGAAGTATTAATTGCCTCGGTTGCCTACACGTACTTAATGAAATTTGATTAGATTTTACGTAGGTAAATTTGTATTTATTTAAAATACTTTTATAACTTATTTCGAGGGTTGTTTTCTGATCAATGACTTAACGAAACAATTAGAATTAGAATTTAAATTATTAAATTAATGCTTTTGATACTTGCATAGTCAGGATGCGAATCTACGTCCTCAGTATACCAGTCTAGTACACTTCCACTGAGCTATTGGTAACGATAAGTTAACTGTAGCAAAACATATTTAAAACTGCTCATATAAAAAAGTGTCACAAAATTTTGTCAAGAACATGCATTTTTTTATAAAATTCTTGTAAAATAATTTTAATGTCAAGTTCATATGTTGAAACGTTCATTGCTGTTTCTAAAACATTTAGTATTACTTTTGTATTTTAAAATGTGCGTTTTTCGTTTTTTTGTGGTGTAGAATGCTTTTGAAAATATTAATTTTAGCCTTCTTTACTCATTGTAAAACATTCTCGCTGTACAGCCTTGAGCACCGACTGTACATGCGGCACCTAGAACTTTTGCCTGATCTCGTTGATTGTCAGTTCCGCGTTTTGGTGGTGCAGCCTGACATGGTAATAGCGCACAATTAGCATGGTGACATGATGTTTCTGCGGCAATATGATTGGTCGCCGGGCAGTAAAGGGCAAACAGACGGCTTCATCTAGGCGTCCACTGACTCTCAAGAGACCATCCTCCAAGTATGACGATAACGAATATAGCGAATTATTCTTGTTGATGGCACGACCTTGTCGCAGGATGGCGATTTCTTCAGCAAAGCCGTCTTGCTGTACCCACTTGCAGATATTCTTCTCCGCAGCGTTGATTTCGGCCACCGTAAGGAATTTTATAGCGTTTTGTGTTGTTGTTTTAGCGATATTTTTGACTGCCGCCTTTGACTTGTCGCGGGCTTTTGAAAGTTGTGCACAATAACGCCGTACCCAGGCCATAGTCCGTATGAGCTTCCAGAAAGAAGAAAAATTAGTAAATTTTATAAATTTAACACTTGCCTGCAAAGTGAGAATAGGTTGCAGCTCCTCTTCAAGTGTCTGCGACATCTCTAATGCTGTGGCTGGCCATCGCTCCTCCAGCTGCTTTAAGAAATTCGGGCCAGTCGTCCAAATGCTTTCTGTTTCAAATTTAGGTGGAAATTTTGGCCTGGTCGCTGCATCTGCCGCGTTGTCTGCTGTTGGTGTCCAGCGCCACTGTGATGATTCTGACGATCGCAATATTTCAGCAACACGATGGCCGACGAACCGTTTGTATCTTCTGTTAGTAGAATTTATCCATTGCAGAACGGTTTGTGAGTCGCTCCAGTATGTGACTCGCGCTATTTTTACTTCGTGGTTGTTGCATATTACTTTGCTGAGCCGCACGCCCAACACCGCAGCCTGGAGATCCAATCTGGGTATTGACATCAATTTTTGTGGGGCAAAGTTTTCCCGCACACAAAGGCGATGTCCACTCCATCCGCATAGCAAAAACGGAAATACCCTGCTGCTGCAATCGCAGCTTGGCTGGCATCAACAAAAATGTGTAGTTCAACTTGTTGGCATTTTGTGATACTCGGTGTGTAGCATCGCCGTATCTCGAAATAGTGCACCTTTTAAAACTCGCTCCTCCATGCATCCCACTTCTTATGCAACTCGACTGGTATGGGTTCATCCCACTGCACATATTGCTTCCAGGTCTCCTGTATGAGAACCTTTGCAAAAATAACGAAATTGCATAAAAGACCATAGTGATCAAAGATTGCCATGATGATTCCGAGCAGCTCTCGCTTCGTTGGTGGTGGGCTGCCTTGTAGAACCTTCGGTGATACTCGATGGAATTTTGTTTCAAACTTAAAAGTGTCGCTCAGCGTGTGCCAATACATGCCCAACACTTTCTCACCTGCAGACTGCCGCTCCATGCTGACTGTACTTGCTCCTTCAGCTCCCAAGTTCATCGTTTCTTGCACCTCTGTAGAGTTGGATAAAAAGCTGCGCAGCTCGAAACCAGCTTCCTTGTGGATGTGCACCACATGCTTACGAACAATTTCAGCCTTTTGCCGATTCTCAAAACTGCAAACAAAATTATCTACATAGTGATTATTGATAATTGCACTCACTGCCTCGGGAAGCTGATTCTTGCTCTTCTCAGAATGCTGGTTCCTGATATATTCGGCACAGCATGGCGAACAAGCTGCTCCAAATACCATCGTGGTCATGACGTAGTGCTGTATTGGCTGGCTCGGATCTCCATCGCGCCACAAAAATCGCTGCGCATGCTGATCAGCTGGACGGATTTTCACCTGGGAAAACATCTCCCGTATGTCAGCAGCGACTGCAACTGACCCTTCACGAAACTTGAACAAGATTCCAAGTAGCGATTTGGCCTGCTCTGGCCCCTTTAGCAGCGTCGAGTTGAGCGTAGTTCCAGTCGTTTCAGCATCAAACACGATCCGAAGCTTTCCTGGTTTGTGCACCGTCTGCACACCAAAATGTGAGAGATACCATAACGGTTGAGTGACACGTTGAAGCTCTTCATCGGTTATCTTCCCAGCATAGTTTTTGTTGAAATACTTATTCATTTCCGCTCGATATCTCGCTGCAAAGTCTGGGTCACGCTGCATTTTCTTTTCTATGCCCAGCAGGCGGCCTTTTGCACTTTCAAAGTTGTCAGGTAGATCTGGAGCAAAGCTTTTCCAAAGCAATCCGGTTTCATACCTGTCGCCGACGAATTTGGTGGTGTCTTCCATGATTTTTCGAGCTGTTTTCTCCTCCTCAGGTTCCAGCATTTCTGAATTGTCGCTGATCCCAAAATTTTCTGTGGCGAAGTATTCAGCAACTGTCGCATGTAGCTTGCTCATTGGATCCTGACGAATATGCAGCACCACTGGGCGTAAAAGATTGAGGGCCATATGCCACCCATCCCAGCTTTGTTTTTACCGCTACAGGATTATGATTGCCAGCCTCTAATTTTTTTTTATTTATTTATTTATTTATGGGCCCTTTAGGCCCATATATTACTACTGGCAATATCTTAAACAGCTGTGAGTTTGCCGCTTGAGGCGTGTGGCAATTAAGCACCGGAACCTGTGCAGCCTTATCGATGTGCAGTAAACCATGATGACGTCGATTACAACCATTTACGCCGCAGGTCCTCTTGATTTTGCACGACGTCGATCTATGCCCCTTGTGCAAGCACAAAAAGCACAGCTGCAGCTCCTTTACCTTTCTCCAACGAGCCTTTGCTGTGAGTTCTTGACTAAAAGTCTTGCAGTTCGCGATCGAATGGTTGGCTTCACACTGTAAGCAACCTGCACTTTCATTTGACGTAACATCCTCGACGTGGAGCAACCTTCTTGGCGGTGCAGTGCTTTTTGCTGCTGCTGTTGGTGGCATTAAGCATACGATTTCAGACAATTCGCTTACCCATTCTGCGAAATCCTTTAAAGTTGGATGCGGTTCTATTTTCGATGCGCGACGTGCCCACTCAAACTGGTTGCTCTGCGGCAGCTTGCTCACTAGCGTCTCTAAGAGTGTAGGGTTCGCCAAATGTTGCTCGCTCTTCGTTGATTTCAAAATTGCTACCATGTTTCGCACTTTGGTGGCGAACGCGACCATCTTGTGCTCGCTGATTACCGGAAATTTTTGCACCTTCACAAGTTGCGCTCTGATTAGCAAATCAGGCCTACCAAATCGAAACTCAAGCTCCTTCATTGCATTGGGCACGTCTTCTGGATAGATCAGTAGCGACGCCACTGCCTTTCGCCGCGCCGCAGAGGCATTTCTGAGGCATTTGTATCTGAACGTTTCAGTGGAGTCCCTGAAGTTGGCGTAGAAGAGCGGCCACTCTTCTGGGCTCCCTGAAAATATAAGCAAATCATAAATTTTTTGATTTAATTGCAAGGGCACCAAATCTGTTGTTTCGGTCTCCCCACCTGGTGTTGGCGTGCATCTCTCTTCTAATGGCAGCACTGTTCTAGAACCACTCGGCGCCTCCATTCTCTGGCGCAGCGTGACAATTTCTCGTTGGTTGTCTGCGCTGCTCTGCTTTAGATCTGCGATCGCTCGACTAAATGCATTTAGGCTCGCAATTAAATTGGCCATTTGATTTGCTGGTGGGAATGACTGTGATGCAGCTTCTGCACCCTCCATGACTGTGATGTTTAGCAAACTGTCTTCGCTATCACTCTGTGAATTTTCGTTCACAATTGCTGGATTACTGCGCAGGTTGTATCTGCTTGGTGTTGACATTAGTTCCAGAAAACAAATTCCATTTCGCTAGCCTTTAACCTCAAAAATTTTGTGACAAAAAACAAAATTCTTATCGGCTTTTGCCAAACGGTGCAATTTTTATGGCGTTTAAAAAACAAATTTACTGTTTTTCTTGTCGCCCAAGTGGCGTGATTCAAATCAGAAAAAAAATAATAAAAAAACACTGCTCTAACGGCTATCTCACAACGACGCGTTTATGTTGGTGTGAGTGCAGCTGCTGCGCGGCTGCGGCTCAACTCAACTTCTACACAAAGATTTTTCAGCATCTTTTGCGCTGCTTTCAACAATGTTAACTGTTGCTGCGTCCGCTCCAAATCGGCGACTTAGCTTCGACCAAGTAGATGCCTTTCCAACGCCCTGTGAGCTGGTCTCAGCAATGTTGTCTATGCTCCAAATACCGATGTCTCCGCCTTAGATTCTTCCAGCCTTTGTGCTGGCTTTGGCGAATTAGTGAATATTGCCCAAGTGGCTCAAATCACAACAGTTTTACTTATCGCGGTTGAATTGCTACCGACCCAGCAGCACAGAAAAACGTGAAAACGATGTAATTCTTTTAACAAAAAAAGAAAATATATGCAGTTTATTTAATATAATGAATGTATTTAATTTAATTTGCAATGTTTCTCAAAAATGTGAGTGTGTTTTGTGTGTAAAGCGGTGGTGTGTTTCACGTTTGTATGAGACAAGTGCTGCTGGGCGCTGTAAGTCAGCAACTGATTTCGTTAATTCTTTTCTTGTTCTCATAGACTCGCTGTCGTTGAGTGCATCCAAGCCAAAAAAGCGCTCAGGTAGCGAAGTAGCATATTTTCTGCTAAGTGCACTCGTTGTCTCTTTAACAACTACAGTGGGCCCTCGTTAACAGACGCCCTCTCAGTCGACAGAGTTTATCCTGTCTCGCTCACTCCCACATTAGTCTTTGCGATTGTATACTTTTCAATTTTCTTTCTTTTTAACGCTGCTAATTCATTATTAAACCATTTGGTCTGTGGTTTACTTGCATCAATATATTTTAAAATAATAAATTTATTGATTGTATATTTAAGAGCTTCAAAGTAAACATAGTCTTTTATGACTCTTAAAAAACAAAAATGATGATGCTTTAATGACTCATAATAAAGAAATCTTATGAGTCCTTTAAGAGCTTATAAGACTCTTATTTATGAGTCTTAAGTGAATTTAAGAAAAAAAACTAGTAAGGTACACATATCTTCGACTTGGCCGGAGTTAAAATACCCCCACGGGCGATTCGCAATGGTACAAAATCTTAAATTGCAGCTTTTTTATATGAGATTTAAAAAATTTACTATTTTGATGACGTCTAATTCATCTAAATCTAATGTAAGTCTAATTCATATCAAATTGTTTTCCTGCAAAGTAAGGACAAGCCTTTTTATAAAGTTTTTAATTAGGGGTTGTATGGGAGGTGGGAGTGTTCTTGAGTGGTTGATGCCAATTTTTCTAACACGACTCTATTTTGATATAATATACATAAATACCCAATTTCAGATCTGTAGCTTAAATATTAGCCTATTTACAGAGTTTTCAATATTATGGGTTGTATGGCAGATGGGTTCGTTCGTCAATGGATGAAGCCCATTCTTCTAACACATCTTTATTTTATTATAAAAATAATAAATATGGGCATTTCCATAGTCGCGAACGCGACATTCGTACGCCTTTGAGGAGCCAAATAATAAAGAAAACTCGAAACAAAATTTATTTTTTTTCAAGTTTTAGATAGCATTTTATTAGCACTATATTTAGAAAAAAAAGTTTGATTCTCCAGATTTTATGTTTTCAAAATATTAGCAATAAACATGGCATCGCGAACGCGACAAAAAATGGAACTCGTTTTCGGCTGCATCTAGAAAAATCCAGATATCTGCGAAACGCAACATAATATTTTACAGCGGTAAATTGTAAATTAAAACAGATTAATGTGACTTTCAAGAAAAAGTTGTCATTTTGACATATTTCCATCAGCTGTTTTTTTATTGAGCTTAAGCCTGATCGCGAACGCGACATCTAGCACGCGACATTTTTTCTCATCACGTTTGTCATAAGAATTAGTTCAAGTAATTTCATCTAAATATTGCATTACCTACCAAAATCATCGTATATATTATTTGGGAGTTTTATTTTAGTAATATTAATAAAAAAAAAAAAATACATATGAGGCTTGTGAGAAAAATTATGATATATTGTTTTAACCCCACCCGTACTACGTATGTTGTTATTTATTTTATGACGACGTTTTTTACGATCATAAGGAGCCGTGGCCGATTTATAAAAGTGCATACATTATCCTGCAGTAGTACCATCTAAGTTGATTTAACCATGTCCGTCCCTGTTTTTGTATGTCCCCATATCAGTTGACATAATTTCAGCCGTTATTATTATGTTATCGTAATGAAATTCGATATTTAAGCTTATATCGTAAAAATAGAGATCATGTACGAAAATATGCCAAATAGGATGAAAACCACGTATACCTCCCATACAAATTGACGTTCGCAAAATGAAAAATTTCTGAAAAATCGATTAAAAAATCAATCCAATGATTTGAGAATTATCACATTAGCTTTAATTTGAACTATTAACACATAGTTAAAAATTCAGAGAAATCGAATGAAAACTTTCCATACTTCCCATACAAAGTGTATTAAAAAAACGGCGCCTGATCGCGAACGCGACACATTTTGATGATCAATATTAAATGTTTAGTATGATTTTTACCTGCAGTAACTTTTTTTTTATAGTGAGGCGACCAAATTTGATTTAAGTTACAATTTTCAGACACTTGCTTAGAACGATCACGAAGTTCTGATAACAAATGATGATTTAGGTACAAGAACGCGACATTCGAATGGTAATTAAAGCAATATAAAAAATTTACCGTTAATCGTACTTTGTTTCGTATTTTTTTATTTTTTATTGTTTATTTGTAGTTTATAGATGGATTATATAAGAAGAGTGCAAACAAAACGTTAATAAATAAACGAAAAATACTAAAGAGAAAAAGTCCTTAAAAGCAGCTAAAAGCAAGAAAAACATATTTCTCAGATATCAGGCCAATTTTCTCAGAAGAAAAACTGAAATAAGTTTTAAATGCAGTAAATTTTAAAAATTCAAGCATTTTTTTTAAATAATAACAAAAAAATTATTTGTTTATTTAATATTTTTTTTTTCGGTCCCGGTAGACCTTTCTGTGGAAATGCCCATATCTAATTTTACTTTTGTAGCTTCGGCAGAAGCCTATTAATATAGTTTTAAATTATGGGGTTGTATAAGAGGTGGGCGTGTTCGTGGGTGGATTACGACCATTTTTCTCTCTCGTCTCAATTTTTATATTAAAATAATAAATATTTAATTTTATTTTTATAGCTTCGACACAAGCCTATATATAGGTTTCAATATTGGGGTTGTATGGGAGGTGGGCGTGTTAGTGGGTGGATGACAACCATATTTCTAACACACCTGAATTTTGTCATAGACTTTACAAATACCGAATTTAAGTTTTGTAGCGTAAATATTCGCTTCTTTATGGAGTTTTCATCATTGGGGTCGTATGGTTGGTAGGCGTGGTTTTCATCCGATTTAGCCCATTTTCGAACTTGATCTTAGTTTTTTTAAAAAAAGTTTAAATATCGAATTTCAGCACGATAGCTTCAAAATTACGGCTGTAATCGTGTCCACAGACAGACGGACATGGCTAAATCGACTTTTCTATACCTACCACGCCTCCTTATGCGCGTTACACACGTCGTGACAAAATTAATATACCCTTTACGCTGTACGCGTGGGGGTATAAAGATAGACCCTTTTTCGTATTAAACAAAGCTGTTTATCGAAAAAGTTGCTATGAACTACAATGGTGTGTCTGAGTGAGAATTATGAGCGCTATCATAAATATGAGCTTTTTCTGAGTCATTATAATATGCGCTCGTAAAAGGTCCATAAATAAGTGTCTTTTCGGAGTCATAATAATGACCGCTCATAAAAGGTTTATAAATAAGAGCCTTTTCGGACTTTAAATAGCGTGCATTCTTTAACGTTCATAAATAAGAGTCTTTTTCAGAATCATAATAATGTGCGCTCATAAAAGGTACATAAATAAGAGTCTTTTCGGACTGCGCTCATAAAACGTTCATAAATAAGAGTTTTTTCGGGCTCAAAATTATGAGCGCTCATTATAAGAGTCATAAAGATGAGCGCTCTTATAAATGTTTATTGGGTTTATTTAAGAGATGTAATGGATATCCGGTTACTATCCGGTATGCTGGCTATCCTGCCTAAATTTACTATCCGACTGGATACCGGATATTGCGTTACTATCCGGTAGGTCGGATAGTTTTTGAAAGTTTTTTAATAATGATAAAAATTAAGCAATGATTTATCAATTTCAATTATTGAAAAGTATCTTAAAACAATTAATAAAGGTATACTTTATTAATGACTTAATGTTTTAATTAAAAAAAGTTACAAAAACGCTTCAAAAAGCAAAATTAATAATAAAAGAAAAATCAATAGAATTAATAAAGTTGTTTCTTGCTCTAATTTTTCAAACTGTCGTACACGGTACACGGTACCGGCAACACGTTGAGTGAATGTAGCGGAAAAATATAGTGATCCGTAAATCATATTCCGCTCCACAATATGTTGAGTTGATCAGAAACTTTGGCGTTCAACAAGATTAAATTGTTTACGTTGTTTTAAATTATTTTACAACAGTTGTTGTGATTTAGAAATGTTGTGCAAACGCACCCAATGATCATTAGAAGAGGATTTGGATCAGATTTCTTCGTATATTGGCCAAACTTAAATAAATTCTAAAATCTACGTAAGCCATTTCAAAATAATTAATTTCTTCGATATTCCGCTATTACCATTTCTTGTGGAAACTACTTTTTCATACATTAAATTGACTTGAGCCATAACATTAAATTTATTTTTTGATGATATTGGTCGTGGCTTTGATTGGGTTAATGCTGGCTACTTTAGCCTGTCGAATTAGAAATATATTTAGTTTTTTTAACAACGAGCCAATGGACCCCCTCTTCGGCTGCCGGATATTCAATCGGCTTAACAGCTCGCCGGATATTCGGTATCCGGCCAAATCACTATCCGTTATATCTTGTTTATTTAAATTATTTGTATATATGTTGTTTTCCAGACTCTCTTCAAATGTTATATCCAATTGAGAAAATTCTTGATAACAATTTATCTTGTTATATTCACAGACACTTATTTAAATTTTCTTCGTTTTTTTTATAAGATTTTTCTTTTTCTACTGAAATGTGGACATTCTCATAATCAGTAATTTTATTCTGAGGTTCTTGTTGGCCTCAACATCGCATTCAAATTTGATGCAATATCTTGCCACAAAATGGTCATGCAATTTGGCGATGTGGGGCAATTTTTCCCCTTGCAGCAGCTTTGGGTGGATCCGTATAGAATCTACGTAAAACCGTAGCTGTGCCGGCGTAGTGCGTGCATATTTCTTGCTAAAAAATCAAACATTGTGTCAGCTGCACAACAGAAACCCTAAATTACTACTCTAACGTGTTTTACAACTCTGGCGCAACTGCAGCCAACTTGACTAAAAGTATTGGAGAGAAGAAGATTTTGATTGTATTGTGCAGTTCTGTTTTTAGCGACCAGCGTTCGATAAGCTTTACATTTTGTTTTTTTAATAATTTTTATAACATTGAATTTATGTTGAACCAAATATAAATTGGAAGAAATTAATCTTATGTCTATATCTTGACATTTTTCAGAAGTGGGATAATAAAATCCAAATAAAAACAAATGAAACTAGCAAGCGCGAGTTAATCGAAAAGCAATAAAACCAGTGCTCTTGTGTTAGTGTGTGTGTGTCATTGCCTGGTGCTTCTCTACCCACAATTCGAATAAAAAAAATAAATTTTCAAATCATAACTGAAAAAGAACATTCGAGAACAATGCAACGCTTCAGTAAACTGAAAGTGGATGAGTTGAAGCATAAGTTACGGGAACTCGGGTTATCGTGCGTTGGTAACAAAGCTCAGCTAGTTGAGCGATTATATGAAAACGAGCAAGAACAATTTGCTAGCGCAATTAATGAAACGGTCGAACAACGTGTAAAAGTTTTACAAAATGCTATCGGGAATATGCGTATGGTAACACAAAATTTAAATAGTGAAGTGCCATTAAGTCAATCGTCGCCGAATCGAAATATAACAGACGGAAATATGTCTTCATTTGCAATGGCATTAGCGCAGGAACCGACGAATACGGGAGTCTTTGCGACGTCAAGCAATCCTTTTACGGTTTCATATGCTTCATCATGGACGACAAGAGTTAACCAGTTGGCAACGACGCGTTCCAACGAAATGGGACGAAATGTGCATTGGGGTACTCCTGCGACGGAATCTCAGACGATTGCTCGAGATTGCAGCACCGAACCATTGTTTATGTGTCAACAGCCAATAATCACGCCGCTGCAACGTATTGCACAAAACGATGCTGTTCAACAACATCATGCAGTTGCGAGTGGATTTAATAACGTGCATAATATTGTTGCGATCCTTCCAACATTTGATCCAATTGATAAGCGCATTTCTTCGACGCAGTTTATTGCACGAATCGACCAACTCCGACGAGCGTATGCATGGGATGATAGAGTCCTTTTGTTTGCTGTGCAAATGAAGCTGCAAGGAGTAGCAAAGCTATGGATCGACGCAGGACAAGAGGTTTTTGTAAACTGGCAGCATTTTGTGTACGAATTTTTACATCAATTTCCATCGACAATAAATCTTGCTGAAATACATATGCAACTAATGCAGATGCGCCGTGCTAATAGTGAAACAGCTGAAGAGTTTTATTTTAAAGTTTTGAGCGTCGGTCGTAATGGACAGATTGATGAGCAATCTATAATTAAATATATAATTAACGGAATCAATGACTATGATTTAAAAAAAATATTATCTATTAATTATTTTGCATCGTGTTCGGATTTATTGAAAGCAATAACGGGCTACTGTTCTTTTAATAATTTAAAATGTGTACCGTCGATTAAACAAAATGTTCAATTGCCAGTGCAAGTGAAAAATAATGTTCCGATTAAGAAAGATGATTTCAATCCCGTTTGTTACAATTGTCGAAAGCAAGGACATTTGTCGCGTAATTGTCCGGAACCACAACGACGAATTCGGTGCGCTAATTGTTCAAAAACGGGACATACTACAGCTGAGTGCAAATCAAATGTGGCTGGAAAAATAAATTGTAACGCTATAGAAGAAAATAAATTAAACTTCACTCTGAAAGTAGTTTATGTGAATGAAATCAAAGCGGAAGCTTTTGTTGACAGTGGCAGTGCACGCACATTAATGAAAAAAACATTTGCTTATCAGTGCGGTACAACTGAAAAGTGCTATGTGCGATTAAACGGTTTTGGTGGAGGACATTACGAGTGTTTCGAAAAATTAAAAGCTAAAATCAAAATTGATGATCTACTGTATGAATCAGATGTTTTGATTGTCGACGACAAACAGATTTCGTGCGATTTATTGTTGGGCAGAGACGTTTTGTGCTCGAACGATAATCTTGTAATAATCGACGGTGAAAATTGTTTTGTACAACAAAAAGATGTTAACTTAGTCGCTGCAGAAATTAGTGATGGTGAAGTTACCGGTTTAAGTAAAATTTTAAAACGTTACGAAAAACGATTTGCTTCTGAGTTTTCAGACCTTGGTAGGACAAACGCGATAAAAATGAAAATTAAACTCTCAAGTGACATTCCGATAAATATGAAACCTTATAGACTTCCATTTGCTCGAAGACCCGTGGTAAAGGAAATAATAAATGATTTGTTGCAAAAAGAAATTATTCGTCCGTCAAACTCTCCCTTCGCGTCGCCAATTGTATTGGTCGAGAAAAAGAATAAAGAATTTCGTATGTGCGTGGATTACAGACAATTGAATCGAATTACAGTGAAGCAACCTTTTCCCATGCCGATTATGGACGAAATATTTGCTCAACTGTCGGGTAATCGGTTTTTCACAACCCTCGATTTTAAGATGGGCTACCATCAAATTGAGTTGGATGAATATTCCAAGCAATATACAGCGTTTGTAACGACGGAGGGGCATTACGAATATAACTGCATGCCATTCGGGCTTGTTAATGCTCCTGCAGTTTTTCAAGAAATGATGAATAAACTTATTTTGATGGCGAAACCTCACATTGTGATCGCATACTTAGACGACGTTATAATACCTAGTCGAACAGCTCAGGAGGGTTTGGAAAAGCTAAACAGGTTCTTGGAGATACTCGAAGAAAATAATCTGACGTTGCGGTACGATAAATGCAAGTTCTTGGCCACCAACATTGACTTCCTAGGACATTCTATAAACAGAGAAGGCATAAAGCCCGGTGAACACAAAATCATGGCGATCCAGAAATTCAAAACACCGACTACAGCAACTGAAGTTCGTAGGTTTTTGGGGCTAACCGGATTTTTCCGTAAGTTTATTGAACATTATTCTATTATATCTCGACCGTTAACGCAACTTACGACAAAAGCTGCCAACCATAATTTTGAGTGGAATGACTTACATCAAAAAGCATTCAACGCTTTAATTGCGAGATTAAGTACTGCTCCCGTACTGGTTCTGTATGACTTCCAAGCTAAACATGAAGTTCATACCGACGCTAGTAGCATTGGACTAGCAGCAGTGTTGCTTCAATCTAGCGACGACGGTAAAACATGGAATGCCGTAATGTATTTTAGCCGACACTGCAACGATGCTGAATCCCGATATCATAGCTACGAGCTAGAGGTTTTGGCAGTGGTAGAAGCGCTGCAACGATTTCGAATTTATTTGCTAGGAAAAACGTTTAAATTGATAACGGACTGTTCAGCGATAACTAGTATCAAGGCTAAAACACAACTCATTCCACGCATTGCTCGTTGGTGGATGCGTTTAATGGAATATGATTTCGAATGCGTGCATAGGCCTGGTAGTCGAATGTCCCATGTTGATGCTCTCAGTAGAGTTCCTTCTGTGAAAAACGTTGACGAGACCGTGATGCAAGTAACAGTTGATGCAGATGATTGGCTGCTGACGATGCAGCTACAAGACGAAAATATCCGAAACATAGTTCAAATCCTTCAAGGCGTGCGCAAGTCGGAGCAGGAGAAACAGCTTAAGAACGATTACAAGTTGCAGAACAAAAGACTTTATCGACGAATAGATGACAAAATTTTATACGTAGTACCAAAAGCGGTTCGTTGGCGAATCGTGCGACAATGTCATGACGAATCCGGACATTTTGGAATCGATAAAACGTCCGAACAAGTTTTAAAGCACTTTTGGTTTCCTCGTGTTCGTAAATACGTAAAGGACTATATAGCAGCCTGTGTTGAATGCTGTTACAACAAGGGAAAAGGTGGAAAACCAGAAGGTACTTTATACGTTGACGCTATGGAACCAATACCATTCCAACTAATGCACTTAGATCATTTGGGTCCTTTTGTTAAGAGTCTTAACTTAAGACCAAACGAGGATATACTCATGTTCTTGCTATGAGTGACGCTTTTACCAAATTTCTTGTCGTGAAGCCTGTGCGAACCACAAAAACGCTACCTGTGCTACAGATTCTAAATGATTTTACTTGTTATTTTGGTCTTCCGAAAAGAATCGTGACTGATCGAGGTACGGCATTTACCTCAAAACAGTTTGCGCAATATTGCGAAGCGAACGATATCTGTCATATCAAAACTGCCGTGAGGACTCCGCGTGCCAATGGGCAAGTGGAGCGGGCCAATCAAATTATTCTAAATATTTTGCGAACATCAAATGCTGGGCCAAGGACTGGGATGATGAACTTCGAAACCTTCAGTGGAGCGTTAACTGTCAGAAGAATTCTACTACCGGTTTTAGTCCAAACGAGCTGATCTTTGACTTCAAATTAAGGGAAATCGTCCAAAACAAAATGTTAGCGGCTATAATGATCGAAGACGACAATACTAGGATGTCCGAAAAACGTACGATGGCTCAAGAGAATATACAAAAACAACGAGACCTATGGAAAGAACGTTTTGAAAAAAAACATAAAACACCAATTGTATATTCCGTGGATCGTAGTTATCCAAAACGATTTACAGTCAACGGGAGAATCCAGAAAACTTGACCCTAGATTCCGTGGTCCCTATGTTGTGTCCAAGGTTCTTGGAAAGGACCGCTATCTCATTGAAGACGTCGATGGTATGCAGATTACACAGAAAAAGTTTTGTTCTGTGTACTCATCCGACAAAATGAAGCCGTGGTGCGCACTTCCATGTGACCTGGATGGTTATTCTGATGACGACAACGATGAGCATCGGGACGATGCCACTTCAGGAGAGGCCGAGCTGTCAGCTGCACAACAGAAACCCTAAATTACTACTCTAACGTGTTTTACAACTCTGGCGCAACTGCAGCCAACTTGACTAAAAGTATTTTAAAAAGAAGAAGATTTTGATTGTATTGTGCAGTTCTGTTTTTAGCGACCAGCGTTCGATAAGCTTTACATTTTGTTTTTTTAATAATTTTTATAACATTGAATTTATGTTGAACCAAATATAAATTGGAAGAAATTAATCTTATGTCTATATCTTGACAATTGTACTAAAATTTAAAAAAATTCAATTAATTCTTTGTGCTTACTTCTGTTTTTCGATTGTGTATATTTATATTTACTAGTATCGGCTGGGGTCGAAATTCGAACAATTTTCTGTTAGCCTATTTATAATTATAAAAAATAGTCGGTGAAGAAATAAATGACCAAGATACCGATTATTACCGGTAAAGTCAAGAATCGATCACCAACAAAAAAAAAACTAAGTTAATTTCATTAAAAATACAATTTTATTTTGTAGATACACTCTGCGTCACACACAGGGGCCGCCCCATATAAGTGGATGCTCAAAATTCTGAAATATTTTTCTTTCCATCAAACTCGGTTAATCTATACTTTTAGTGCAATTTTTGACAACTTAACACTTGTTGGACCATGGTTTAACCCATTTGTGACCAAATTTTTTGACATAGAGTCTCAGGCAAAAGTGAATTCATTACATTTTACTGTGCAAAATAAAAAAAAGATTTAACCATTTAATGACCTTCACTTAACCTATTCGTGGCCATGATTTAGACTATTAAAAAAAATTTTATATAATAACTTAAACCAATCGATTTTGAAAATATAATCCATACGAATTTTAAACGATTGCTTTTAACCTTGCTTTAGGCAACTAGCGACCAGGATAACATCTATATATAACATCTATATTTTGCAATGTTTCAGGAAATATAATGTTTATAATTTTTATTTGTAGAAAATTTTTACTGTGAGTCACAATGTATGATATTTGTTTTTCGTCAAACTTCTTAAAACATCTATTTTTATATAATATTGTGTGCAAAAAATTACTTTAATCAATTTCCTTATGTTTTTTATCTTTATTTTCCACAATTTTTAAATCTTGAATTGTTATAATCAAAATTTTGGTTTTATGATAGTTTCATACTATCAGCGGCTTTTATATATTTATAAAAAAAATTAATACAGTATATTCATAACTTTTCCCTCTCTTGATCTTTTCTTAGGGATAGAAACATCTATTCTAGTATTTAACATGTTATATAATTAGCAACAAACGCAAAAATAAAACATTATAATTAAAATCGAACACACGACGATATTTGCTTAAACCAAATCGTACGAGAGCTTTTAACAACTTCTTGTTTTAGTGTAAGGCTGTGCACTCGGAAAGTTCTCTTTGTTGTTGTTTGAACCGTGCGTTGATGACCACTGATATATAATTAAAATAAACGTTTAAAACTTTCACTTCACGTGAAATTGAAATATGAATTGTTTCAAATATTGTTGGTTTTGATCAGATTTGCTACAAAATTAAGTGAATTTAAGTTACAATTTATTTAAATAATTTTATTTTCAGTAGAAAGGATTACAGTCAGTTTAGTTTACAACAAAGGTCATTAATTTTACGTTTCAATAAAGAAAATGTTAAGTTTCATATTAAAACAAGTAAGTAATAAATCATTATAACGAAAAGAAGTAATATAATAAATACCAACACTTAAAATTCTTTAAGGTTTATCAAATAAGCAGTCGCTGTTTATCCAAGTATTTTCACGTATATAAAATCTTTCGAATTTTCTTTTACTAGATTCCAATTTGTTGGTGACTTGTGTTTTAAAATTTTTGAAAGCAGGATTTAAATTTTTAATTAATTTTTTTTATTTTTTAACAGATGTTTTTTTGATTTAAAACTGAAGCAAATCTTAAAATTTACCATCAAGTTTTATTTCTTTGCTTTGACATATTATATGGCACATATCACGTTCTTTACTGCTATTTTGTCGAAATCTCTTGCAAAAAAAGGACATTGGCTGATTCCCCAGAAATGAGGAACGGAAACATGAATCCTTAAATGATTTCAATTGAAATAATTTTTGGTTCTCGCATTAAAATGGAGTCTTAAGTTACTCTTGTTGCGAAATTATTTTTAGTTTTAATGCTTTTTTATGTTTTTTTGATTTAACTAAACAACCTCCGAGTTGAGAAAAACTTAAAATATTTTGTTTAGATTTAAAACGTTGAAAACAGCCATCTCTTGATGCACATTCAAAAAAATTAGGCTAGCAATGTTAAAAAAGATAACAATGTTATCCAAGAACAGTTTATTACAAGGATTGGTTACTGCGTTAACAAAGAAAACATATTTAAACTGAGTGTTTTTTCAGTGTCACACCCGTCACAGAAAAATGCTATAGTTTTCTTAAGAAGCAACATGGGCTTATGATACGAATGAAACTTTCCTAAAGTAAGGATGTTGATGTTTTACATATACTTGTCAACTTTTTTCATTCAATAAATTATTTTTATTCTTCATCTCCGTTACAAGAAGTTGGTCACAAACGGAACGGTTTTCAAGTTTTGTAAATTCATGTATAGCGAAATCATTAGTAAAGGTATTAATTTGATAAAAAATTCATGCGAAAAATTTTTTGCAAAAAAATATTTTTTTTTTAAATATATTGTGATGAGGCAAAACCATCATAAGCAGTTTTACCTCCCACAATCGTTTTGAATTTAATTTATTTTTATTTTTATTTTAAAACTTGTAATATTTATGAATTAACTTTGTTTTGTTACTATTATTTTTATTATCATTACTTTTATTATAAAAAAAACACATAAAATTAATTATATGAAACTGAAGTTCTTTATAAACATATTGTAAGAAAAGCACCCTGTGCCAACATAAATTATTATAGCAAGATATATTTATGAGTAAATATTTATATGATGGTGAGAGTAGCGGACAATGCGGGAAAATACGGGAAAATAGAAGAGCAATAAGCAGTACATAACGAAGAGAGCCCAGAAAAGCACACAACCACAGTCACGAGCCAACATAAGCTGCCATAAAGCAGAGACTCAGACGCACAAGCAAGGCTTAACATACAACTCGATGGAAGCGTCGACGATCGAAAAAGAGGAGAGATAATAAGGAGATAACGTAAAGAGATTGACGACAACGAGAGCGTGGCTAGCCAGCGTAGGCAAGGCACGAGTAGCAGGCAACGATGGTAGTCAGTTGCTGACGGAGCCTCAAGCAGAACGGACGTATTGTCGTATTAAGGGAAGTCATAAGGTACAAGAAGCAAGGTGACCGTATAAGGCGCGAATAAACTACAAGCAGGTAAGGTGTGGCTAGACAAGGACGATAGGATAACGAGTGGTATAAGTTACATTATCAGTGAATCAATTGTGGTCGTCAGATCTGCCACTTTACGCAGGGAATAGCTTATATTATCAGTGGATAAATTGTGGTCGTCAGATCCGCCACTTTACGTAGGGAGCATATTGTATTATCAGTGGATCAATTGTGGTCGTCAGATCCGCCATTTTACGCAGGGAATAGCTTATTTTATCAGTGGATAAATTGTGGTCGTCAGATCCGCCACTTTACGTAGGGAGCAGATTGTATTATCAGTGGATCAATTGTGGTCGTCAGATCCGCCATTTTACGCAGGGAATAGCTTATATTATCAGTGGATAAATTGTGGTCGTCAGATCAGCCACTTTACGTAGGGAGCAGATTGTATTATCAGTGGATAAATTGTGGTCGTCAGATCCGCCACTTTACGTAGGGAGCAGATTGTATTATCAGTGGATCAATTGTGGTCGTCAGATCCGCCACTTTACGCAGGGAATAGATTATATTATCAGTGGATAAATTGTGGTCGCCAAATCCGCCACTTTACGCAGGGAATAGATTACTCTATCAGAGGATAAATTGTGGTCGCCAGATCCGCCACTTTACGCAGGGAATAGATTACTTTATCAGTGGATAAATTGTGGTTGTCAGATCCGCCATTTTACGTAGACGTTCAGAAGTTATATCCTAGCGACCGGACAAACCCTAACTGACTCCTTTTCTTAGGCACACCAACCTTTAAGTTTTCGAAAAGGACATACTGAAAGCACGCTACTCCAAAGACTTCAACCACACCGCTGTCATCTCACCATCTTAAGTTATCTTAAGAAATTTGGCTTAAAGAACCAAAATAAAAATCTGAAACTAAATCATTGCGCGTCTCTTTATTTCTTTATAAATTTTGTTGCGAATCCTGGAACCCGGCGAGCTCACCTCAGCTATAGAGCCGGAAGACCGGCAGCTTCGTTACAATATAAAACATCGAAATTATTTGTAAAGGTATGAATTTGATAGAAAATTCATGCAAAAAAATATTTTTTTTTTTAAATTAAAACATTAATTAAAAACAAATTTTTTTGATTTAAGTGTCAAAAATATGTGATGGTTATTATACCCATTAAGTTCTTATATATAATTCCCACATCATTCGCACTCGTCACACCCGGGACAGTCTTATGTCACACCCGTCCCATTTTAAAGTTTAAAAAAGAATGGTTATCGCCATTTTTTCAAAATATTTTTCACTGGTATTCAACAGAAAATATATTAAATTTGAATATATGCAAGTCAAAAATGGTCTCATTGTGGCAGATGGACTGAATTTCAATGTTTAACTCAGAATTTTTACTTTTTAAACTTGTGCTCGTCACACCCGTCCCAGGTGTTTAAGCGAATGTAACTGTTAAACTAGTATAAATAATTGCATTATGTTTTAGCATTTTGAAACCTTGGGGCATCTTCTTAAATACCCTATAGTAAATTGCTCAAATTTTAACCGGTTAATACTATTTTCAGCACGATAAAGTATTCAAAACGTCACACTCGTCTGTATGGAATGAGGATATGGCAAAAACCCAGAGAGGATTATCATGATGGTTGGTTTCAATATTCTGCCATGTCTTGATGATTTTTTGTTCAATAAGATGCACTTCAAAGAACTTTTTATATAAAAAATTTTTTACTCAAAAATATTAAGGTGTTTCACAACTTCAAATAAGCAGTTGTATCGTTGTATTCATATTTTTGTCGTATCCACATTGTTTTTGTTTTCTATTTGAAAGAAAAAAACAACGTAGGAGCTCAAAAAAAGTTTGTTTTTCTTTCAAATAGAAAACAAAAACAATGTGAATACGACTTGAATTCAAATACAACTGTGTATTTCGAGTTGTGAAAAACCTAATTGTTTTAAGTAACACATTCGGATTATAATACTTTTGAACGTTTTTCTATAAGAAAAGCAACACATAGTTTTTGTATATTTCTTTTTATTATGATATAATACCATATATATCTTACATATCCTACATTTGCACTCCTTTTTTGAATAACAATGTACACTGAAATTATATTGATTGAACAAAGCGTTTTAAAAATTAAAAAATCTTTATATTCATAAAGCTTGAATGGGTAAATGCTGAAAGCAATAGACTTTTTGCGATTATTAAAATTACCAACATTCTTTCTTTATTCATTATTCACCTTTATAGAATGAAAATTCTCAGTTTGAAATGAAACAGAATCAATTTAACAAGAAAGATAAGTTTTTGTATGTACTTTAAATCAAAGTGAAATTTTTAAAGCAATTTTTTTCCAAAAGGCGCAGAGGGATTGGGATTCTGGTTTTGAACTCGGATTCTCAATAAGGAAGAATCATATTTGATTAAAATGCTGCCAGATTTAAAAGCATTTTGCGCCATTTAAAAAAAAATACTTTAAAAATTACATTGCAACAAACTAGAGGTTAGGTTAGTTTTTTTAAACTGTTAACTTTTGTAAGCACATACTGTCAAACTAAATACTACGAAAAAATAAAGAAACTTTATTTGAACTTAAGCAAAAAACAAAATGACGAAATCTTGTACCGTTTTCTTACAGTAAGAACTTCAATTGCTGATTCGAAATTCACAGTTTTGAAAAATAAAAAAAATATGAAAATGTGTCATATTTGGGTACGCATATCTCTCAGCAGAAAAACGCTACAAAGCTGAAAAATTACTTTCAGATGCATAATTTTATAGAAAATTTTATTTTTTTAAAAAATGCATTATTTCAAAATTGAATTTTGAGCACACTTGGCCGCAGTGTGCGTCAGAAAATATTTTTTCTTCCAAAATGAGCACAGCAGAAAACTTTTGTTATTGTTTTCTCTTAAGTCTTTTATTATAAAAAATAGAGGTAAAGCGAAATTTTAAATAAACTTACCGTTTATCTTCTGTTGTTGTTTAAGCTTTAGCATAACAAAATGATGCCCTTATTGATGCGTGATTAGGATAGGTTCATCACATTCATTTGAAGAAATCGCAATGGAAAACTTTTATATTTAATCTCAACTTATTTTTTTTGTTCAATTTAATAATTTTATGTAACGAGTGCTACTTACCTTACTTAATATAGTTTTAAAAATTCGGTTTGGAATTGAATTATAAGGTTGCTCCAAGTAGTTCAGGGAAATTTCACTCCATTGTCACTTTACTGGAAGAAATGAGTAACTCTTGGTCTTCAAACTGTAAACCGTATTCGTACACATTCCGAAATAACCAACCCAAAACATTTTCACTAATGTTAAGGTCTGGAGAGTATGGAGTCCATGATATAAGGTGAATCCAGCTTGTAACGGTACATGCCGTATGAATAGGAGCGTTATTATGTTGGTAAATCCTTTCCAAGGGTCAAAAAATATTTTGAATTCTGCAAGTTGGAAACTTCAGATCAAGAGTTTTTAAATATGATAGCCCCCAAACAATTACACCTCTATGGCTATGGTGATGAGTTAAAAATCGTTTCTTCTTTCGCAAATTATGAAAATAATCGTTAAAATCAGCTGGTCTATCCAAACTGAACTTATTTTCGTCAGAGAAAACTGCCTACTGCCATTCTCTCTTCCAAATGATGTGATTCTTACAAAAATTCAACAGATTTTCCTGCCGTTCAGGGTTAGGTTGTGTTTTTTTCTTAATCTGTCTTGTTAGGCGCATAGCACGTTTAATTGCCCGTCGCACGGTTGGCGTTTTCCGCAGCTTAATGCCTGATTTTTGTCGCCGACAGACAAGAGGCTTATCGAATATTTGCTCTCTTATCTGCAGCTCATACCGCCGAATTAGTGCACCTTTCCATGTTTTTTTCATAATCGGTTTTATTTCTTAAAAATTGCATACTACGTTTTGACTTCTTCCGATTTTGCTAGCGATTTCATGAGCGCTAAGGTTTTGTTTCTTGTACACCTCAATTTTAAGTTTTTTCTTAAATACTCAATAGTGGTATTCAATGAACGCCGTATTGGTGATGTTCGGTAAGTTTACTGCAGCGTATTTTACAATAACAAAATTGTAAGGGTTTAAACATACGCGGCTTACGGCACGTTGATTTTGACAAGCAGTGCTTTAATTTAGTTTAGCAATGAATTCTGTAAGTAAACTTGGAAATATTTGTTTATTAACAAAATTAAAGATATAATTTGTGCTCAGAACGATAAACTAATTGTATGAAATTCAATTTACTTGTTTCAGATAATCCTCAACAAAGCAAAAAGACGTCGGCTAAATCCCACTCATAGATGGACAGAGAGGGAAGCAACATGTCTTCTTGAAGAAGTTATAATTTCCATAAAGGATGATCCGGAATTATTCGAGGTGATAATTTATCCAACTATAAAATATAATTTAACATTTTTGTTTTGTAGAAGCCAACATGTTTAAAATTTTATTCAAAAATAAAGGAAAAAGGTGGAATCTTATCAAATTTACGTTGGTGTGTGCTTAAGTAAAAAATGCGTAACCTATAAACTACATACATTTCAGCAGTAACCTGGAAGAAGCAGACTGGTGCAGGTTTACTGGCTGAGGGGAAGGAAACAAGCGTAAATGGTAAGTTTTAATTGTTTAAAAGGCCAGCACATCCTTATAAAAATCAGATATTTGTACCAAAATTTATTTTCCAGAGTACGTCCAACAGATTTGTCCATTTTGGAGTCAGCTGGACGAATTTTTAGCCAAAGGCGAAGCGTCAATCCTCACGTTGTCTATCAGACATCTTCATCAAGTCTGGATTGCATTGTGGTTGATGAGGAAACATTCCAGTTTCATGAATCGCCTGCTAATGAGTGTAACCAATCCCAAGATTTGAATGACTGCATTGATGATTACTGCGAAAACAGCGTCGAAAATCAGCCACCTGAGACGTCAACTCCAAAGACATTTTTTGAAAATTTTAGAACACAGTTGAAAAAATCAAAAGCAAGCAAGCCATCGAGCAACTCTAACGCAATTTCAGTTTTATAGACTGCAGGAGCAGAGGATAATGAGTGAAGAAAAAAGGTGGCAGGAAGAGCATAAGTTAGAGAAAGAAAAGATTGATCTTAAAAAAAGGATCAACTTAACTGTAAAAAATAAATGAAATTAACCTCAAAGATCTCAATTAGAATAGATTTATAAATTTAAGTTTTTTGTTATTTTATTATTAACATTTTTTTATGGAATTGAAGACTTACATAAATAAAAACTTTATAAATGATTCAAAAGTAATATATTAAGTTATTGAACGGCTCTTAGTACTTCTAGAAGTGCTCGTCTTTTTAGCTCGCCTGCTCCCGTAAAGCTCACATCATTTCCGTTAAAATTTTTCAGCCTCATCTTCAATGCTTTCTTCTAAAATAGCTTCAAAATTATCTTCACTATCACTTTCTAAAACAATGTTGTGCAAAATTGAGCACACGAGTATCCATAGGCAAGCCAATTTAATACTATCGTCATTTTTTTTTTGAATTTTTAATTCTTTCAAACTACCGAACCTTTCTTTCAATGTGCCAAAGCAATGTTCGATTCTTATTCGGTATTTGCTAAAAATTTTGTTGAAAGTTTTTCTGTCTTCTATAGTTCCTGAAGTTGAATTTTCTCTATAAGGTGTTATCAGAGAAGGTCAATTTATAAGCACTGTCTCCAGCTAACCATTCTTCTTGGGAAAAGTAATCAGTAATATTTTGAGATAAGTCGCAACTGTTAAATATTCTGCTGTCGTGCACACTTCCAGGGTATCCAAGTACCATGTGACGAATTCGTTTTTTGTAGTCACAAACTGCTTGCACTTTCAAGGGGTATACATTAGATGAGTTTTTTTTTGTACTGAAATGCAAAAGTTCTTATGATTCGTGCACTAGGGGCAAAATATGAATAAGGGTTTAAAGTAGATAAGAAATGTGAAATTTTGAGTTCAATATCTCTTAAACCGAGTGCGCTCAAAGCAAAAAACCATTTTTACTGTATGTTTTTATCGAATTTTTTATAATTAATTTTTAAATATATTAAATTTATGTGAATTCCAACAAAACACACAGATTCTATCATAAAATAAATTGCTAAATCCAGTGCCATGATCATTATTTGCAAAACTTAAGTTTATTAATCTTCTTCACTCTGTCAAAGTTAAAAATTTATTTATTTTTTTTTAATTTTTGATTTTAACCAATGCAATGTACTTGGTGACACTTATTAATGTGAAAATAAGTACCATAGACTGATGCACAGTTTTATGGAGAAATTCCATAAAGGTTTTTTTTCATCAAAACAAACGTATTTTATAAAATAACTTGAATTATTTATGAACACATATTAAACAAAGTTCATAAAAACGAGGTTTTTAAGAGAGTTTTATTATCGAAACACATTATTAAAAAAATTTCTTTGTGGTTGTTAAATAAGGAAACATTTTTTGATGTTGTCAGAACTTGTAAAACCATTGGATTTTCTTTTTCCTTATTAGTAATTTTACCATTAAATCCAGACATTAACCAATTGCTCTCTCTGCAGCGTCATTACCAATCTGCATGTTGTTGACTACTTTTTCGGCGCGCAAATAATTCGTGAAGTTGATCCACCGACTCGGATCGTTTTTGAGAAAATCCATACGAAAGGTCTCGTTTTGTGTTGCGAAAAATAATGCGTCAAAAAAGTTATTGGTGTTTAAAGTTATAAAATTCTCTTTTATAACTCTGTTCTCTATTAATTAATTGACCTGTCGAAGAATGCTAAGCCAACCAGCGTTTCCGACGGATACCACAGGTGACGTCCAAATACACGCAGAAGTTCATTTGCCATGATTTCATTCACGATGTGATAGTTTACAAGATTTTCAATTAAATTGGTATCGTTTTTTGGTGTAAATTAATATAAAAAATACATTATCCTCAGTTTTATGAACATATTTTTAAATTTACCAGAAAGTTCGAATTGATCCCGAAATAAATAAATTTTTAATGAAAATTGCCTTTGCTATGAACCGCGCTCTAGAGACCACACTTGAAGCTTTAATTTGTTGTGGTTGGCCCTTTAAAATCTTTGGAGTTTCGCCGAGAAAAAGTAGCACAATTTGAGCAAGTTCCTTATAACCTGCACGGTCAATTTTATTATTGACCGAAAAATACAGATTTTTGTTGTTTTTTTTAGTAAATGAAAAAGGATGTACCTAAGTAGTAAAAGTAAGCAAGTAGTTATTGTAAATGTAATTGCTCGGCGGCTAGTACCAGAAGACCGTAAGAAACAATTTGAATGTTATTTAAATTGTTTTCAGTATTATTTGTTATGTAACAAACCTTTGTTATGAGGAATCTGTATTAAATTGTTAATTTTCTGACAAATATACGAATTGGTAAAGTTGATAATTCTAGTTGAATAAGAAATTTTTACAAATTTTATTTTTTTGCAGACTATCTCCATAAAATTGTGCATCAGTCTATGGTATTTATTTTTACATTAACAAGTATCATCAAGTTCGTTGCATCGGTTAAAAACTAAAATTAAAAAAAAAAAAAAATTTTTGAACTTTGACAGAGAACAGGAGATTAAAAAACTAGACTTTTGCAAATACTGACCATGACATTCGATTCAGCAATTAATTTTATGTAAGAATCGGTGTGTTTTGTTGGTATTCACATAAATTTAATATATTTAAAAATTAATTATAAAAAATTCGATAAAAACATACAGTAAAAATTGGTTTTTTGCTTTGAGCGCACTCGGTTTAAGAGATATTGAACTCGAAATTTCACATTTCTTATCTTCTTAATACCCTTTTTCATATTTACCCCCTAGTGCATGAATCAGAAATAAAATTGCAAAAAAACTCATCTAGTATACATGCTTCCGAGAAAAAAAGGACTCTGGACCTTGTGTAGGTTTTTCTGCAAGCCTTATTTCAGTTCCATCCACATAACCAATGCAATGCGGTAGTTTATTTAATGTTGTTGCAACTATTTTCTTTCGCTTTGCAGTATTTGGCCAAAAGATAAACTTGTTTTTCAAGTTTAAAATTGATTTAAATACTCTGCAAGAAAATTGTTGTAAAGTGCCCCCATCTCCCACTCCAAACAAACTAGCGATTTTTGAAAGTTTTTCCAGCTTAAACGTGCTAGTTCCCTGAATCGATTTTCATCCAGATGTGGTAGGACTTCTGTAAAGAAGTGTAAAGATTTAGGAACAGAGTTCCGAACAAAGGGAACGGCAAAGCTCAAATTTTTTGATAATAGCTGTTTGTATAACATAATCGTCAATTATAGCAATCTGCTTTTCACTTACACGCTTTCCTGCAAAATTTGAAAAATAAAGAATTGTTATTTTAATTAACAGTGCAAAATTAAAAATAATGCACTAACCGTTAATCAATGTATTTTTCTGTAGTGTTTGAATCAGTTTGAGCTTCTCACTTCTTTTTGGCATTTTAAAAGAATTTTTTAACTTTGAGCTGACAAAACAATCTGACATCAGCACAGTATTACCACATGTGACACAATTCTGTATTGTTATAAAAATTTGTGTGATAACAACTTCTTTGTGATACAATTACGTAATTTAATCTGCATATTTTCGAGGTGGCTTCGTGGAAACGCACAGCGTAAACTTATAGTTATACGCTTCAGTATCATTGAATACCATTAATATACAATATACACAATATAATCTAACCACTTTTATAAATTTTTATTAGTACCATATTTTATGGAACTGTGACAAAAACTGAAGATATAAACTGTAAACCTATTCTAATGACCTTTATTTACAATTTCTTTTTGCATAATTTTTCATAATAAAACACTTAAGAAAATACAATAGCAATAAGTTTTCTAGTATGCTCTTTTTGTGAGAAAAAATAAATTTTATCTCATTGAAACAGTGAACCTATTCTACTGACGCGGAGTGTGTGTATCAACTTTTCATGTCTTCCTAATCTTATGAAAAGTTTTCAATAGACTTTATTTTCAAGAAAATATATCAAAAACAAATATGCATTGGAATAGAAATGAATGCTCTAATGTTTAATTAGACCCACAAAAAATCTGTACTTTAAATATTCATGTTAACTATTTAATTTGTATATCAATATTGAATAATTGTTAACTGATTAGGTACAAACCAAATCAGATGTTGGCTGAGTATAGGTACATGAACCAATACTCAGTTGAATGACCAAAGAAAACACCACACAACAGTTTTTAGTTCCAAAATGCAGACTTTATTCTTAAACTTTTTTTATAGAACTAACCCCTGGTAAACTAAAATTAGGAGTATTTAAAGGAAAATACTTAATACTAAAATATGAATAATTAAAATATGAAATTGCTGCATTGCACAATAATAAAAACAACAAATATAAAATTGCTGTATTGCACTATAAGAATGCAGTTTCTTGACCGCAGGTTATTGCACTTAATTTTGTGACTTAATTTACAATTTTGTTTTGGTTGCAATTCAGCTGATTTAACAATGCTGAAATGCATGTCGTTGGCCTACAAATATGCTGGTGTCAACAAACTGCGCTTTATGTGCAGTTGATTTTATAAACAAATTGTTTTATTGCTTATTGTTTACTTTTTGTTGTTTTTATTTCTGTGCAATGCAATATAATCTATAAAATATATATATATATATCATAAAGTATAAACATTCTCCCCCCCGTTGAGTGTCTAACTCAACTTAAGAAATGTCTACATCAAATGGTGACTTGTGCTGACGTGGCATCGGTTGAGGAGATGTGCTAGCCTTGGTTGCGGATGTTCGTTGGTAGTGTGTTCTTATCTTGCAAGTACTGTAGGTTATGATACCAAATATCGCTAAAATTAATGCTGAATAACTGATTACATGATGATGGATTTTATTGGATTCGAGTTGGTTCGGTAGCTGGTCAAAATCTTCTTTGGATAGTTTCGTCTGAAGATCAGTGAGTTGTTCTAGTTTTGTTTCAATATCTTTGAAGTTTGGTGTTAATAAGCCCTGTAGTGCGTTAGGTTGACTGATGGACGAGATATTTCCGATACCAGCAAATGATGTGTATACTCGACTGGATGATTCAATATAACCTTGGATCTGGATGTCATCATTTTTTAAGCTGCAGTGTTGGTCAATTGTGAGTATTCCTGACCCTATAAGTGTTAGTTGAATGGTTTCGTGATTACAAACTGCTGTGATTTCAGTTGGAATTGTCGAAGCGTAAATCCATTTATTAGCAAGATGCAATGATGTAAATGTTAACTGATCAGAGTACTTTGTTAGGTCACAGGTTTGGGATGTTTTGTTGTTAAAAAGTTGAATCTCGCAAGCAAGTTTCTTTGATTGCCTTCCAATGGTAGCTTGCTTCCTGCTTATTAAATAAATGTCATCACTAGTCAATGTTGCTGCTTCAACGTCGGCTCGGCTAAGTGCAATGTATTGATCCCGATGGCCGCTGACTGCTAGAATTTCGGTGGTGGGTTTAATTGCCACAAGCGTGTTATTTACTGTTATTGGAATCGGGTGTATAAGAAATAGGTCTAGTTTATTATGATCAACTAGTGGTACAGCTAATTCAAAGATGACGTGATTCCTTGTTAATCCAGACTTAACACTCATAATGGTATAAAGATCCAGCAGGTTGTGGTCTTCGACTGGCAGAGCCCAACTAGTAGGTAAGTGTCCTTTGATAGTCAGGATTTCTTTCGCAAGTTGTTTTGGTGTAAGGATCTGTGGACTTATTTTTCCATGTTTAGTGTGCGTTAGGATGTTTATCAAATCTGCTTGTGTGTGCTGCAAATCTGTGCTAACCATAGAGAGTTGAGTAATTAAAACTGTCAGTTGCTGAGTCAGCCGTAGTTGAGCAGCTGTGTCTTCAATTTTGTTTATGTCCACGTTGATCAAACGCTGTATTTCAGTCAAACGTGAGGATGTATCCACTTCATCTTGTTTTATTATGTTGATTGTGGAATCAATAATTGACGTTTGATTCTTCAACAGCCTTAAAAGATGTTCTTCGTTGGATTTGACTTCATTTATAGTGTTTGACATCTGTTCGGCATAGTCTGAGTCGAGAACACCAAACAAAGTGTGAGCCACGTTTCCGATGACATTTAATGCACCTCTTTTGGGACGATTTGATAACAATAATTTTTCCTCCTGGTGCAGATTGTTAACAGTAGCTTCAAAGTAATCGATGAGTGAACTGCATGAGATGTCCGACGTCGGGTGTAAGCAGAGCTTCCTGAGTGTTGTGATTCCATCTGTTGATAGCCGTGCGGCACCTATTCCTTCGAAGTAAATGCCAGGCTTGTTACGAAATCTTGATGTATTTATTGGAGAGGTCATTGCTAATGGCAACATCAGTAATGCAACCAGCATTACTGAGAGAGCAAGACCCTTTGATGTCGACTTGTTTTTTGAGATATCTTCATGTGGATGTGGCCATTTACGTTTGTGATTATTTGTCAGTACACTTGTTGCAGGTTCTATTTTTTCTGTTTCTTCTTCAGTGAATAATGGAGCTAATTCGTGTATGGGTCGTTTGGATATGCCCGAAGCTGTCTTAACATCAACGACCCGAATAAAGCCATCATCTCCCTTGTAGGTTCGAATAATTCTACCAAGGGGCCATTGAAGGACTGGAACGTTATCCTTCTTTATGATGACCAATGTGCCTTCCTTTACATTTGGTGTTGGATGCTTCCATTTAGACCTTTGTTGGAGCTCGTGCAGGTATTCGTGGTGCCATCTTGTCCAGAATCTATGTTTTATATCTGACACATATTTCCAATTTGTTTTAAGTGATCTCCTGGTTTCTGATACCCTTGAGTCGACTGGGGTTGTGAGTGGTTCTCCTATGATGAAGTGACCTGGTGTTAGTGCTCCTATATCATTTGGGTCTGAAGACAACGGGGTGAGAGGCCTAGAGTTTAGAATTGCCTCTATTTCAACTACAACAGTCTCTAGTTCTTCATATGTAAGAGAAGCAGTAGAGACACTGCGACACAAATGATGCTTCGCAGATTTGACTGCAGCTTCCCAGAGTCCACCAAAATGAGGGGCTTTAGGCGGAATGAACTTAAATTCGATGCCCTTGTCACTGCAGGTTTTAATAATTTTCTCTTGAGCTGAATCAGAGAAAACAGCTTGTTGCAATTCATTCAATTGATTCTTTGCACCCACAAAATTTGTTGCATTATCAGAATACAATGTCTGGCACCTGCCACGGCGGCTGATAAAACGTTTTAGTGCTCCAATAAAGGCGTCAGTAGTGAGGTCCGAAACAATCTCCATATGTACCGCTTTCGTGAAAAAACAACAAAATACTGCAATATATGCTTTTTGAGGTCGTTTTCCGCGGATTTTGTAATGGATCCATATTGGACCGCAGTAATCGACACCAGCTGTTAGAAATGGCCGTGATTCAGTTACTCTATCCGCTGGTAGATTGCCCATGATTTGGCTGTAGAGCTTTGGTTTTGCTCTGACGCAACGCACACAGTTTTGTACAATATTGCGTGCCATTGTTTTTCCTCTTACAATCCAGAATTTCTGCCTCGAGGCTGCTAATAAGGCCTGCGGGCCGCAATGTTTGTTGTCTTGATGAACCATGATAAGTAACAATTTTACTATTGAATCATTGTATGGTAGCAAGATTGGATGTTTTTCATCAAAGGGTAATGATGATGCTTCTAATCGGCCTCCCACACGCATTAAACCTTGATCGTCTAAGAAAGGACATAGGCTGGCAAGTTGATTTGATTTGCTCACTTGCTTGTATTTTTGTAAGTCTTTAATTTCACTTTTAAAATCTGCCATTTGAATAGTCCTGATTATAACTGCCAAGGACTTATTCATTTCTGATGCACATATGGATAGATGATTTGGCCGAGCTGTTGTTTGTTTCTTAAGATTTTCAATAAAACGTAGCATGTAGGCAACTGTGCGTTGCAAAGCTCGAAATGAGTTTTTGTGGTTGATTCCATAAATTAGCGCCTCCGATGATGTTGACGACGAAGTTACTATTGATGCAGTGTTCGTTTCTCTTCCTTGTTTGTCATCGAAGATTTCAAAATTTTCATAAGCCGGCGCCTCCGATGATGCTGCCATTGTCACTACAGTAATCGGTTTTCTTCTTTCGATGTCATTGGGTGTATCGGCAGGTTTTGGTGTTGGTATGAGCCATGATTCTTGGCTGCCATGTAGAAACAAAGGTCCGAAAAACCATGTGGTACACAAGGTGAATTTTTCAGGATTAATCCCCCTTGAAATTATGTCGGCTGGATTATCTTTTGATGAGACATGATGCCATTGATTGATATGTGATATTTCTTGAATCCTGCTTACTCGGTTGGCGACGAAAGTGTGTAATGAAGATGCTGATGTTTTAATCCATGATAAAACTATTTCTGAGTCTGACCAAAAAAATGCTGGTACATGTTGATATTTCAGATCCTGCTTCACTCGTTCTGTAAGCTCGACTCCTAGAACAGCTGCACACAATTCCAATCGAGGAAGCGTTTGAAGTTTTAAGGGTGCTATCCTTGATTTTGCGCAGAGCAAGTTCGATGTTATGGTTCGATCCTTGTATGTTGTTCGCACATAAACAGCTGCTCCGTACGCTCGTTCTGAGGCATCGGCGAAGGTGTGTAGCTGAACCTTTACTTGAGGTTTTGAATGAAGGATGTGTCGGGGTACCTTTAAGTTATTGAGTTCCAATATATTTTTTCTGAAGTGTTGCCATTCTTGTTGAATTTGATGTGGTAGCCTTTCATCCCATCCATATTCTTGCTTCCATAGCTTTTGCATGAATATTTTTGCGGATACGATTACAGGCCCAAAGATTCCTAATGGGTCGAAGATTCGTGCTAAGTCTGAAGCTACTACCCGTTTTGTAATCGGTTGAACTGGCGATAGGTTTGCTCGTCCGCACAGTTGATCTGTTTTTGGATGCCAAATGAGACCTAGTGTCTTTGTAGCTTTATCATCCAAATCCAAATTAACTTCTTGATCTTCCACGGGTATATTTGCTAGTAGCCTTAAGTTGTTAGAACACCATTTCCGGAGTTTGAAGCCAGCTTCTTGAAGAATTTGTGTAAGTTGGGTTTGAGATTCTAAAGCTGATGCGATGTCATTGGCACCACTGAGACAATCGTCCACATAAAAATCTTCAAGCAAAGTTCGTGCACCTTGTGGGTATTTACTCATATTCTGTTTTGCCAGATATTGCAGACATTTGGTAGCCAAATAAGGTGCTGATGTTGTTCCGTACGTCACTGTTTTAAGTCGATAGTATTGAATAACTTCACTTGGGTCCTTCCGCCACACAATGAGCTGCTGAGCTGTGTCCTCTTCATGCATGCCAATCTGTCGATACATCTTTTCAATATCGGCTGTGAATACGTATTTGTATGTTCTAAATCGCAACAGCATTGAAAATAGATCACTTTGAACAGTAGGGCCCTTATGCAATATATCGTTTAAAGCCTGGCCACTTGACGTTTTGGCTGATGCGTCAAATACGACCCTGAGCTTTGTGGTACTGCTATCTGGTTTTAGCACATAATGATGAGGAATGAAATAATGGACATCGGGAACATCTTTCGGCCATATCTTTTCCATATGATTCAACGATTCGTACTCATCCATGAACTTTATGTATTGCGATTGTATGGTCGGATCTCTCTGCAATCTTTTTTCGAGAGATAAAAATCTGTTAATAGCCATGTCCTTTGATTTTCCAAGAGCTGTTGGACTTTCAGAAAACAGTAAACGGGTAATAAAACGGCCATCATTATCTCTTCTTATGTTATTGGCAAAATGGGTTTCACACCAATTTTCAACTGGGGTCATGACCTGGCTGACTGTGTTCAAATCGTCGATTCTCCAAAATCTTTCTAGAATAGAGTCCAAGTTTTCATCTTCTATGGTAGCTACGGCGCATGCTGCAGTTGCTTCTGTTGACACTTCAGTTTTTCCAATGACAATCCATCCAAAAACCGTGTTTTGTAGGAGTGGCTGATTTCTTTTTAGTGTAAGCTGCTCTGGGTGGATTAGACTATGGTAAAGCTCAGCACCAATAAGCATGTCAATTTTTCCTGACTTGAAGAACTCGGGATCGGCTAGGTTTAGATGACCTGGAAGGTTCCAATTTGAGACTTCTAGGTCCTTTGTTGGTTGTGAGGATATAAGTTTCGGCATAACATAAGCTTCTATTCTAGTTGAAAAGTCTTCTGTTCGTGAATGAATCGCAACGTTGACTCTTGAAGTTGAGATTCCAGTTTGTTGTCCGATTCCTTCAATGGAAAGCTGGGACCTTGTAGTGGTTAACGATAACTTGTTGACGAGCCGTTGTGTCACCATGTTGATTTGTGAACCGGAATCCAGTAGTGCACGTACTTCGCATACCTGTCCATTGTTTGCTACAACTCGAATTTTTGCTGTAGCCAACAGTACATAATTGTTGTTTTTCGTTGCATGATTAGTTGTTGCCACAGTTGCAGGTGAAATTTCCTTTGCTTCATTCCTTGTTCCATTTGATGACAATTCTTGTTGCTGCAGATGAAGTAGTGAATTGTGTTTTTTCGAACACTTTGGACAGTGTCGCCACACACATTGTACTGCTGCGTGACCTGGCTTTAGACAATTTAGGCATAATTTGTATTTTTGCACAAATTTTATACGATCCTGCACCTTGAGCTTTAGAAAGTTGTCGCATGCAAAGAGCGGATGGAATTTCTTTCCACATGACAAACAGAGTTTGATGTCAATTTGTGCGGCTGATGATGTTAAGACCTTTGCTGGCGCCTTTGGTTTTTCTCGTTGTCCAATAGTTTCCATGGTTTGGAATTGTAATTCCAGGAAAGCCAACAATTCTGACATTTTAGGAATTTCCTTAGGCCTCACAATTGATTGTTCATATTGAATGTATGTGCTTCGATCGAATTTTTTGATGAGAAGGTGAATCAGCAATGGATCCCATGAATCTGTTTTGATGCCTAAATTATTTAAAGCAAGTAGGCATTCCCTTGTTGTGTCGTGCAGGTGTTTAACTGCTGTTATATTTGAAGTTCCGGATGGTTGATCTACCAGTTTCTTTATAAGTGTTGATGTCAATACTCTTTTGTTGTTGTAGCGCTCTTCTAGTAGCTTCCATGCTGCGACATAGTTTTCATCAGTAATAGCTAGGTGACTGATTAAACTTGATGCTTCTCCTGTAAGCTGTGTTTTTAGATGCCACATTTTTTCCACGCTTGACAATGGTTGTTTATGAATGATTTCAGTAAACAAGCCGTGGAATTGGCTCCATTTTAAGTAATCCCCATCAAATTTCGGAATTTGTACCTTTGGAATTGGTAAAGTGCCCTTTGAAGGGTGGGACTCATGCTGTTGAACGGGTTGATTAAGCATTAAAGTGATCTCTGTTAATTTTAGATGCACTTCTTGCTCAAGTGACTGAAACTTCTCTGCATCATAGCCTAAAGCTACTGGATTGGAGTGTTGCTCCCAAATTTGTTCGTCAAATATGGCTATGTCGTGCCATAGTTGGTTCACAAATTCCGCCTTGAGGTCATAATACGGTGATGATTGTCCCTCCAAGACTCTAATGTTAGAGAGCCCTGACTCTAGGAGAGACATTTTTCTGTGGGCCTTTCTTATCAGGCCATTAGTTAGATTCTCCTTGTTTGAGATGTCTTCGCCTAATGCACCTTGTTCCGGTGTCTGAATATTGTCGTCACCACTGTCTTCATCAATCGCTGAATCCAAAGTTTTGATTTCTTGCTTAAAGTGCTTTACGTATTTTTCGCAAAGCACTGTCAGCTGCATGTAGTAGTCCTTAACAAAATACTCGTGACTGCGATCCTTTGTATTACTAAGCTCTACATGATTTGCCTTGAATTTGGCATGTATGGTTTCAAGCTGGCTTAGCCGTAGTTTGTAATATTTAAGATCCCTCCGAACTTCTGGATCCTTTTTGTAGTTCCGGATGATCCTTTCGATTTCGTCTCCGAGCTGAGACTGTGCTGTGTACAATTCCTCCATCACTTAGTTGATTGCTGTCTTCTAATCAGATGTTGGTGGAGAACTTGTGTGGTGTCGTCTTTGTCACTTTATTACGGCCGATTGTTTGATTAGTGATCAATAGATTGATGGATACTTGGCACTTGAACCAGTTATCCTTCGTATTGATCACGTCGGGGTCACCAATGAATAATTGTTAACTGATTAGGTACAAACCAAATCAGATGTTGGCTGAGTATAGGTACATAAACCAATACTCAGTTGAATGACCAAAGAAAACACCACACAACAGTTTTTAGTTCCAAAATGCAGACTTTATTCTTAAACTTTTTTTATAGAACTAACCCCTGGTAAACTAAAATTAGGAGTATTTAAAGGAAAATACTTAATACTAAAATATGAATAATTAAAATATGAAATTGCTGCATTGCACAATAATAAAAACAACAAATATAAAATTGCTGTATTGCACTATAAGAATGCAGTTTCTTGACCGCAGGTTATTGCACTTAATTTTGTGACTTAATTTACAATTTTGTTTTGGTTGCAATTCAGCTGATTTAACAATGCTGAAATGCATGTCGTTGGCCTACAAATATGCTGGTGTCAACAAACTGCGCTTTATGTGCAGTTGATTTTATAAACAAATTGTTTTATTGCTTATTGTTTACTTTTTGTTGTTTTTATTTCTGTGCAATGCAATATAATCTATAAAATATATATATATATATCATAAAGTATAAACAAATATCTTTTCAGGTTCTGGAACGTTTGTATGCAAACAAATGGTCAAGCATGGATGGTATTGGAGCTATTATAATATCACCAACTCGAGAACTTGCTTATCAGATTTTTGAAACTCTTAAAAAGGTTGGAAAGTATCATGAATTTTCTGTTGGATTAATTATAGGTGGAAAGAATTTAAAATTTGAAAAAAAGCGCATGGATAGATGTAACATTATTATATGTACTCCAGGTAGGCTGTTACAACATATGGATGAAAATCCACTCTTCAATGGAATAAATACACAAATACTTGTTTTGGATGAAGCCGATAGATGTCTTGATATGGGATTTGAAAACGTAATTAATGCAATAATTGAAAATCTTCCACCACATAGGCAAACACTGCTCTTTTCTGCTACTCAAACTCAATCAGTGAAAGACTTAATGCGTTTAAACTTGAATAATTCAGTACATGTTGGACCTAAGGATTTGGACAAAGTAGTACCAGCTTTGTTGCAACAAAATTATATTGTCGTGGCTTTAAAAGATAAAATCACTATGCTATGGTCTTTTATGAAAAATCATTTAAAACAAAAATGTATTGTATTTCTAGCAAGTTGCAAGCAAGTAAAGTACGTTTATGAAATTTTTTGCAAAATACGGCCTGGTACCAGTCTCTTAGCTCTCTATGGTACACTGCACCAAGATCGAAGAATAGCAATATATAATGAATTTGTAAATAAAAGAAATGTTTTTTTGTTTGCAACTGACATTGCATCTCGTGGCTTAGATTTTCCAGCAATAAATTGGGTAATACAATTAGATTGTCCAGAAAATGTGACTCAATATATTCATAGAGCGGGTCGGTCTGCTAGAAATAAAGAACGAGGTGAATCACTTCTCGTTTTGACGCCTTCAGAAGAACATGCCATGATTAAAGAAATGAAAAGGAATTCTATTGATATAAAACTAATTCATATAGATGCAAGTAAACTTTTTTCACCTTTATCAAAAATTGAAGCGTTTTTAGCTCAAAATCCTAATCTTAAAGCATCAGCGAAACGGGCTTTCACAGGATATATAAAATCAGTTTATAATATGAAAAATAAAAGCATTTTTGATGTGCGGAACATAAATTTTGATGCTTTTGCTAAATCATTGGGACTAGTCATTACTCCTAGAATTAGATTTATAGACAATAAACTCAAAAAGATCGACGAAAAAGAGCGATTCGAAGTTAATGATTTAAAATTAAATTATATTGATAACAATCAGTATAAATTCCAATCTTATTCCGATGAACTTTTTACAATAAAGAATTCTGGTAACATTGAAAGTAAATTGGGAAGAATAGATAATTTTGAAATAAATATTAAAACAGGTAAAAAAGTTTCAAAAGTTGCACAAGCAAAGAAGTGTTTAAAAAAAAAAATAATAAAAAATACAATTAAATATAATGAAGATGGTACTGTAATTGTAGATTTAAAAACAAACACACCTGCAGCATTGCCTAATTTAAGTTCTGATATAGAATCTATTGGAGGAATAAACATGCTAAAAGTATGCCAAATGAAACAGAGAAGCATTAAAAACATCTATTCCAATATATTTGATGATGGTTTGAATACTACTTGTTATCAGTATGATCAACTGCAGAATGCAGATAAAAAGCATAACAAACTCATAAAAACTTTATGGAAACAAGATGACAAACAAGCTTCAGAAAACAAAAACCTATATCCAAAACGTAGAAAACTTTCAACAAAACTATCAGTGGAAGAAGCAGAAACAATCGCAACGCAAATTTTGTTGTAAATAAAAATTTTTGAAATTAAAATAGTAATTTAATTTTTTAAAGAAGAGAAGTTTTGATGTTTCAAAAGAAATATTAAAAATAAAAAGGAACCAATTTGCGATTTCAAACAAATGACTTGTTTGGATAACTAAGAACTACCCAAAGTATGTGAAAATATAAATAAAGATTGACCTCGCTGTACCAAAAGGTGTTGTATTTGTTCTTATCGTCCTTTTGTTCTATTTTATTAAAACTGACGTATCAACACTGTTGTTGTTCGCCATAAAAAATTGAAATAGGATAAATGTAACACTGGGAGATATGTTTATTGTTTGTGCTATCCTGACAGCTGTTCGTTAATACATACTTGATACAACTCCTAATAATGCTTTGCTTGATTTTCGCACAAAGCAGCTATAATTTTATTTTTTTCACTTTCGCGAAGCATTTCGGTGTTGTTAATTTTTAACGATCAGCTGCGATCAGGTACAGAAATATGACATACAACAATGAAGGGCCGTTTTCACAATGTCCGGTTAATCTAGCTCTTAACCAGCAGATAGCTAAAAAACAATTCCGTTTTCACCAAGTATCGGTTAGATCAGTAATTGTGAATTTTTCAATTGTGAATATGCAAACAATGCATATCAGCTGCCGTGTATTTACTATTGTGTGATTTTGTGCCGTGAAAAGTATAAATTAAAGGTCTACAAAGACCATCCAAACGTTCTTGTTGTGTGTTGCTATTTCTTCTTATATCTACTTTCGCTTTCTTATCATTGAGTATACATGGAATATTTCTCTTTAAGAAAACTTGGATCAGGTATATGAAAGTAAAATTACCAAGCATCAACAATACGAGCTTGAGAACAAATTCAAATTGCAGATATATCATATAGAACAAATGCAAATTGTAGAAAATGAAAGAGTTAGCGGCATTACAGTGCGTTTAGTAAAAATATATATGCCTATAATTAATTATTTGTTGTATTTATTTGAATATATTTAGCATGATGCCAAAACAGCGTTTTTTTGGATATATAGTTGTAGCAATGTTTGTTCAAGAACTTAGCTGTCATTTTTATTTGTGGTAATTGATTTATTTAAAGGTTACTTCCGATATAACTCAATTTGAATATTTAAACTAATTGACTGTCAAGCCCATATTTTGGTAGGACATTTTAACTGTCAATTCTGACTTTTGGATCTTTGACATCTTCTGAAGCTGTTTCTACTAAATTTATTTTCTGAATTAAAAGAAAATTTCATCACCTTTTCAACAACGTTTTTTTTTGTTAAAAATGACTTTTAAACAAAAGAGATATTTAAGAAAAAATGTTTTAGGAAGGTGTTTTTAAGCAAAAAAATCTATGTTTAACAAAGAAAATTTATAAGTTTTTCTTTTAAGTCTTAATAATTCCTTGCTTCACACGTCTTTTTTAAGAGCTGCGTCTTCTTTTTCAGCTAAACGTTTCATGCATTCCAGTATATTCCATTTTGCATTGCAGGCAAAGTATTTTCTCACCAATTTTGTGCCCTCGTTGAATATAATATTTGTTGTCATTTTCATTTTTTAGTTTATATATCCTTGTAATTAGACAAATCCTCATTTCTTATTTAAATTTTAATTTATTTCTTATATATTTTGAATGAATGTACATTAGGCCGGATCATTTTTATATGGATACAAAAAATGTGAATCGGTCGGGGTCTCAAAAGTTAGAGGAACTCATTAAAATGATTTCTGCATACTTTTTTTTCAAATCGGAGAAAAACCGACGAAGCAATTTTGATTCTCCTGAAGGTCCTTTTTGGTAAAAAAAACATGTTTTTTACTTGTAACTTTTTATTTTTCACACAACGCATACCCACATCTTAAATGTTTAATTTCTTACTCATACTAACATTTTGACATACAAAAATTGTTAAAATTTTGTTTCATTATAACTCTTATTGACCATCAAAAACTTAATTTTTTGCTATTTTTAAACAGACATTTTTTTAAAACAGCTGTAAAAGACACATTTTTTAATAGATTAACGTGGAATTGTTATTGTTGGAAAGGTATTAAGTTCTTCTTTCTTTCTGTGTATCGCTTTATAATAAAGCGAAATTATAAAATATAAAAGTAAGTGAATCATTTTGTTTGTTGTGATGCTTATTAAATCTACTAAAACGATGATGAAAAGAAGAAAAAATCCCTTAGAGTTAATTTTAGTTTATGTATCGAATGTACCTATATTTTAATAATGGGAACAATCATTTAATAATTCTTATTTGTATATTGTTTTAACCACCAAACACTTTATACTTCATAAATAAGTTATAAAAAAAATCAAATTGCTAAGACTGATATTTAAAATAAACTAATAAATAAAAATATTTAGGTATATTCATTCAAAATAAATAAGAAATAAATTAAAATATATATAAATATATATAAATATATTCAAATAAATACAACAAATAATTAATTATAGGCATATATATTTTTAATAAATATTTAACTTTAAAACAGTGATGCACAGCGTTGGCAGAGCTTCCAACACAAACACAACATTTTTGTCTAAGTATGTGTGTACAAGACAACAATTCGACATAACAATTTGCGCATAAGATGCTTACTCCGTGAAGATCAAACGCAAACTGATTCAATGCTATCGTCGAAGAAGTTCGGCAGCTTCGCACACACACGACTTGTCTGTGAAAGCCGAGGGCTCCCTGAAGCTCTTATGTGCACCTCTGCTTTAAAAACATAAGACACTAGTAATTTTGCTTCTATGCCAATAAAAGTAGTTCAAATAAAATATAAAAATAGAAATTAAAAATTTGGAAAAATAAGGTTACGAATGTTTACTTTTAATCTGATAATAAAAAACATCATATTAAAAATGCATTGATTAATTTTTTTCAACATTTATTTTTGATGCCATATTAATATTCGATAAATTCTATTTAATTTTGTCCTTTGTTTTATCTCAATCCGACTGAAAACGCAAAAGTTACAATGTTTTTCAACAGCAACTTCTGTGAGATCGACAAAATGCAAAAATATCAAAAATGCAAATTATTTCATTTCAGCTTTAAGACAAACGCATACATTCAAATTGAAAGCAGTAAATGTATTGAATACATTTATTTCTATTTTTAGATTCATTCATAGGCACACAAGAAGATTTACGTAAAATATCCAAAATCTTACAACAACAACAGCTAACAATAACAACAACAGCTAACAATAACAACAACATCGTTTGCATTTGACTTCAACAACAACAAAAACAACCTAACGAACTAAGCGAATTGATTCCTTTTTACAACAGCTTAACAACAACAACGATCGTGGTTGATTATAAAAACAACAAACATAAGGCAATAGGCTGGAAACCAATAGGTAAGGGGACAAGAGAAAAGAATAGAATTGCAAGCATCTACAAACATTTTGTCTATCTATTTCAGCTGCTCTGAGAGAAGCGATGACATTCACGGTAGAATAAAAAGTTCGTCCTCTTGGCGACATCATGAAATTAACATTAACAGAGCATTGTTATTCTCATAAAACCTCTTGTTATAATATACTCTCTGTGCTAGCAATACGCTTCAGTGATAGCCTTTGTAACAGTGTAAATAAATTTATAACACTAACGGCCGGTTTGTTCGCGGAGTTATAAATATAAAACTTATTCTGTTACTGTTTTTGTGACTAAATCGGTTTGTTCGCCGTCTAGAACTCGTTATATATCGAATTGAAACCAACTTTAAACCTCGTTATAAATAAAAATTCAGTTGTGCTAAAACGCGAAAAATCTGTTTTAAAGTTGCAACGAGTTTTAAAGCCTGGTTATGAATTAAACGTCAGTTCCATCAAAACGCTACAAAATGTATACATATTTGATGCTTTGACTTTTCGCCACGCTATAAAAGCATTTCACCAGTTTATAACGCGTTACAAATCGACAGAAAAAATTGAATGAACAAATTGAAAAAAATCATAACGTGTTATAAAGAAGTTTTATTTTATAGCTGGTTTTAGATATAACGCGTTATAAGCAAATTTATAACTTTATCAACAAACCGGCTGTAAGGGACGAAAGTAGTAATATCAATGAATGGTTTCACCAAAACCTCTTTCACATGAAAAACATTAAAATCAATCTCTATCGAACGGCGGTAATAGCAAACAATACGAATGACTGGGCAAATTATAAAAACTATAGAAACTATTACAGAGATGAGTTCAGAAATGCAAAAATAAAATTATATCGCACCAAAATTGATCACGCGCATGGGCAACAAGCATTGTGAAAGAAGAGAAAGAAGAGAAATAGAAAAAGTGAATTTTGACGGTACGGTGACATTAAACAAGTTAATAATTGCAAATAAAATGAATAGGTTTTTTATTGAGAGTTTGGAGAAAATGAATAGCAACATACCTCATACTAACTACGTAAATTTAGCGTAGAATACCGGTGCATTTTGAAATTTGAGTTAATTAGCATAAATAACCTAAAAAACATTATGAAAACCATGAACAATAAAAAAGATGTTAATTAACTGTCAGTTTAAATAATGTTAGATGCATTTCACATAATTGGTCCTAGATTTCTACAAATTGTTAACGAGTCACTTTGGAGTGGAATAGGAGTTTCGACCTCAAGAGGAGGACGTCAAGAGGAGTTTCGACCTGTCAACATGCTAACCACTGAAAGTAAAATATTAGAAAAGGTGGTACACAAACAGTTGGAGAAGTTTAGGAAATCAATAATTTAATATCAGAGTATCAGTCCGGATCCAGGAGACAACATAGCTGCGAGACAATACTTAACCTAGTGATTGCACAGTGGAAAACGGAAGTACAAATGGGAAAGGGAGTGGTAGCGGTGGTCTACTGGATTTGCAGAGAGCTTTCGAAACGATTGATAGAGAAATACTAATAAATAAGTTAGAAAAATATGGAATAATGGAGGTTGAACGACAGTGGTTTCAAAACTATCCCAGAAATAGAAGACAAAGGAAGACAGAGAAAACAAAAATAGCAGATTATATATCAGATGCTTTACCAATAGTTTTAGGTGTACCACAGGGAGCTGTACTTGGGACATTTCTTTTCATTATATATATTAAAGACTTGGAGAAGGTTCTAAAATTTTGGAAGATTTCTATGTTTGCGGATGACACTTTGTTGTATGTAGCAGGAGATTCGGTTGATGAATGTATTTATAGAATAAATGTAGACTTAGAAAATGTAGGAATATATTTTAAAAGCAACAAACTTAAATTGAATACAACCAAAACCAAAGCTATGATCATTAATGGTGATTCCAGTAAAGATATTGTTGTCGATGGAGAAATAATTGTAAAGGTTATACTGGAGACACACAAATGGTTTTGATACTACAAAGTAAATATACTACATTGTATACCACATGTGTGTCACGGTATACCAGCTATAAACCAGCTTCTGAAACTAGTATAGCGCCTTATTCATGGTATACAAAACACAACAATTTTTCATGGTTTCTCCATGCTTACATACATTTTTTCGACTTTCAACCCTGATATTGCTATATTTTATCTGATATCCACGCCAATGTGAGAGAGCGTAAAAATGTTTAACTACATTAATGTCATAATATTGAAAATTTTTATTTTGAAAAAAATTTCGATTTAAAAAAAAGGTGTTGAAAAAAATTAAAAAAGCTCTCTCGAATTGTGAAATTTTTTTTGGGTATATGGCACAGTAAAACATGTAATTTGCGTGAAAAATGAAACATGTAACCATATATTTAAAGGCTGTTTGCTTGGCTATTTATTGCAGGATCTATCTTTCGACGGAATAAGCAAATTGAAGCAGCTGAAAAATTTGATTTGTTTGTTATTTGTTTTTAAATAATTTGACACTATTGCCAATTAAATCTATTTCAATATGTGTGTCACTACTTTCATACCATATAGTATACAATCGTTCATGGTTTCAATACCATGGTATCGATACCATATATTTGTCCATAGTATTAATGAAATCAAGTATCTAGCATGGTGAAATAAATATAAGGTATTCTTATCCCCAATATCACACATCGTTTACATTAGACATTACTGTTAAGACAGTCAAGAATATGTATTAGTTGTCAAAAATACTTCGAAATTAGTAGGCCTATTACGGTTCACAGCAATAAACTGATGTGTCTTCTATAGAGTAGACACAACAGTCAAGAAGACACAACAGTTTCGAGCTATTATGATTCACAATAATACATTGTTGTTATTCTTGAATGTGGAACGAATGTAGAATTTGTTACTTTGGCTGTTCACTCTCAAAAAAAAATTATAATAAACAAACAATTTTCGGTTTAATTCGAAAAAAGTTAGAACGCGATGGATATAAAAAATCTTAATGATGGTATAGCAACCCCACTAACAATTTTCCTTCCAATTTCAAACTTATAGTATGATTTAATGTTATAAACGTTGTATAGTGCTTCCATTTGGAAAAATTGCTGTTATAGGAGTATTTACTGGTATAAATCATTGCTAGAACTTTCTCTGAATCTTCTTATTCAGGGTTTATAGAACAATCACATTCATTTGTATAATGTATTGTATTAAATAACTATGAAGTGATTCTTCCTATAAACATCGCATAACAAAATTATACAATGTTTATTCCTTTGCAGCTCCAAGTTCGAAAACTGTTTGTAACGAATACACAAATCGCCATGACACAAATTTTCTTTTTTTCGAACTTAGCTTGTCATATAAAAAAAAAATAAACTAATAATTCCAATCAGTATTTTTAAATCAATTTTTATTATTCAGCACAAGCAATTTCTCTACTGGTTTTACCATCGGCTTAGCGACGTAAGTTGATTATTTTTACCAGTAAAGAGACCATTGTTCACTAGTTCTTCTACAATTGTTAAGGTACTATTACAGTGTGTAAAAAATGAAAAATAATTTTTTGTTTTTTTTTAGAATCTGGTTCCGTAAGGCCGTAAGAATGCGTATATGAAATTTAAGAAAAAAATATCGCATAAAACAAAAGACATTTCTTCATATATAATCGTTCATAGAAGAAAATTTAATCGCGTTTTTCTCGAATCAAGTTTTTTCGAATTGGTTTCTAAAATATCTCGAGTTCTGCTTGATGGATTTCGATGAATCTTGGTTCATTGTAATCTTCATAGACTCTGTTAAGCACTCTACCTATAAAAAGCCGAGAAACTTTTATATTTTGTTTTTTACGGCTAAGAATTTCTGCTAAAAAGAGGGGTTTTTTGTAAATTAGTTTTTCAACTCATGCCATTTTTTTTGTTGTTTTTGTTTTTTTATTTGCGTAGGTAGAGTGCTCAACTACAACCTTTTACTAAAGAATGCACTTTGATTTTTTACTTTCCGATGCCTTGGAAGTGCTGGAGACGAGAAACCAACTAACAACCTTTTTTTAAATACGTCAACTTCATCGTCCTCTAGAAAATAAACAACAAATACAAAAACAAAAAAAAAACATTTTTTTTATATCTTCAACTTTAACTGTTCATAATGTAAATCAATTTGAATTAAATAATTGTATAATACTTTGTAAAAAAAATTAATAAAAAATGTGTTGTTTTTAATAGCTTCACACTGTAATAGTACCTTAAAATAGTAAATTTAACCAAAAAGCAAAAATGTCTGCGGGTGGATCAGTCGACACACCGGAACAGATTGGTTTGGCGAAACTGAGTCTGGAACAGTTAATGCAAATAAAGGAGGAGTTCGAGCAGGTGTGTTAGAAAATTAATGAGATTAATATACCTACATTATTGGACTCATTTTTATTTGTCTTGCTAGGAAATCAGCGCCATTTAGGAATATCTGCAGACGTTTAATAATTTTAAAGGCAAGTATGCAACATCCAAGGAATCATCAACATCAACTATGCTCTTTTATTTTGCATTAGCTGGTGGGTGAATGTGATTATTTATACATGGAGGACATGTCAAAGGTCGCCCAAAAAGTAAATACTTGAAATACTTTTTTTTTTAATTTTTTCACACACTATAATTTGTAATTCCATTATTTTATAATTTTAGCAAATAAATCTAAAATAAAACTGCAAAAATTTATATTTTTATTGATACATTTTATTAAAAAAACAAAATCCTCGTGGCGCCCGCCGAATTTGAACCATGCACTTTCATGTTCCAAGTTGAATACATTAGCACCCAACCTATTTGACAAACTTCGAAAGCTGATATAATTTCTAATATAAATAGCGAATTCATTGTCAATTGCAGTTTAAATATGTATGACAATCACAAGTAATGTAAACACAAACAATAAAAGTAGGGAGTTTTTACCATTTGGAATTTTTAAATCTTTATGTTTTTATAAGCCTACGCTACGTAAGGTGCTATGTCGTGTGTTATGTTTGTTATGTCCACAAATAGCCTATATTTAAGCTTTAAAATACAGATCAAGCTCGAAAATTATCGCAATTCAATGAAACCATGTTCAGTTTTTATAAAAAATTAGGGCATTAAATCGAAAAATCTTTTAAAAATCCATAAATAAATAAATTAATCCAAGATTTGAAACTATTTCATATAAGCTGTAAAAATTTGTATCAGCCAATGGAAATTTCTGCATCTCATATACAAACTGACGTCCTCAAAATTTCAAAACTGTCATAAGTTCCACAAAAATTAATTTATTGACTTGTATTTCACACATAAATTTGATATTTAACACGAAGTGTTTGAAATATAGTAGTGGTTCTCATGACAGCTCGCAAATGCCTTGAATACCACGTAAACCTCGCAAGTTTTCACTGCCTATATCAGCTTTTATCTTTTTCCATACAAAAGAGTTTACGAGGTGCTCGCAAAATTCCAATGCATTTTCAGTTCGTAAACTTCGTATGTAAACCTCGTATTGGCATTATGTACTGCAACAGATGATTTACATTCTCGCAACTTGTGGGGTTTCAAGTTAATTAATGTTCATTAAATGGCGTATACAAATTTGCGCAAATACGATTATGCGAGATTATGAGCTTTCATGAGGACCAATAACATTGGTTTACAAATAACGAAAAGTTGTTTGTACTTTGAATGCCACTATTCTTTTCTCATGTAAAATCGGTCGCTGATTCCGAAAAAAAAATTTTTTTTCTGTCACTCCGTTTTCGAGATATTGCCCACTGTAGGGTTTTCAACGAAAAAAAAAAGTTGGTTCCACTTAATTGCATATATCTCCTGAACCAACAACAGTAATCAAACAAATGATATATCAAATGAAAGCTAATAAAACTTACAAACAATGCCGACATCATTTTTTGGTCGAGCTGTTAGTTTTGGCGGAATTTATTCAAATATCGGGAATTTTTTTTATTTTTCAGAAAAATTTCCAAAAAAAGACAAAATAGTTGCAAATTTCGTTAAGAAATCAAAATATTTTGTAACGAGCCTTTATTTTTCCAAAAAAAATAAGCTATTGTTGGAGAAAATCTATTGAGAAATGAAAAAGTTGTGTTTAATGGAACGAAAGCACCCAAGTTATGTTTTTTTTACAAATTTTATTGTCATATAAATAAATTGGGTTATTGTACTATAATTTTTTATTTTTCATTTTTATTGTTCATAGGAATCAAGTCAAGAGTTTTGCGAAAGAAAAGATAAGAACAAACACGCTACAATAAAAACAGGTAGGCTCACGACTGAGAGTGCAACCGTCGAAACCGTCACATCAAAACGTCTGATTTCGACACTTATGGCTATAAGAAAGAGAGCCTACCTGTTTTTATTATGCCATGTGAATACTTATTTTGTGTTTTTTTGACAGTTTCGGCGGTCGCGCTCTGAGTCGTGGACCTACCTACCTTTATTGTACCTGCAGCACTTTCGAGATGCATAAAAGCAAAAACATTCATGCATTATACTAAAAAACGTGGCAAACAAAGGGACGCACAATTTGTAACGAAATGAAAAAATAAGATATACTTCAAAATAAAATGAGTAAAAGACTGCGAGAATTCCAGTGTAAAAACTACCCAGATATTTTCTGCTACGTGTGCGGTGAATTTACTTTCGAAAAGAAACGAGTCAATTTTACGAATTTACTCCAAATGTCATATCTACATTATTTTGGTATTGCGGCTGAGAACATTGGTGAATCATGGACGCCAAGTATTTTGTGTCAATCGTGCAAATTAATATTGTCTGAATGGAGCTCGGGTAAAAAACGATACATGAAATTCGATGTTCCGATGATCTGGAGACAACCGTTTTGCCACCTAAACGATTGCTATTTTTGTCTGGCCAAAGTGACTGGTGTTGGAAAACACAAACGAGTGATATACGCCACTGTCCCGAATGTTTCATTGCCAGTATCTCATTCTGACGATGTTCCATATCCTACTTGTCCCGATTCAACACGCGAAAACTATCGAAAATCCGTAGATTCAATGGAGTCGGAAGGAACCACAGGTGGTAGTACTATTACAACTGAAAACACAACTCACATTTTAATCGCAAGCGCAGCTGAATGATTGGATAAGAGATTTGGAACTGTCAAAGGAAAAATCGGAATTGCATGGTTCTCGTTTGCAACAATTCAACTTTTGGAGACCCGATGTTAAGGTGACATACTACAGAAATCGTGAAAAACCGTTTGCTATACACATTACTAAGAATGACAATATCTGCTATTGCGTAGACATTCCTGGCTTATTTAATACCTTTGGTCAGCCGTACATTCCCAAAGAGTGGCGCTTTTTTATTGATGGCAGCAAAGTTAGCTTGAAGGCGGTATTACTTCATATAGGAAATAAAAAGCCATCGATTCCGATCGCACATGCAGTCAACACAAAGGAAACGTACGAAACAATGGCGAAGCTATTGACATGTATTAAATATGAACAACACGACTGGAAAATATGTTCTGATCTCAAAGCCGTTGGTATGCTTTGTGGTTTACAGAGTAGCTACACAAAGTACTGCTGTTTTCTATGCAAGTGGGATAGTTGAGCACGTGAACACCACTATTACAATAAGGACTGGCCAGAAAGAATTGAGTCGAAAGTTGGAGAGAGCAACGTCAAAAACGTTCCACTCGTCAAAAAGGAAAACATAATTCTCCCACCGTTGCACATCAAACTTGGACTTATGAAAAACACTGTCAAGGCGTTAGACAAAGAAAGCGAAGAATCTCGGTGACGAGAGCGACGAACATGGGGAAAGATTCCACCAACAGATGAAAGTAATTGAGAATCGGTACCAAGGATTTTGGGACAAAGGAATGATGGGCGACGAATAATGTAAATTATTAAAAGAACAATAAAAATTAAGAATATATGATTTTATAACAACAACCTTTAATTCTCATTTTTTTTTTTATGGCAATTAAATAAGTCCAAATCAGGGACCGTAATAATTATGAACAATATCGAAAAAATTAAGAAATAATGATTATTTTATGATTTTTATTTTTTTGCTCAGATATAAAAATCGTTTTCTGATTTTTATTTTTTAAATCAAAAATAAAAATTATTTTTAATTTTATTTGTTTTACTCAAACAAAAAAATCAATTTTGATTTTTATTTTTTTTACTCAAACAAAAAAATCATTTTTGATTTTTATTTTTTTTCCTCAAACAAAAAAATTATTTTTGATTTTTATTTTTTTTACTCAAACAAAAAAATCATTTTTGATTTTTATTTTTTTTACTCAAACAAAGAAATCATTTTTGATTTTTATTTTTTTTCCTCAAACAAAAAAATCATTTTTGATTTTTATTTTTGTACTCAAACAAAAAAAATCATTTTTAATTTTTATTTTTTAGACAAAACATAAAAATCGAAAAAAGATTTGTATGGGTTTTTTTGATTTTTTTTTTGTTGTCAGAAATAGAAAGAATTTTTTTGATTTTTATTATTTCGCTAAATAATTAAAATTAGTTCTTCGTTTTTATTTTTTGTTCAGACATTTAAATCGATTTCAAGAGCTTTCTTCTTGTTAGACATTCTTAATAGTTATGTTTTCATCGCTTCAAAATTTGAAAAGAAACTAAGATGATATTAAATTTGATATTAATTTTATCGAGAATTTTTAAAATGACAGGCATTCATTTTTAATAACAAAATTTTGCCCAAATTTTGAAACAACAAATTCTGTTCACACTAAATAGCGGAATAGCGAAGCTTTCAATATCTACATCGTCAAGGCCAGCTTGCGCTTCAGTTTAAAACAAACATAATTTGTTAAGCAATGGTTTTAGAACATGTAAAAAAAGTAAAGAAAGTTTAAAGTCGGTCTAGCTTGACTCTGACATATCCTTGACCTACTTTTTCATAAAAAATAATAGAATGCTATTAAAAAAGGAAAAGGAATTGTCCGTGCGCGGATAAGCCCATATTTTGTATAGATTTAAATTTTTATGAAAATTATTTATTTCTGAGCAAAAAAAATTTAATTCAAAAATAATTTTTAAATCTGAGCAAAAAAAATAAAATTCAAAAATAATTTTCATTTCTGAGCAAAATAAATAAAAATCAAAAGTAATTTTTATTTCTGAGGAAAAAAAATAAAAATCAAAAATAATTTTTATTCCTGAGCAAAAAAATGAAAATAATTTTATAATAATTATTTTTAATTTTTAAACTTAATGCTTAAAAAATAAAAATCATTATTTATTCTAAGAGTCAACACAAATTCCAGCATTTCGGTATACTCAAAAGTTTTTTCCGGCGCTTGGAACATACTGATTTTTTTCATTAAAATTTGAAAAATAATCATTATTTTCGGACCCTGGTCCAAATACATAAATTGATAATCACACAATTTGGGTGCTTTCGTTCCATTAAACACAACTTTTTCATTTCTCAATAGATTTTCTTCAACAATAGCTTTTTTTTTGGAAAAATAAAGGCTCTTAGTAAAAAATATCAAAAGTAACAAAATATTTTGATTTCTTAACGAAATTTGCAACTATTTTGTCTTTTTTTGGAAATTTTTCTGAAAAATAAAAAAAATCCCCGAAATTTGAATTTATTCCGACAAAACTAACAGCTCGACCAAAAAATGATGTTGGCATTGTTTGTAAGTAATTTTATAAGCTTTTATTTGATATATCATTTGTTTGATTACTGTTGTTGGTTCTGGAGATATATGCAATTAAGTGGAACCAACTTTTTTTTCGTTGAAAACCCTACAGTGGGCAATATCTCGAAAACGGAGTGACAGAAAAAAAAAATTTTTTTTGGAATTAGCGACTGATTTTACATGAGAAAAGAATAGTGGCATTCAAAGTACATATTGGCTGTAAACCAGTGTAATTTAATTCGATTATCCCAAATACAAACAAAAGTCATCAAAATAATAAAACTAATATACCTTTGCATACATTTTAATACAGAAAGAGGGCAATGTAACTTTGGCCATGTCGAAGGTAATAACTGCCTTTTTTTTAATTTTAAAGTTTTATGCATAAAGTTTTTGTGCTAAAAATATTTGTTTTACTTACAAAATATCTTCGTATAAAACAATCAAATTGAAAAAATAACACTTTAGTTAAAATAATAAATTAAGTGCTTATTTATTAAAAGCGAAAAGTCAAAGAAAAAATTTGTCCCTTTTTTATAAGCCAAATAAAAGAAGCATCACCAAATTACGACATTCATTTATTTCTTTCTTGGTTTTTGTTTCGTTGTTTTTGCTTGTGTTGGTTTTGTTTTGTACGAACTTGGTTCTCTAACCACGGCATTGGCAGCATTGGTTCTCTATTCCACGTTAAGAGGGTGATCCGGTTAGATTTAACTCTTATGAAAAAAATGGCTTGCATCATATTTCGTTTTGTGTTATTACCCGGTGGTGACCGTGGCATGCAGGTTAAGTGTGTGGTTTAGCATGCTCGGAGCCCGGGTTCGATCCCCAGCCGTGGCGAAAAGTTTTTCAATAAAAAATTTTTCTGATCGGTCACCACCTCTCTGCAGACAATGGCAAACCTCAGAGAGTAAATAATGCCATGTAAAGCTTCTTGAGAACATGAGCCCGTCTGAGTCGGCATAAAACATGAAGGTCCAGTTCTCGGTCAATTGTGTGCAAAAATTTAATAACACACACAACACAATCGATCCTAAGAAGCTCGGTCAAAGTCCTTTCAAGGGCTGAAATGGACAATTTGTTTTTTTTTTTGTTATTACCCAATAGATGGCGCTATCTATTCGGCTGACATCATGAATGAAAGAATACAAGATTATGACATCCGCATGTTTAACCGCTAGATGACGTAATTGAAGCCAGCTTTTCCTAATGCTAAAAAAGGATGGCAATAGGATAGCTACATAGAGATGGCAACATTCAATTTGCTCCAATGACGTCGATGTCGTAACCTCGTATTCTTTCATCCATGGGCTGACATGCTGTATGAATCTAACGATCGTTGGTTATTGCGTCTTTTTTGGTGTCTAGCAGAATTAAATATGTGAAATGAACAATATATTTTTAATTTAAGAAATTAACCAGGTTTCGTTCTGCAAAAACTGTTGATTTTGTTTTCAATGCAAATTAATTTGGATGATCAACCATATACATCCCACTATTCATTTTAGGGCCGTTTTCACAATGTCCGGTTAGTCTAGCTCTTTACCAGCAGATAGCTAACTGTACGATAGCTAAAAAAGCAATTTCGTTTTCACCAAGTGTCGGTTAAGTAACTGCCGCACAGTACTTTGACCAGTGGGAAAAAATCAAAAATTTTTATGTTACAAAACCTAACGATGTATATCATAATTCAGATAATACTTTCACTAAGAATCCAAAATATTTAGTTTAGTGTGAACTACAGCTCATTGAATTCAACGCTTTTTATGATTTTTTATTGATGTGAACTTTTCGATTTTGCGGGGCATCGTAAGAAGAAATGCTGTAAACACATTTCTTTCACTATTGCTTTAATTTTTTTTTATTTTTAAAAAAGTAATGAACTTAAACGAGTTTTATTTATATTTTGAAGAAAATTTAAGAAAATAGTAAAAAATTAAATTATAATTATCAAAAAAATTTTGAAATGTATCGAAAAATTTGCTGTTTTCAACAGTCAATTAAAACAAATGTCCACAAGTGTCACCTTTAATTTTGGTATATGTCATTGTATGTTTATTTATCTTTCAGGAACATAAAATATTTTGTCCAACTTTGAACCATTTTTGGAGTTATCGCGTTTTTAAAAATGGTCTAAAAGTAATTTTTTTTCTAATATTTGCCGTTTTTAATGTATGTTATAAAAAAAAAGTAAACAAACATATTCTTTGTACTCTACGCCTAACAGAAGGGCATATCAGTTTATAAAAGTTAAGCTCTTACGGAGAATAACAAAACTGCAATTTTATAGAAATTTAAGAAATTTTTTCATAAATTGTTATTCAAATATAAACTTTAAAGAAAGTTTGAGTAATCAAATTGAAAATAAATAACTATTTTCAATATTACTTAAAATGAATTCATAAATTGTTATATGTAGCGTACTCTCATATTCTCTCAAAACTACCCTAATTTTACCGTATTTTTTTCTAACGAAAACTGAGAACTTGCAAAAAATGCTGAAGAAGTTAAATTCTAGTTGCACGTGCATTGAGAAAAAACATAATATATTTTTTTTTTATCAAAAATGTTAATAATTTCAACTAATAAGGATTTATTTAATTGCTGGAGTTTTGCTGGTCCAAGAGATAAATTTTTGATTTTAAAAAGTTTTGTTAAAGACAAAATTGGTGAAAGACTGTTGAATGAAGCAACAATAGAAAACATTTGGATTTTTCAGATTAAATTAGAAAGAAAGTGCAAGGAGTGCCACTGTAGCGTGACAATGCAAATCAATACATACTTCGTTCATACTACATATAAACTCATATTGCACTTATCACCCTAAGTGTAAGTGCAGTATCAAATAGCGCGGAATTTATTCAACTCCAAATTCCACAATAACTTATTAAAGTTATTGACCGCGTCACATTTCGGAATTTATTGAACTCCAAATTCCACAATATATTATTAAAGTTAATGACCGGGTCATATTTCGTTTATTCTCATAGTTTCGCGTTTAGTCATTGAACTCAAGTATCAATGTCGAATTGCATCGATACTTGACTTTCTACTTTTGTCACGTACACCCTTCTTCGTAAGTTTCATTTTAGATTAAGACTAGCATAAGAAGTCAGTCGAAGAGTGGAACTGTATTAAAAAGGTTGGGTCACTCGCGATCTAACATAAATAAATAAAATTAAATACTAAAATTAAATATTGTGTTTTCTGGACTTCAATAGCAACCAAGCTATCCTAACATGGCGATCCTGCCAGTCCTGAATCCTTATGATCCGCAGTCAGTAAATTATTAAAAAAAAAAAAAAATGTCCTGCAATAAAACTACCAAAAGTGTACAGTGAAAAAAAAAGAACATAATCATCAGAAGTGTAAAGATTATTGGTTCAAACATTATAATGAAAAAGAAAAGACTTTCATTAATAAAGAATTATTAATTCAAAAGTGATATGAAAATAAAGAGTATTTCTTCCACACAAAATAAATTCGAAACAAATTACACAAAGACTAATATAAAACTGTTTAAGTTAAATTTTTGCAAAAAAAAAAAAAATAAAAACAAGACCAACTACAAATACCAACAACAACATCAGCAATAAAACAAATTTCCCAACATCAAAATCGAAGCGGGGCAATTTGACGCCAATGAATTTGTAACAACGAAGCAAATTAAATCAAACGAACGGTTGATTGCAACTCTAACCGATGAACAGCTGAATGTTATACAACTGCAGCAGCATTAGCACGCAACAACAATGAGCTGCACATCAACAATAGCAGTGGCAGCAATAATAGCAACAATATGCATATGACGACAACAACAACAACTGCTGCTTTGATGATAGCTTTACAATTCATTTGTAGCGCAAATAACACAGCAAAATAATATATTGGTAACTACAACAGGGAAATTCAAGCACCAACTTTAATTTCTTCAAACGTCATCATCATCATTAACACCTGTACCAGAACTACAACAGCATTCAACTTTGACTTAGCAGAAAACATATTAACTACTACATCATGAAGTAAGCAAATTCCATTTTAGGATTATACAAGTTTATTTTAAATTTAAGTGTTACAATTAGAAGAAAGCCAACTGACTAAACACAAATAGCTTAAATTATATAAATACTTTTTTTTCCAACAACAACATAAATTTCAAATTATTATTAAAATAATGTAAAACGAAAGATATTAAAAAAAAAAAAAAAAATATTGTATTCTTATTATGCAACTACAAAAATAAAAGTAATTTTGCAATAAACCTTTCAGGCCCTAACAAACGTACCGTTGATATAGGTCAAGTAAATGAATATAAAATCAACAGTAACAACAAATTAAATAAATGAAAAAAAAAATAATATAAAGGAACACTAGGTATCAAAAAAAACCACTGCAAAATGACGTGGTGGAAAAAGGTGTTGAACGGCATATTGATTGCAATTTCGGGTTACGAAATTGGAAAAGAATTAAATACAAAAAAACAAATAGTGAAATATGAGCAAGTAATACATGAAGTAGCAAAAAATGGAAAGGAGAATGAGAATTGGCCAATTAGTGGCAATGTACTTTTTATACTCTTCTTAATATTAATGATAATATTAACATGTGCAAGATATTTTATTAAGGCGCATTTTAATAAACATAGGAACGTTGCGCCACGTATATAAGAAGACCGAAAAAAAATAAAAATAAATAAAATAAAATAAATGCCTCATACGAAATATAAAAGTATTGAATGGACAGACTTGTATGAAGAATTAAAGAAGATAAAACTTGACTTTGATAAAAGTTATAAATGTGTCAATAAAACAAAACTCCCATCAGCACAGACTCAATTAAAGCACATTACAGAACTCATAAATAAACACAATGAAGTAGCTGTAATATTGAAAGATATATTTCATGTTCTATCAGAAGAATATAAAGTGTCTGTGTCTGAGTTCTTTACATCAATTAAAAATAGACTTGAGATACTTTTTGAAAGGCTCGAGTTGGACATTATTATCCCAAAAGATTTTTTGACTTCAATCGAGGCTTATATTAGTGAAAACTCCTTCGTTTCAGACAGTTCCGCAGAAACAGTTAAAGAAATAAAGGATCCAAAAACCATGGCCGATACTGTGGCAAACTTTTTAACATCAGCGGCTAAATTGTTGCCAGATTTTGATGGCACATACGTAAATTTGCAAAGATTTATTGATGCAATAAATCTAGTAAATTTTATAAAAAGCACATATGAAGACGTTGCAGTCAACCTGATAAAAAGTAAATTAACAAGCACTGCAAGAAATTTAATAACAACTGAAAACACCATAGTTGAAATAATAGCAAAGTTGAAATCTTCCATAAAAGCAGAAGATGCTCAAGCAGTTATAGCTAAGCTAGTAAATGCTTAGCAAAATAACAAGCCAACAAATGAGTATGTCCAAGAAATTGAAACCTTGGCAAAACAACTCGAAATGGCATACATTTCCGATGGTCTGCCAAGTGAAATAGCCAAAAAATATTCAACACAAACGGCCGTTAAATCACTTACCAAAAATGCCAAATCGGACAAAGCTAAATTATTATTACAGGCAGGGACTTTCAATCAGCTTAGCGATGTTGTTACTAAATTTGTTGAACTAAGTAACGAATCAGAAGATGTGTTCAGAGTAAATATGGTACGATATAAACCAAACTACCGCAATAATCGTAACCAAAATTCAAACAGGGGTAGTAGCAAGTATAACTACCGCGTTAGAGGTGGTCGTTATAATAACAACAATAATCAACAGCAGCGAAGATCATTTAACCAGAATAATCCACAAAATCGCAATAACAATCAGAATCAAAACAATGATAGAAACGGTAACAGAAACGTGAGAGCAATCGATGCTGATTCGGAAAACGGTTACAGACATAAGCATAATAAAACAAAAATTTATTAACAATATAATATTGAATACAGATTTTACTTATAAGCTAACAGGTACTGGGGAAGGCACAATAGCAACTTTGGGATACATTGAAAATACGTTCTTTTTCAAAAATTGTAAACTAAAGCATAACCTACAGGTGGTTGAAGACAATTTTCCTATACCTTGTGATGGTATTATTGGATTGGATTTCATCAAAAAGTTTAATTGTGTTTTAGATTATAATTCATCTAAAAGTTTGTTTGTCATTAGACCAGTTTTTTCAAATTCGTGTGAAATTCTCCAAATCCTTGATACTCCAAAATTAAATGCCATATCTTTACCAGCAAGAGCAGAAGTTATCAGAAAGATCACTGTTAATATCAATGAGGAAGAATTCTTAATCCCAAATCAAGAAATAGCCCCAGGAATATTTGTATCAAATACAATTGCATGTAAAAAATGCACATATGTCAAAATTTTAAACACAACACATCAAAATATTTTGCTAGAAGATTACAAAATTGCAGGTGAATGTTTAGAATCATATACCATATTGCAGATAGACCCTTGTTTAGTTTAAGTTTTACAAAAACTTGAAGGTAATTGTCCTTTAATATTTAGAGAAAAATTATTAAATTTGTGCAGAAATTATACAGACATTTTTGCAGTTGAAACAGACAAAGATACATGCAACAATTTTTACAAACAAAAATTAAAGCTGAAAGACGATACACCCGTCTATATAAAAAATTATCGATTACCCCAAGTTTACAAACCCGAAATAGAAAAACAAATTAATAAAATGATTGAAGATGATATCATTGAACCTTCAGCATCAGAATACAATAGCCCTATACTCCTTGTTCCCAAAAAGTCATTACCGGGGTCGGCAGAAAAAAAAATGGAGATTAGTAATTGACTTTCGTCAGTTGAACAAAAAACTAACATCAGATAAATACCCTTTGCCTCGTATTGATGACATTCTAGACCAGTTAGGTCGAGCTAAATATTTTTCCTGCTTAGATCTTATTTCAGGCTTTCATCAAATAGAACTAGATGCTTCATCCAGAGACTTAACTTCATTTTCTAGTATAAATGGATCATTTAGATTTAAAAGATTACCATTTGGACTCAAAATAGCTCCGAACTTCTTCCAACGCATGATGCAGATAGCATTTTCAGGTCTAGGTCCAAGCAAAGCGTTCGTATACATGGATGATCTTATTGCAATAGGTTGTTCGGAAGAACATATGATCAGTAACTTAAAATCAATTTTCGAAATATGTAGAAAAACTAATCTTAAACTACATCCAGATAAATGTACTTTCTTTTCATCGGAAGTGACCTTCTTAGGGCATAAATGCACCGACAAGGGCATACTGCCAGACGAATCGAAATTTGAAAAAATTTTAAATTACCCAAAACCATCTAACGCAGACGAAATTAAAAGATTCGTAGCTTTCGTCAACTATTACAGAAGATTCATTCCCAATTTCTCTCTTTACTCTATACATTTGACTAGGCTTACACGAAAAAAAGCACAATTCAACTGGACTGAAGATTGCGAAAAATCATTTGACTATTTGAAAAATTCCCTTTTGAATCCCAAAATTTTAAAATATCCAGATTTCAACAAACAATTCTGTATAACCACAGATGCCAGCAAAATAGCATGTGGCGCTGTCCTAAGTCAGGAATACGATGGCTTACAACTTCCAGTTGCATTCGCCTCCAAAACTTTCACGAAAGGCGAAAGTAACAAATCAGTAATTGAACAGGAACTCACTGCCATTCATTGGGCAGTAAAATTTTTCAAGCCATACATCTATGGTACTAAATTTTTAATCAGAAGTGATCACAAACCCTTGACATATCTTTTTGCTTTAAAGAACCCATCATCTAAACTCACCCGTATGCGTCTTGATCTCGAAGAATTCGATTTCGATATTGAATATATAAAAGGTAAAGACAACTGTGGCGCTGATGCATTATCGCGTATTGATTTTGGGCTTATCAAACGCCGTAATGTAGATAACGCACAGATTTGTGCAGTGCAAACAAGATCAAAATCCCATCAAAACGTAAATATAAACCCTTCACCTGTGAAAACAAATGAAATTAGACAACAAATATATGAAACGATAACTCACAAAGAAATGAAAAAAATACCTTGCCTTAAATTAAATGAAAGCATGCAGAAACTACTCATTATGAAAGGAAAAATAAAACTTCTAGAAGTATATGTCAAAAACCTAATTGTTCAAGGGAAAATTTTACTAGAGAAATTCTTCCCTAGACTTGAAAAATTAGTCAACAAAATAGGTTTAAGCAACATAAAAATTGCATTAAATTATGACCTTTTTAAATATACAAGTGTATACAATTTTAAAGAAGTAGGCAACGAGTTATTAAAGAAAATGAAAATTGCGTTAACGCCAGAAATTAAAACAATAACGGATCCAAATGAAAAAACTGAAATTTTAATTAAATTCCACAATGATCCAAGCCTAGGTGGACATAGCGGAATTAACCGACTATTAACAAAAATTAGAAAATATTACACATGGAAAATATAACCTATGATGTGCGTAAATTTGTGAAGAATTGCGAAAAATGCAAATTAAACAAGTCAGACATAAAATCCAAAGAACCATTGGTAATTACTCAAACACCTCAAAAGCCTTTTGACAGAATACAAATTGATACAATAGGTCCATTACCAATATCGATCTTGGGTAATGAATACGCAGTAACAATCATGTGTGAACTTACAAAATATCTCATAGCAATTCCAGTTACAAACAAGTCAGCCAAAACTATAGCAAAAGCAATCGTCGACAATTGTATTTTGATATACGGCTCAGTTAAAGAAATACTCACCGATTTAGGAACTGAGTATAAAAATCAAATATTTGCAGAGATATGTAAACTTCTAAATATAAACCAAATTAATTCAACCCCTTATCACCATCAAACTTTAGGAATGGTCGAAAGGAGTCGTAGAACCTTTAATGAGTACATACGATCGTACCTTTCCCCTGATAAAGCCGATTGGGACGAATGGTTAACGTATTTTGTATATTGTTACAATACAACACCATCGTCAGTTCATGGCTACGCTCCGTTTGAGCTAGTATTTGGAAAAACACCACAGCCCTATAGCTTTATGAATAATAAAACATCACCAATTTATAACTTTGAAGCATATGATAAAAAGCTGAAATTTAGACTTCAAGAAGCTCACAAGCGCGCTTTAAAACTTGTAGATCATGCAAAGCTAAAATCAAAGGAACTATATGACAGAAATTGTTCAGGGCAATCAATTCAACTAAATGATAAGGTCTATTTGTACGACGATGCTAGTCACAAACTAGACAGCGTCTTCAAGGGTCCTTATCAAGTGATTGAAATGGATATCAGAGGAAATTGCAAAATTACAAACGGTTCAAAAACATTAACTGTACACAAAAATAGATTAAAATTAGGATAATCATGATAATTTCTATCTACATAATAATTATAAACATTTGAGCTCAAATTTACCAATATTACTGTATTTTTAATAATATCAAATTTACCAATATTACTGTATTTTTAATAATATCAAATTTACCAATATTACTGTATTTTTAATAATATCAAATTTACCAATATAACTGTATTTTTAATAATATCAAATTTACCAATATTACTGTATTTTTAATAATATCAAATTTACCAATATTACTGTATTTTTAATAATATCAAATTTACCAATATTACTGTATTTTTAATAATATCAAATTTACCAATATTTCTGTATTTTTAATAATATCAAATTTACCAATATTACTGTATTTTTAATAATCTCAAATTTACCAACATTACTGTATTTTTAATAATCCCAACTTTACCTACATTAGATCATTTTACTGTAGTATTAATAATAAAACTAAAAAAAAAAAAAAAATTGTATATCCTAGATTCAAAAACATTAAATAAGAATTTTATTAAGTAAATATTAATATTTGTACATAATTTCTTTATTCAACATTTTTCAAAATATAAATAACATAATTTGTCACTTAAAATTAATATAAAAAAAAACAAAAAAAAAAAAAAAACAACTTCAAACAAATTTTTTTTTTCCAAAAGAGGGGAGGTGTAGCGTGACAATGCAAATCAATACATACTTCGTTCATACTACATATAAACTCATATTGCACTTATCACCCTAAGTGTAAGTGCAGTATCAAATAGCGCGGAATTTATTCAACTCCAAATTCCACAATAACTTATTAAAGTTATTGACCGCGTCACATTTCGGAATTTATTGAACTCCAAATTCCACAATAAATTATTAAAGTTAATGACCGGGTCATATTTCGTTTATTCTCATAGTTTCGCGTTTAGTCATTGAACTCAAATATCAATGTCGAATTGCATCGATACTTGACTTTCTACTTTTGTCACGTACACCCTTCTTCGTAAGTTTCATTTTAGATTAAGACTAGCATAAGAAGTCAGTCGAAGAGTGGAACTGTATTAAAAAGGTTGGGTCACTCGCGATCTAACATAAATAAATAAAATTAAATACTAAAATAAAATATTGTGTTTTCTGGACTTCAATAGCAACCAAGCTATCCTAACACCACTACGATACAAAATTGTTTATAAATAAGTATGAAAACTGGTTAAGTGTTCAAGCTTTTATAATTCCTGATCCAGATGATGTAAGTAACAATAAAGTTAGTTTTTATCTATACTATTATATAAAAGGCTTCTCACGTATCTACGTAGACGTGTAACTCAAGAACTACTCAACCGATTTTTGTAATTCTTTCACTAACATAAAGCAACGTGTTTAACTTTGTGGTTGGCGTACTTTTTGTCTTTAAAACTGCTCTTAAAAGTTATTAAAACTTGAGTTTAAAAAGTAGCCAAAAAAATCAAATCCAAAAAACATTGCTGCATTGAATCGTTAGATACACAGCCAGCGCGCTGCAGCGTAAAGCTTTCTCGCTCTTTTCCTCTCCGATTGTGTTTGTTGTTATTGTTTCTTTTACTTGAAGTGCTTTAAATAAGGGATGTTTTACGTACAAGAGCAGACGCAGGAAGTTGTCTCATTCAGTTGGCGCTGAGACTTCAAGTGATTAAGTCTTTGTTGCTTAATTTTTAGGTATGATATGTTTATGCTTCGTAAAAGTTTATCTATATTGTTTTTTATGCTGCGTAAATGTTTATTTTTGCTGAGACAAAGAGTGCTACAAGCGTAAGTATAAAATCGTGTTATAAATGAATTACAGTGCGGAAGTAATTGAACATTGTACTGCTTTTAACATTTTTGGTCATTAATACTTAAAAAGGTCGATCCAAAATGTGAATAAAAAATTTATAAACCAGTAAAATGTCCTATTTTAGTACCTTTATTCATATGCGTTGCCTGACGTTATTTTTGATTATAGCATTGATTATTAAAATTGGATAAGTAGAATACAAGATAGACTTGAAAAAAGCGAGAAAAAAATTTAAAAATATTGGGGCATAGTGTAATCAATGTGTGAAATGGTTTGTTCGCATTAGTTAACAGGTGTAAGTGTATTGATACGATACTGAAAGGTGTGGTAAAATTTATTTTCAAAATCCTTAAATTAAGTTGAATGGAACAATTTTCATCAAGATGCTGCTTGCTTTAAAACAAGATGTTAAAAGCTACAGATCTTCATTAAGTTTTAGTTCGTGTTAAAGAATTAAAATGTCGTTTTGGAAAACGAAAATAGATTTCTGAGCTAAAAAAAGGTTAAAAACTATTTATTTAGACTTTTCAAGCAATTATATACAATTCATACATAATGAAAATATATAAGAATGGTGACATTGGTCAATCAGTTTTATTGGATCAAATCAAAAAATTTTAAATTGAGTGTACATGAGACCGAACCCTAATTTTAAGACCATTTAGTTTTTCCTCAAACAACGAAATTAGCTTCGGTTACACCTAAGAACATTTCGAACAAAATTTGGTCCTTATTGGATCACGTTCAGTAGACACGGCGTCTCCTTGGATTCTAAGGGACTGTGTATGCAAATTAACTGTTTATTAAAAAAATATTTTTAAAAAAGTAAAAAAAAAAATTTAGATACTCGAAACCATTTTATTGAAAATTAAAAATTATACGTTCTTAGGCCTTACCGAATATTATTTCGTTTTTGGAGCGAAAATTTATTGTACATGAAAACCAAACTAAAACATAGAAATCTGCAGTAAGTCAACCAATTTTTAATTTAAAAGTTTAATGCCATGCAGCATCAGACGCTATAATTTTCATTTTTATAATTTTTATAATTTTCACGTTCTAGATGGACTTAGAAGATTGAAAACCGTGAAATATTAATGAATTTTCAATAAAAATTCAACTAGCTGTCATTACATTTCTTACATTAAATTTTCATAAAATATTTTTTCTCATTTGTTTTTGTATTAAAAATTTGTTGAATTTGTATTGAAAATTCATTAACACTTCACGTTGTATCGCTAAAACTTCCGAACTCTTTAAGAGTATACCTTAATTTTTATATCGCCAAAAAGGTAATGAAACCTTAAAACAGCTTATTATGAAAGTTAAAAAAAATTATAGCGTCTGGTGATGGCATTATACTTTGAAGTTAAAAATGGGTTGACTTACTGCAATATTTATATTTTTAAGTTTTATATTTTTCCTTTAAAGTAGACAAAAACTTTTCCAATGATAACCTATTTACGAAAATCGTATTTAAATTGACTGAGCTACGTTGTCTCAAAGTAGACCCTATTTTGGCCGCGAAAAATGATTGCAAAAATGTATAACTTCGGATTTGGTTTCTAATCATTAAACCAATTCAAGAAAAAAATTTGAGCCAATTTGGAGATGGTAAGTGCAACTAATAAAACACTTCAATATAAAATGGCCAGTATATTTTCTATCAACAAAAAAAAAACCCCCGATTTAACCTGAAAAGGCATTGATGTCATCAGATTTTCTTCATTGTTCTAGCAAAATTATGAGTTACCATATCGGAAATATGGACAAAGGATTAAAAATGTAAGAATTCAAAAAATATGATCCGCAAGCAATGCGTCTAGCTAGATTTGTTTAACATTTCGAAACGTTGCTGAAAATTGTGGTGCCGTTTAAGTAATACCGGTTTGTACATTCCAATGCATTGGAAACTTATTTATAGGATCAATTTATCTCCAAATTAACAGTGGTGTTTTCTTGAACGTTGACATCACTGCTAAACTGAACGATAAAAGATTTTTTGAGCAGACGAGACGGGGATTTTTTTGGTAAATAACGTCCTTTGTTTAGGCTGCACACAAAAAATCACTTCACTTTGTGATCCTATCTGAAAGCATATATAATAAACACGCTGTCAACAAAAATTACAAATACTATTATAACAACCAAAATAAAAGACTCAAATGTTAATGCCCTTTTAGTGCTTTCACTATTGTGGGTTGTATGGGAGGTGGGCGTGTTAGTCGACGGACTATGCCCAATTTTTGAACACACATTAGCTTTAGTATAAAATACATACATACCAAATTTTATCTCTGTTAGACAAACATAAGCATATTTATACAGTTTTAAATTGTTTGGTTTATATGGGAGGTTGGCGTGTCCGTAGGCGGATGACGTCCATTTTTCAAAAACATCTTTGGTTTGTTAAACAAAACATACGTACCAAATTTTATCTCTGTAGGTTGAACAGAAGCTTACATATTGAGTTTTCAATTTTTTGGTTGAATGGGAGATGGGCGTGTTTTGATATAAAGTGAGTTTTCAATTTTTTGGTTGAATGGGAGATGGGCGTGTTTTGATATAAAGTATATACATACCAAATTTTATAGTTGGAAGTTTATTATGAGCTTAGTTTTGCAGTTTTCGATTTTTGCGTTGTATGGGAGGTATTCAGGTTTATGGTATAACAAACTTGCAAACAGTTAAAAAAAATCAAGTGTTGTATTCGCTTTTAAACCTAAATCACCCCAATTGGCTATGGGTGCTTTTTTTGGTATTTTAAGTGCTTTTATTTAAGTGTAATATGTGGATTTGTTTTATTTAATGATGTCGTGATGTGCCAAGTTCATATGTTTAGTCTGTAAATATCAAAGAATTCACTCTTACAAGGTAAGCAAATATGTAAAAAAAGTGTTGTAGAACAGGGTCCGGAGAACTCTATTTGCAAACGATTACAGTATGCGTCACTGTTTTTGTACATGGCATCCCACTATATATCCCTTATAAATTTGGGCTCTCTTAACACGAAAATAGCAAACATTTTTTTTATGGATACGTTTTTTGAAAAAATTGTTGTTACTTTATTTTATCGACCTTTGACTTTGTGTGTGGTTTTTTTTGACCTAAAGCCTGAACAACGTTTTAAAAAATTTAAGTTTTTTGTGTTGCTTTTTTCAAAATTTTGCTGTATAAAACCTCGGTATATGTGGTACTCCGAGGCCTTAAAATTTATTTTTTAAAGATATTTTCCAGTTTGATCCTCTTACAACCTCACCCACTGCATCTGTTGCGCAGTGTACCTTTTTATATAACTATATTTTAATATAATAAAAATTAAAATTTTTTTTTTAGCTTAATGAGGAAATTCTCTTTAACTTTCCTTTTTTAATTAAAATCGGGGCTTTTTATGGTTAGTTATTCATTGCTCAGATACGATACGTTCACCAATGCGAAAGTGCTCTTTCAACCATCAAGACTGTATCCATTTCAACATCATATAACATTTTAACATTTCTTAAATTTATCAAAATTTACAAAATTATGTAAATTATGTAGTTTCTTTGTAGCTACTTAAAGTTTCATCGGACAGACATAAAACCCGAATTCTACACAGAGAAAATTTTGTTCTTCTAACATTTATTTTAATTTACAAAACGGACATTTTAAAATGAGCGAATGAATATTAAACGTTCGTTAAATATTTTAAAATGAAAATTTCAGAATTGAAGAATAATTAGAAGCTATTTTTTAAAATTTTTATTTTAAACTATCAACCGATCGTTTTAAAATCATACGTACGTTTTAGAAGCTAATTTAAAAATGTCCGTTTTAAGAATGAAAATACACTTTATAAACTTGCTCTTCTACAAAACTATTAATGCTATAATGACACTAATGATGTTATAACACAATATTTGTAAATAAAAAACAAGTAAAGAAACTCTAAAGATGGTCTAGCCCGACTATGCACTACCCGAAAACCACCTACTCCGAAAACAAACACAATGATATATACATATTGAAGTTTGGACAGGACAACGTCTGTCGGGTCAGCTAGTACAGTATAAATAAAATGCCACTTCTAAGCAACCTAGCAGGTATTTTAACTTCAGCCAAGTCGAAGATATATCTTACTAGTTTTTATTTAGATTTATTTACTCCTATTAACTTTTTAAAAAAAAAATACCAATACGAGTAATATTTTTTTGTTTTTGCAAAACATATTTTTGTAAATGTAGAGTAGCATTTTCGTCAAAAGAGTGAATAGGAAACTATATGCATATCTTTTTTTAAAAAAAAATAGATATTGCCAAAGGGTTTTCATAAACATGCAAAATTTCATAACAATCAAACGACTCCTTGTATTTTTTCCTCACTTTTGTATGGGCTCAAAGTACTGTGTGCCGGTTAGATCATTGATTGTGAATTTTATCAATTGTGAATTGTGACCGTGTCATGCAGGTTAAGTGTGTGGCTTAGCATGCCACATCGAGCCAGAGTTCGATCCCCAGTCGCGGCGATAAGTTATTCGATAAAAATATTTTTCTGATCGGTCACCACCTCTCTGCAGACAATGACAAACCTCAGAGAGTAACTAATGCCATGTAAAGCTTCTTGAGAACATGAAATTTAGCTTTTTGGAGTCGGCATAAAACATGTAGGTTCAGTTCTCGGTCAATTGTGTGCAAACATTTAATAACACACACAATTGATCATAAGAAGCTCGGTCAAAGTCCTTTCAAGGGCTGAAATGGCCAATTTGTTTTTTTTTGTTTGAATACTCGAAAACTGCATATCAGCTGGTTTGTGTTTACTTTTTAGTGATTTTGTGCCGTAAATAGTGTAAATTTATATGAACAAGAATTAAAGCGTCAAAATAGACTGTACAGTGAATTAATTAATTAAATTAGAAATGAATAATAGTTAAATACATACATACAAACTTTCAGAATTTTTTCAAATTTTATGTTTTATTTTATCCGAAATGAAAAAATAAACTGCTTTTGGAGAAACAAAATGTTCTGATGAACATGTCATACATCTATTACGTTATCACATCTAATAACATATTATACGTTATCACATCTATTTGCATGTATTCTTTATCTAATATTTTCAAACACAAAGTCCATTCCATATCCATTTTTGTTTATAATAAATAGATATTAAGTGTTTACTCGACTCAGCTGTTCTTCCGATTAGCAGCTAACTGGGACTACAGGTTGCCGTTAACTTTACGGACAGATAAGTTTTAACCGAACATTGAGAAAATGCTTTTTACTAACCGGTGGTTAAAGTTCTGATTAGTGCTTAACCGGACATTGTGAAAACAGCCATTAGTGTAGCTCACAGGTTAAACATTGGACAGAGATGAAAGTGGCACCCGTGGAAAGGCCATTTGCTCAGCTTGAGGTTTAGCCACCACCCGATTTCTTGAAAAATCGGGCGATTCACTTTTTTTGAAATTAAATTGAAGTAAAATTGAGTGTAGCTCGCAAACTATACATCAGACAGAGACGACACTGACACCAATGAAAAGGACATTCGCTTTGCCTTCTTTGCAACTAAGTCAATGAAATCAACCTGTCCAACTGAACGAAATGATTGAAAACATTTGACATTTTGCTTGATTCTTTTTCAAGGCATATCCAGGTACTTTAATTAACAATCGACTGAATGGGAGTATAATGTCAAAAACAGAAATGACAATAAGGCATGTTGCTTCTTTACCAAAAACAAAACAAAAAGGTATTTTTTATCACAAATAATTTACACCAAATATCAAGAGTTTAAAATTGTTCTTCAAAATATCTCCAAAACACAATTAAAACATCAAGCACAAAATTAAATAGTTAAAACATTAAAAAACTGCAAACTGACACAATAGAAAATTAGACAAAGTCTAGCATAAAGTTTTTCTCTGAAAATCAAAAAATCCCCCAACTCTTTTATAAGATTTACATTACTTTATTTTGACATTAGACTCCCAAAAGTCGGCAGCGCAGTTGCGATTTATACTACCAAATAAATATGCCTTGCTTATTTAAAATTTTTCTGTGTTCTGAGGCCGGATTCTGAAAATCGCCTAGCTATAGCTAAATCTCTATCGCTAAAATGCTAAAAAACTCTTCGTTAAATTTTTTAGCGATTGCGCTAAAATGCGATTCTGAGTTACAAATCGCCTAGCTAAAAATTTTGTTTCTACTATCCGTCGTAGGAAGCGCTGCTTTTAATTTCTTATGTCAGAAATTAATTATTGAATCTACGTTTCGAGCAAAATTATTTAAAAATAAAGTAAAAAACCACAACATAAATTGTATAACGGATTGTATCCTACGGCATCATAGTGTGTGGATCTTTGCCTTTCATGGAACTAAAATAATGATTATGATCCCCGTCACAATCTGCCTGCTCAAATATTTGCACCATTCGTGTGCCGAATTTCTGCGTTTCGGTCTGCTGCCAGTCATTATCACTTTGCTTTTTACTGGAAAACATTGGACTTGTCCCAGAATTGCAGCGTCAGCGCATCAATGTATGGCTGTTTCCTGTCCGGGTTATCAGCGCTATACAATGAATGCATGCCATGGTGATGCGACATTACACCATCAACAGATTCGTTGTTGATGCGCTTCGGCTCATGTGCTAGATCGCTGAGTGACTGCTGCTTGATGTATTGTGTGGCGGTGACAAAACTGTTATCAGCAACTTCGCAATCATAACGAAATTCCGCCAGCTTCATATTGGGTATAATATCCCAACTAACAATTTTCCTTCCAATTTCAAACTTATAGTATGATTTAATGTTATAAACGTTGTATAATGCTTCAATTTGGAAGAATTGCTCTTATAGGAGTGTTTACTGATATAAATCATTGCAAGAACATTCTCTGAATCTACTTATTAAGGGTTTATAGAAGAACTACATTCATTTTGTATAATCATGCTATATTTATTGTTTAAAATAACTATGAAGTGGCTCCTCCCATAAACATCGCATACAAAAATTATACAATGTTTATACTTTTCTTTCTTTGTTCGAATTTCGAAAATTTTCCGAATACACAAATTCTCTCTTTTTTGAACTGAGGCTGTCAGTTCAAACATGAAAAAATACAAATTTATTATTAATAACAAAGATTTTATACACAGACACCTCAAGTCAATAAATATATTTTTGAACGAAGATTTGTCTGTAAAAATAGTCGATTTCGGACTAGCAACAGCAAAGACACGTTGGTCTGGTGAGAAGCAAGCCAACCAACTAATTGGGAGCGTTCTGTGGATGGTACCTGATGTCATTCATATGCAAGCGCAGAATCCTTAATCATTTCAATCGGATGTGAAAGAACAAATCTTATTTATGGTAGGACGCAGTTTGCTACGTCCCGATATGGCGCCACAGGCGCTTAAGCAATTTGCAGAGTCTGGCATTTCATACCAAATCGTAGTGACCGGCCACGCTTTCGTCCTCTTCTTAACATGGTGCGAACTCTACCAAAAAGTTATCGAAGTGCGAGTTAACCTAACTAAGGGACCTAACATAAAGGCAGCAGCAAAATGATGACTTCTTTTAATTGTAGCCCAGTTGGAAAAATTAAGCATTGTAAATCAGCTATTATGATGTGATAATTGGAATGAATCATAAGGAACCACAAAGCGGTGAAGGTGCAACCACTGAGTTCAGGAATAAGAAAGAGTTATCAGATTATAATTAGAGTTATAAGATATATCATTAGATTTTATATCTTATATTATATCTTACAATAAAACTGAATCCAAAATAATTTTAAAATACACATTTTACATTTAAAAATTTAGTGATTGGTGCGGCTGCAAAATGTTAAGCTGGTTTTCTTAACTAGTAAAAAACCATGGGGCTTCATAAAAAAATTCTCCAGGCGGCAGATTCGAACCCTGGATCTTCATGTTCCAAGTCCAATACATTAACACTCGACCTATTTGATAAATTTCAGAGTTTGATATAATTTCTTACATAAATAGCGAGTGCGATGCCAATTATACTTAAAATATTTATGTCAAACACAAGTAATGTAAGCCTAACAGTAGACCCTAATTGAATGCGAGTTGCGTTGCGCTTCTATCAGAATTGGTTCATGCGCATACATTTTATATGAAGCCTACCGAACTGCGCAACGCACTAGCGCAACTCGATTCGAATTTCCTATTTTGACAGTGCGTTCGGTTGTGAAGTTGGCTGCATAAAACAAAAATATTCGAATAGAGAGCAAGAAACACATAAAAGCAACAAGGAAAACCCAGTGGGAAAATCTATCCTTACATAATGAATTATTCTTAACTTATTTTTCATACGCAGGGCATGAAAACTTCAATACCAAATGCCCATTACTTTTACACAGGCATGATCGCCACTATAAGCTTCCTTTTGTAATGTATGATATGCATCATACGTGCTTACGTGACCCTTTACTAAAATAAAGTGCAGGGAATGTACTTTCAAAAATCGGAATCAATCGGGCTTATGCACTTTATTTAATAAGCAGGATGTGTGCATGACAGCGTAAGGCACCCGTACTGTATTGATATACGACGTGCATATAATCCATTTTAACCTTCTTCGCAACGGAAATTGTAAGCTGTGGCCTTACGTTCACTTTTTGTTGTAAGTGTAAACGGCAGCAGTGCTTACAATTTCCGTTGCGAAGAAGGTTTAAATGGAGGGTTAAATCGTAATTTTTATAGAGAAGATATATAATTGTACATACATATGGCTATTGAACAGTAAAATAAATAAAAAATCTTATTTTTACACATAGCCATTTTTGTATGCGCAACGACGAATGATCTTACTACACCGCCGTTCACCATAAGATTGTTCTTTATTCGTTTTTTCTTTTGGTTTTTTGCAACACTTAACATCTTCGTAACGATAGTCAAATAAAGTTATGTCATCATACCACTGCATGTCTCTTGCTTTACGCAATAATGTACATATGGAAATGATCACACGAAGACATGATCGGCTTAAACGTGTATTCCTTTTGCAGTTGCAGTCGTAAGTGAAGATGCAAGGTCCTCCTTATGTAACAAACCACATACTTACTTCAGCATGATCCTGTTTTCACCACTATAAGCTAAAGGAAAACATGAATTATTTAGTAAGCACCTTACGATTTTTCCGACTGGGAACATATATGTTTTCGATTGTACGCAGCGCTTTTGTTTAGGCTAAGCGTATACAAAATTTGCGTGTCGCTAGGAAGCGCAACGCAACACGCATTCGATTAGGGTCTACTGTAAATAATAAAATTAGGGAGTTTTTACTATTTGGAAGTTGGAACACTTTCGGCCGGTTTGCTCACAGAGTTATAAATTTGCTTATTACGCGTTATATCTAAAACCAGCTAGAAAATAAAACTTCTTTATAACACGTTACAATTTTTTTCAATTTGTTCAATAAATTTTTTCTGTCGATTTGTAACGCATTCTAAACTGGTGAAATACTTTTATAATGTGTAGAAAATATGTATACGTTTCGTAGCGCTTTGATAGAACTGACATTTAATTCATAACCAGGATATAAAACTTGTTACAAATTTAAAACACATTTTGTAGCGTTTTAGCACAACTGAATCTTTATTGATAACGAGGTTTAAAGCTCGTTACAATTGGATATAGAACGAGATAAATATGGCAAACAAACCGATTCAGTCACAAAAACAATTACAGAACAAGTTTTATATTTAACTCGAACTCCGTGAACAAACCAGCACACATAGGGGTATTTGGCTCGAAAAACCGCTCATTAATCAATTTCTCAAAATGTAAAGTTGAGAAGTACAATTATTTTCTAGCTTTTGTTAATACTCATTAAATAAGTTACCATTTGTTTTTTTAATTTTAATGCACACACTTCGTTGCAGCATCAGTTGAAAGTCATCGATCATAAGCTTGCATTGTTATTGAGTTAATTTGAGTGAAAAAGATTTTTTTTTGTTATTAATATTGTGAAATAAGTTTGTTGCTATGGAAGATTTTGCTGCAGGTATGTACTTTAAAATACAACTTTTTTTATGGATATTGAAGCTTTATTTATATAGATATATAATTTGTTATGAAGGTATGAAAATGGGAAATTTTTTTAAATTTTTTTTTTTTAGTATGAACCTTTTGTTATATTATTTGGTGTTATTGGGTAACATTTTTGGTATAGGCTAATGAAGAAAGATGTCAAAAAGCAAAAACCGAAAAAAAATGCTGCCCGAAACCGCCCCCCTCCCCCAGATTTCATTGTCCCTAATAGGTGTCTAGTTTGATGAAAGAGAAAATTTGAAATGAAAGAGAAAAGGGACATGACATTGCCCGTTTATTTTTATAATTTTGTATTTTAGTAAATATTTTTAAGATTCTAAGAAAAAAAATTTCATGGAAAAATTTTTACGAGCTCAAAAGTTACAGCCGGATTAGTGAGAGCGCACTTTTATTTTTCCTTGCATTTTTCTTTGTTCACAAACTTTGAACGCGTTTATCTCGAAACCCTGTTTTTCGTACTGGTTGCGGCACTAGCGGGTTCATTTTTTGACGATTTTTTTTTTTAGTATTTTTTTAAACTTGATTCGCTTTCGTATGACACGAGATTTTTTTAAATTTTTTTTCGATTTTTTATGAATTTTAAAGTCAATATTTTTTTCGAAAAACACACTTTCAAATTTGGAACATCACCAAAAAGTGAAAAAAAATGTAAAAAAGTCATTTTTTTCCAGATCGGACAATTTTTGCGACTCCCAGCGCTGCAACCGCGAGGCCCCGTTTTTTTCTCTGCCGCCAGTTTGGACCTCTACAAAATCATGTTGGAGTCAAAAATATATTTTTTTAAATATATTTTTTTTGTAATTTGTTCAATTCTCTACAATAATAAAAAAAAATTTGGAAAATGTTTGTTTTTGACTGAGTTATGAATTTTTCAAAAAAAGGTCTGTTTTCTCTGCCGCGAATGTTATGTCCCTCCTTATCAAATATCATTTACTTAGGACAAACAAATATTTTTGAGCGGTTTTTCGAGCCAAGTACCCCTATGTGCAGCATTTAGATAAATTTTATCACGACGTGTGTTACGTCTATAGCGAGGTTTTAGAAATTGAAATACAGATCATACTCGAAAATTATCGAAATTGAATGAAACCATTAAAAATTTAGAAACCTAAAAAAAATAGATCATTAAAACGGAAAATCTCTAAGAAAACCAGACACAAACAAATTAATAGCATCATTTTCTATCCCAGCTCAACGAACGAGTGCTAGGCGAACGATATTGTGATTGAATTGAAATCTGTATCTCTAACGAACTTGCTCGCAAACCCTTACAGCAAGCTTATGCTTCTTACGTTTTTTGAAACTGTTATACACAAGCAGTTCTCAAATTCAGCATTGCAAGATCAAACATTTCCAAAGTTTTCTCAATTTCATATTTTTTCTTAAAGATTTCTTAAACTTTTGGCTATGTTTCTTGTTTGTTGGCAGTCCCTTTGTTCAGTTTGTTTATTTTTGTAAACAGATGTTCTTGTTTATTATTAATTTTTGTTTGACAAATTATAAATTCATTCCCAAAAATTGTTTATGTTTGTAAAAGTGTAGTGCTGTGGATATAATTATTGCAGCGATTGCAGTTGCATACGCCAGAAATTCAGACTAAACTGATGGAAGACCATTGAGGATGAAAAGCCGAAGACAACACAAAGTCAGTTGACGCTGAGTAAGTTTTTATTGTATATATTTGAAAGTGCTTCATAGTTTTTGGCCACTGCACGGGGTGCTTTACATATATTGAGCGCAGCACTTGTGTTACACGGAGTGCAGCACTGTTTATATCCATTTTGAACAAAATGTTTATCAACGAGAGCTGTACAACGATAACATAAAAGTGCTCGTTTGAATTTGAAGTTTCTCCTCGTGATTTGACTCACTGTTAGAAATACAAATTTCACATATTTCAGAGCTTTACGGCATCGTTCGCCAGCTGATCAGCTGTTATCGTTTGTTGATTCTGTTCGAATAACAAATTTGAAAACAACGAACGATTAATGCTTTGAACGAGGCGAGTGTTCGGATAGGGATACAGAATGAAGCTATAATACAAGTCTTGAAACTGTTTCATATAAGCTGAAAAAATTTGCATAGGCCAATGGAAATTCCGGCCACCTAATAAATAAACTGATGTCTTCAAAATTTCAAAACTTTCATAAATTCCACAAAAATTAATGTATTGACTTGTATTTCACACATAAACTTTGATATTTAACACGTAGTTGAAGTTTAAAATATAGTATAATTCGCTTATCCCAAAAACAAAGAAAAGTCATCAAAATAATAAAACTAGTATACCTTTGCATATATTTTAATACAGAGTGAGGGCAATTAAACTTCATGTCGAAGATAATTCCTACCTATTTTTTTAATTTTAAAGTTTTAATTTTAATTTTAAAGTTTTTGTGCTAAAAAAATTGTGTTAAAATATCTACGTATAAAACAATCAAATTGAAAAAATAACACTTTAGTTCATATAAAAAATGAAGTGTTAATTAATTAATAGCGATAAGTCAAAGAAAAATTTCTCCCTTTTCTTATAAGACAAATAAAAAAAGCATCACTATACTACGACATTCAATTATAAAAGACATTTCGTTAAAATGTCTGATATAAATATTCATGCTGCCAATCGACAGCGCAGTCCTTATTTATTGAAAATTTTTTCAGTATATTGGGAATGTAAAAATGGGCGAGAAGTTGATGCGTCGGACTTGCAACACACAGGCACTTGGTTCGAGGTACTTGGCCGCACACGTTAATAAATTTTATAATTAAAAGCAATAAATATGAATAAAATAAAAACAGTAATAAATAAAGAATAACGAAGCAAAACAAATAATAACAGCAGTTAAAAAAAGCTAATATTCAATTTTGAAGTTTCACTCGGAACCAAAATAAAAAAAAACTGAAATTTTTTTTCGAATAAGATTTATATTTTTTTCGCATATTTATTTTGACATAAATATTTATATTCTCTCATGCTCTCTTTAGAAACAAACACTACTATAGGAAAACATGGTATAAAACTCCTATAAAGTAATGATAAGAATATGTTCAACAGGTTAAAATTTAACTGATGTAGAGTTTAATGCAAACAAAAAAAGTGCGCCTTTTTTGTCTTATAGGATTATTATACTATGATTATATCCGTAAATGATGTATTTAATTATGTTGTTGAGAATGTTCTTAGGTGTTTTTTAGGAGGAAAATTGTTACTTGGGAATTTGGGAAAACACCAACATGTTTGTTTCGTAAATAAACATAAAAATTTCCCTGCATGAGGTTAAGACTCTTGATTAGACTGTAGTTAGTAAAATTTTAGCTGATTTTAAGTAGAAATGTTTTGAATCTCACAATGACGTATTTTCATAAGAGTATTAACGGGGTCTGAACCCCGGACTGAAGCCCAAAAAGCCCTAAGATAGATCCGCCCCTGAGTAGAATTTCCAAATAACGAAACAAGTGTCGTTTATTGTCAGGCCACAAAATCAGAAATCGAAAATTTCTTGGCTAAACACAATGATTTGACAGTTTATAAATATTCTCAATTTCAATTGTCTTGACAATATTGTCGTGTGTGGCTGCAGCGTAATGTAAACCCCAAGTTAGAAAAAATAGGCTGCCTTATTTTGACACTTTCTTTTGAAATCGAAGTAGGGTTGCACATTTTTGTACTTTCCTGATACTAGTACTTTTTTGATGCTACTTGAATATGCTACTATTATACTTGTAATATTAAAATTTAAGCTACTTATTTTTGAAATAAGTAAATTTTAGCTTTTATAATTATCTTTCATTAGTTCTATCCAACCATATTGTTTAAAAATACAACAGAATTCAATAACGTTAAAATATTTATTTCCATGTCATATTATGAAAAAAGTACATAAAGAGATCAATTTTGTTGGCTATTAATTATATTTGGATTTTAATTTTGAAGGATACTTTCCAGAAGTTTGATCTTTTCTATGAAGCGTGCATTCGGTTTTAGAAGAGAACCGCTTGAAACTTGGTCAACATAAGCCCTCGAATTACAATCTTCTAAATTGAGTTTACTTATTACATAACATGCAACGTACTCTAGTGCATCTTCATGTTAAACTCAAAATTAATTGTCTAATCTTCATATAAATAGGCGTAAGGAAAACCGACTATTTTTTATAATTATAAAAAGAGAACAAAAAATTTCGAATTTCGACCCCAGGCATTAAATAATAATTTACAAGGTAGTATTGACGTTTCTGTTGGAAAAAATCATGATTCAATAATTAAAAAGATTATCCCGATATTTGACATCTTCTCACGAAAATGGAGATAGATACCCTTGAATTTAAAATCAGATACCCTTCAAATCTTCTTGATTTGAAGAGCATTTTTAATGACACAAAAGTCCCACAGCTGTTTGAATGCCATACTATTTCTTAGTAAAATATACCTTAAGAATTTTGAGTCAATACATTTTCTGTTACGTTTGTATTTTGAAGCATCCATCAGATATTTATTTTTTTTTGTTTACAAGGGCATGTCAAATATCGGGATAACCTTATAAATTATTAAATCATGGGAAACAATCATCTGTCAAAAAATATAACAAAAGCGCAGAAAGCGCTCACCATCCGCCATTACATACAATTAATTTTCATTGGTCATATTCAGCGTACTTAACAGTTGGCAACTATTATGTTCAAACTTGAAGCACACAAATATGAAGTTGCGCATAAAAATGCATTAAAAAATAAAAAATTTTGTATTTGTCGGTAAAGTTTCCATTGGTATTTGATACAATGATTGACATTTAATCAACTTGACAACTACTTCCGTAGTTATAACTTCGCTCCTCGATTTGTCGCTATCACAACAGTTAACACAGCCGAATGTGGTCAACGCATATAACAACGAACAGCTGTTTTTGACAGGAACTCATTTACTTGAAGATGAGAAAAGCAACACTTATCAATGCTACTTTGTAAATTATTATACCATGGACCATGAAGGCGATACTAGTATACATGAATATTCATTATATCTGTTGTCAAAAGCAATTATGATCTAATATAATAATAATAATCTAAAATAATAATCTAATCTAATCTAATAATAATCTAATGTTTCGAGAAATCTTGCTTAAAGTTTTCATCTTTTTTTGTGATAACTTTTGCTATGAACACATTTTTTATACACACACACGACTTGTGCGTCTCCATATATTTCCAATTAGTTTACTTACCAAAACTAAAAAAGTACTTATTTTGAGTACTTAACGGACACCCTTGAAAAGCATGTATCTGAAACTCTTATAATTGTCAAGATAAGGCAGCATGTCAAAAAAAATATTGAAAAATGTCATGGGATGAAACACCTTTCAATTATTTCACCATGGTATCTAGAGCCGTGTCGGGTAAAAATTAAATTCCTATTCACATGTGATTGAGCTAGCATTTGCTGCAGACGTCAATATTTCCACACGTACACAATAAAAACTTCTTGGGCGTACGAACTGTAGCCGAGTAATGAATTTGGCTCGTGCTTATGAGAAGCTGTAAGCGTAATTTTGCTATTCAACTGATGTCAGTTGACTTTAAGCATTTAATGCCATGTCCACACAGAGAGTTTAGTTTGCTTTTCGGTTTAGTTCAACCGAAGCTGTTCACACAGAGATGCGTTGGCATTAAGATTTGATGCTCATTTAAATTATATTTGTAATAAATTATCTAAGCAGATAGGATTTTTTAAGAGAATAGGACGTAAGGTATCAATAAGTAGTACAATAAAACTTAATAATGCAATTACTAAGCCACATTTTGAGTACTGTTCCACAATACTATTTTTAGGAACAAATGAAATGATGAATAGGCTGCAAAAATTCAGGGACATAAAATAACTGTTATTTTACAATTTTAAAATGAAAAAGACACAATGAAAATATTGTCGAAAGACTTTTTAAAATATACCATTATGATACAAATGGCCTCAGCTTCACGAATATTAAGTGCCTTTTAAATTTTCGACTGATTCTATAAAAGTTAAAAATTAACTGTTATTTTTGCCTTTTATTTTTTCGGACAAAAATAACGGTTACTTTTGACTTTATTTTATCGGTCAAACATAACAGTTATTTTGTGAATTTTATTTTTTCGGTCAAAAATATCAGGCACTTTGTAGTTTTTTAAAGGCCACTTGACCAATTAAAAAACTATTGATACCATATGTAAACTGTGCGCATCGACGAGACGAAAATAATGGTATCAATAGTTTTTTAGTCGGTAAAACAGCCTTTGAAAAAACACAAATTGCCTGATATTTTTGACCGAAAAAATAAAAGGCAGAAAATAACTGTTATTTTTGACCGATAAAATAAAAGTCAAAAGTTACTGTTATAATTGCCCGAAAAAATATAAGGCACACAATAACTTTTATTTTTGTCGGAAAAAATAAAAGTTAAAAAATAACAGTTAATATGTGACTTTTTCGATAAAAACCATAACCGGTACGGTCCCTGCAAAAATTGCAAAACAGAGGAATGAGGTGTATACTTATATGCAATATACTAACACCTATTAGAAGTATGTTAGATACGTTAAAATGTTTATCGATAAATCAAAGAACACTAATGAATGTATTAATATTTATATTTAAAATTAAAAATAATATGTTACCAAAGTATCTAATGGATAAAGTCAGATTTGTAGGTAACGTACCAATAGGTATTGTTGTTTAAAGAATTAAGTTTATATAATAGTTTGCCCAGAGAAATCAAAATAGAATCAAATATTAGTAGTTTTAAAAGAAAGCTTGTGCAATTTTTAGTAATGAATTACAACTAAATTGTAAAACTGTACTTTGTAAGAACCATTCCCAAGTAACAATTTTGGCACAGCAACATCAGCAGCAGTCGTAACAGAAACAAAAACAACAGCAGCTCCAACAACTTAAGCAAACGTCCAGAGCGTCATTCAGTTAATTGAGTTAATCCGCATGTCAACAATGACTATGTGCAATAACAACAAGAACCAATAGAATACTTGGCTGTATGTACGGCTCAGCAACGTCAGCAGATAAATGAAAAAACAAGGACTTGCATGCTTATGCTGAAAAAGAAGGCAAGAGGATATGGAAATGTCTCACTGCTGGCCGGAAAAGCGATGGCAGTCGAAGTGGAGGTCGTAGAAATGCTACAGCTACAGCTGCTGCTGCTGCTACACATGATGGCATAATTGCCAATGAAGCAATAGGGGTTGTTGCTGCTGTTTCTGCCGCTGATATTCATTGTCACACTAACCGTTATAAGCGGTGTAGCTACGTCTGCTATAGCTGCTGCTGTAAGCGCCTCTGCAACGCTAATTGTGTCTACAATAACCAATGGCAAAAATGTTTTTTCAGTTTCAAAATATTATATATTAAAAGCTTATGTAATGCATTTTTTTCGTGTAATTTATTTATAAAAAGTCATATTGAACCTATAAATGCGGCTATTTATTAATTGAGAAGAACATATTTCAAAGTTTTGAAATATAAATTAATTTATTTTTTGTTTACAAATATGACCAAATGTCAAACTTTGATAATGAAAATGATCTATATCCATCTTGCTCATTATAGCAAATGTTTTTGAAATGGGATAAGACAAGATAAGATAAGATCACATGAGGCGTTTTCGTTTATCAGTTAAGAGCAGAGCAGGAACTGTCAAATCACTTGTTCGTGTTCTTAATTTTGTTCAGAGCATTAAGAGTGGATTAATCGTGTTTTTGTATACACTCATAGCATAAGCAGAGCGCTATCGATATCACTCTACCTACTCTGTTTCAAAAGACCAAGCACGTAGAGTGAATATCAGAGAACTTTGTGTCAAAACTGTTTGATGTTAAAAAAAAAAAAGAAAATTCAACAGAAATTTCTTAACTTCGAACAAATATGGCCGATAGTAAGTATGTATATATTATTAATGAATATTATTTATTTTAATTTTGCATATTCTTTTGTTTAGCGTTTAAATGGACACATTCAGCATCCGTGCTTTTAATAAGTCTTATTAAAAGCCACTACGTGCAGCTGGAAAGTGGTGTGAAGAAAAATGCCTACCAAGCAATAGCGGACGCAATAAATGTGGAACTGGGCACATCGCTTGCTTTTGGCCAGATTGAGTCGAAGTGGAAGGGGCTGAAGAGAACGTACAAAAAAATAAAGTCAGAAAATCAAATTTCTGGAAATTCAAGGAGAAGTTGGGAATACTTCGAATTGGTCGATGAAATTCTTTTTCGTGCTCCAGAGGTTAGTCCTCCAGCGGTTTTGTCATCGCTTGACATGGAAAATCCTGATGATATGGAATCGTTGGACTTCTCTACAAATTTTCAGACGACCCGCAAGAGACGTCGCAATGTTATAAATGAGCAGGAAGCGGCGTTCGAAAGGCGGCATCAAGAAAAAATTGCGATTGCAAATAGATTTAATGATCTTTTAAAAAGTCGAAAATGACATCGAAAGCTTTTTTAATAATAATTGCTTTGTCCATTTTGATATATTTTAAAAGAAAACGCTGGATTTAATTATTCTTCAAATATTTATTTGACAGTTAACGTAGTTGCTGCTCTGTTTGATAATTTATTAGTTCAGAGAAATCTGAACGTGATCAGAGCGCACTCTTATCGGAACGTTCTCTATGTGCTCTAGCTCTGAAGATTACTCTGCTCTTAACACATAAACGAAAACGCCTATGGAAACGCGGCTTAACACATTAAGGGTATTCATGCAACTGGGCAAAACCCTTATAAACGGTATAAACCGTATAAGTTTATTCTCCTTATAAATGAACTGTCAAAGTTTGTGGGAAGAAGCTTTTGCACAAACCAGATATCTTTGCTCAACGATTTAGCTGAGCACACGAGCAGGCAAACTTATAACATCAATCAGCTGATTTATTTTATTAAAGCAAAAGAAAATATTAGAAGCAGGAGAAGATATAGTCAAAATTTTAAATCTAATTAAATAAAATGGAAGAGGTAAGAATGGAAATTTTGTGAATTGAAGGAATTAAAAAATATTTATATACTTCATTTGCAGAAAGCAAACACTGAACTTGCACTAATATATTGATGCAAATGCTCAATCGACTTTTAAAGGATGCTCATGCAACCTGCCTGATAAAAATAACTAATTGCCAATTTATATTCCTGCCTCTTTGCATGAATACCCTTATTGTATTTATTTAGGTTAGGGGTGGGCAAAGTTACACGTATGGGCATTTTGTCCGTATGGCATAAACATAAATTATGGCAAACTTTGGCCATACGTGTATTTTAGTTGCACGCTGCTTGCTTCACGGGGGACAGCATTGCTTCATAAATTCGATGGTAAAGGAAACGAGGTACATGCACAAATATAATGAGATAGAGCGTAAGAAGAGCGTTATATTGATAGTGATATCAACAGGGTTCCCATTTCTGAAATACTTATATAAATTTAATAAATTTTTAGCAAAATTGTATAGAATTGATATGTTTCCACTATCAATACGTTTGCGAAAGAAACATATATTTGGGTGTTTGCCTATAACACCCAAATTTTGGAAATTGAGCTGGATAGTAAGGTACATCTTACAAATAAAGATATCTTTAAAAAAAGTTTTAAAGAGTCATTTGTTTTGAAAAGTAATAAATATACAAATTTACAACTGCCAACAATGTACAACTGTGAACAATGTACAAGTGTCATTTCCCCGAATAAGACCGTGAAAATGTAAAATTGATTTCATACTTTTTCAAAATTTAGCACTATTTATTTTAAGTAAAAAACTTTTTTGTATTAATATTAACATAATATTTCAAATAACTTATATGAATTGTATAATATTCAATTTCTAATTCTTTGGAGTATACATTATTGGTTCGCTTTTTTTCATAGTTTTCATAGTTTCAACTCCACTGAGTAGCTCATGGAAGCTGACTGCAAAAGTAAAGCAAAGTTTAGCTTAAAAAATCGATACAATTCTATTAATATTGGGTTCAATTTCGCATTATTGACTTGAAGCTCATATAAGAAAGTTGACTTCTCAAACGGGACTTTTGCATTTTCATTATAGAAAAAAGTTGCTCGCAAGAGAATGTGCTTCCAAACAAAGCAATAATACCTGCTGAAAATAAGCGTATATTATTAAATTTTTTTGGACATAGATTTTATACAAATCTATGATGTTTGTGGTATTTTTGAATTCGAGGTTTAAAAACGAAACGAGAACTGAAGATCAATCAGTTCCAACTGAACGTCTATTAGAGCATTTAAGAATCCACAGGAAAATTCGATAAAAAAATATCAAATTTATCTTGTTCCGATTCAAGCTCAGCGAACTTTAGCTTGAATTGGTTCTCCAATGTGCTTAATTCCTCAGTGAATTTTAAAATTTTCAAATGTTTACATTGAGATAACGTTTCGAGTCGCGGAAAAAAATTAAATTGTATTCTCCCAGTTGGCGATTCCAAAGAAGTAGTTTTTGCCTGAACGCTTCAATTTATTCATTCATTCCATAAATTAAATTGTTTTTCCCCATTAAGACCAAGTTTAAAGAATTTTATTTCTCCGTGATATCAGATAAAAAAGCTAAGTCTGCTACCCAGGCAGGGTCCTCCAACTCAGGACACGGTTTTTGTTCTTCATTCTATATTAATGGAAAAAAATAATAGATTTATATATTAACACCTAACTATGTTAGTTTTAACACATGTAAAAACTTATAAATACGCAATGAATACATACCTAGAACTCCAAAATGAAATTTCGTAGTTCAAAAAAAGTTTAAGTGTATCCCCTCGACTCAATCAGCGAACTTCCGAATAAAAGGGTACTTCATTATGTATTACATTACGCATATTACTACGACATCATCACATTTTTTAGTGATATCGCTTTGGCACATAAGGCTTCTTGGTGTATGAGACAATGCACAGCGACAAAACCTTTCGTTATACCTTCCACAGTATATTTTTGTCTAAGCCAGCCTATAAATCCATTTATCGAACCTGTCATTGCTTTAGCGTCATCGGTTGCCACGTAGTGTACTTTTTTCCATGATAGATCCATATTAAAGACACAGTCATTGACGCAGTTAAAGATATCCATACCAGTTGTCCTTCCTTTCATGGGAATGATATCCAGAAGTTCTTCTGTCACGTTCAGTTCAATATAAACGCCTCGAATGAATACTGCCAATTGTGCAACATCAGATATGTCAGTGCTTTCACCAAGTGCTCATGATACAGAATTGATACACAAGCTCAGTTGTTCCTCAATATCTTTCGACATATCTTGCACCCGCCTAGTAACTGTTCGTCTCGATAAACACATAGCCTCGTATTTAGGTTACTGTTCTGCAGACAATATTGAAACAGTCTTTAAAAGACACATGTTTATAAATTCACCATCTGAAAAAGAATGGTTTCTAAGCACTACTTCACGAGCTATTTCATAGCTAGCATGTACAGCAGCAGTGTTAGAAATAATTTCTTCCTAAATGCGAATAAAAAAGATTCGATTAAAAATTAAAAAACAATTAAGTACAAACAACTGTGACACCAAAAATCGGCGTCGCCGTCGCCATTGTCATGGACAAAGGTTATGTAATATAATGTAATGCATAATGACTCAGGCCAATCAGCAGTTCAATGCACTGATGGCATTCCAACGTAACTGACTCACTAAAAGTGCACTCACATTACCCTTGTCCTCATGCGACATTTGGTCACCACATAGTCAGCGATAATGCCAATGCATATCCCTGGCCTAATTAGGTTAAGTTACTTTTATTTAAGTTTAATAATTATAAGAAAGAATTTTTCAATAAACAAGCAGTCAAAAAATGAACGCAAAACTAACAAGTTGTGTGATTTACTCTAACGCGGTACTTATCTATAACATGGCGATCCTGCCTGTCTTCTTGTTATACTTTTAAAATATATAAAAGATTTTACAAGATAATATTCTTGTTGTACGCCGTGACCATGTCGTGGTGGAAGAAAGTTATAAGTGCAATAATGATTGCCCTTTCCGGATTTGAGGTAGGAAAGGAGGTTCAAGAAAATAAACTAGAAAAATACGCTGAAAATAAAGAACAGATAAATATATACACTAACGAACTTAATAAAATTAACAGTAAAAAAACAGAAAAGTGTCAAATAGTTACTCTTATACTTGTCATAATTTTAATATTGGCCGTATATGCCACATTAAAAAATACCATAAAAAAAGGGAACCGAGCCACAACAACTCCGCGAATTTAATAATAAAAAACATTAACCGCAAATAATCCAAACACAAAAAACAAACTGCAAGGAAAAATGAGTGAAATACACAAAGAACACCTGCAAAGAAAAAAAAAATATAAACATGTGAAAAAGACAAAATAAAAATATAAAACAGCACGCTTTTGGAGTAAGCGAAGCCCTTTCCGATCCAATAGAAAGAAGAAAGTGCCTCAAATCCAGTGGCCCAACACCCCCCAACGATTGGAACTGGGGGATGAAGATAATGACTACAAAAACAACTGCTAACATGGAGCGGATACGGAACGGAACACGGATATGAACGCCCTTCACGAAGAATTGCATTAAATTTTACTTAAGTATTACTCTATATATATATATATTAAGCCGGATCGATATTTAGATATCGCCGGACACCAACTCAAAAGTTAGAGGGACTCTTAAAAACTATTTCTGCATCATTTTTTTTTGGATCGGAGAAATCCCCATGGAGCGGTTTTGGTTCTCCTGGACCCTTTTTTTGGCCAAAAAATCAAGTTTTTTGCCTATAACTGTTTTTTTTCTTCAGAATGCATACCCAAGATAAGCAAAAAAGTTAAGATTGTGATAGTACACAAATATTGGTTAAAAAAAAATTTTGAAATTTGTTGTCTTTACAAACTCTTTTGAGACCACAAAAAGTCGATTTTTCATCATTTTTTAAAAGATGTTTCCTTTAAACACCTATAAAATATTTATTTTTCAAGCAATTCATATGCATTTATGCTTAGTGAAAAGATATTGAGCTCTTCTTTCCATTGATATATCTTATGGTGTAGTTTAACCAAAACTAAGTGCCACAATTATATAAAACATGAGAAATTGATATTCAGAAGGATTCTTCAGCTTAATTATTATTTAATTGCCTTAATTACCGTTGGATTTTGACAAATCTTGGTATGTTTGAGTTTTTAGGTACGCTAAATCGAATTCTGTCAACCATTTTTTAGAAAAGTAAACGCCAGATGGCGCTCCAGTACAAAATGCATGAATTTCGAAAATATTTTTTTTTAACGTCTACAATATACGTATTTTTCATGGTACTCACTTTTGATAAAACTTCTCCATACGTTATACCAATGGAAAGAATAGCTCAATACTTTACCAATAAGCTTGAATGCATATGTATGCCACGAAAAATGTATAATTTATAGGTGTTTAAAAAAAACACCTTTTCGAAAATGATGAAATATCGATTTTTTGGGGTCTCAAAAGAAATTGTAAGGACAACAAATTTCAAAATTTTTTTTAACCAATATTTGTGTACTATCACAATCATTATTTTTTTGCTTATCTTGGGTATGCATTCTGAAGAAAAAAAAAAGTTATAGGCAAAAAACTTGATTTTTTGGCCAAAAAAAGGGTTCAGGAGAACCAAAACCGCTCCATGGGGATTTCTCCGATCCAAAAAAAAATGATGCAGAAATAGTTTTTAAGAGTCCCTCTAACTTTTGAGTCGGTGTCCGGATGACTTTTTTTTCTGCATACAAAATCGATCCGGCTTAATATATATATTAACTAAATACTGTAGTTTATTAAATTTATAAGCTATTTAACCATAAATTTATAAGCTATTTTTTTTTAAATAAAAACGTTTATTACATATTTTGTCGATTGAGCAAAAGTATGTCAAATACTGTAACATGGGATTGCATAGCCAACAAACTAAGGGACATTAAACTAGAATTCGATAGATCCTATAAGTGTTTATATAGAACCCCAACACCAACCCATACGACACAGACGAAACATCTAAGAATCCTTGTGGATCTGCATAATACAATATCGGGTTTGAGTAAATCAATATCCCCGTTACTGACAGCAGAGCACAAAACAGGGTGTATTTCCTATTTCACATCCATAAAGCACGCCTAGAATGCCTGTTTAAACATTTGAAAATTTCAGAAGAAATACCAACGGACATGAACAAATTCTTAATATTAACATTTCAATGTAGTGAAAGTTCAGACGCAGAAATTGACGAACACGTACAACAAAACTATAATACAATGACGCCCGTCGAGTTCATTAATATAGCAACAAAATTGCTACCTGAATTTGACGGCAAAATTGAAAAATGTACATAAATTTATTAATGCCCTAGACTTACTTGACACCCTAAAGGAAACACATGAAACAATAGCGATATCTTTGATTAAAACAAAATTAACGCAAACAGCAGGTAGATATCTGACTAACGAAACCACAATTCAAGGGATCAAGACGACACTTATTACCCACATAAAACATGAATCACCGCAAAGCATTGCAGCAAATATTACCAATACAAAGCACCAACACAAAAGCGATAATGATTTTGCTAAAGAAGTAGAAGCACTTACTATGCGACTGGAGCAAGCATATATAGCAGATGGCATGCCGCCTACCCTTGCAAAAAGCTACTCCACACAGTCAGCAGTAAAAGCGTTTAAAACAAATGCAAAATCTGACGAGGTTAAAATGCTTATGCGAGCAGGTCAGTTTGCCTCAGTAGAGGAGGCAGTAACAAAATTCATAGAATTAGGTGCAGAAAGTTCGGGAACCCTTCAAATTAATTATATAAACAGAGCAAATAACTATAGAAATAGTATAGTTATAATATATAGGAAATAGTTTTTTTAGGGGAAAAAATGCAAATCGAGGTAACAGAAACGGCTGGAATAGAACCCAAAACAATCAAAGAAACAGCCAAAATTCTTACATTAATAGGAATAATGGCAATTCTTTTAATAATAACAACAACAGCAATAGAGGACGTTATAACCTCAATAGAAACGTCAGATACACGGAAGCATCGGAAAACGAGGGAAACCCCCAGACTGCCCAACTGGGGGATATGCCAAATTAACTAATGCTTAAATATTACATGTAAATTTATCATTCAGTAACTTTATTACCCTCAGCACATCATTAAATGGTTCAGAATCAACATTCTTATTAGACACAGGGTCAGAAATAAGTCTTTTCAAAATTCGCTCAAATGAAAAAACGCAGATAAACAAAAACCATACTTACAATCTAAGAGGTATAGGAGACGGTTTAATCAAAACAATAGGTTTCATCACAGCTAAACTATTCATAAATAACTCAGAAATTTATCACGATTTCCAAATTGTCGATGAAACATTCCCCATACCATGCGAAGGGATAATAGGGTTAGATTTCATAAAAAAATTCAATTGTGTATTAGACTATCAATATTGCGATTCAAGTTGGTTCATAATACGACCCTATTCAATGAAAGGCCAACTGGAGGTGGAAATTTTAGACTCACCCATAAAAGAAATGATTTCACTGCTAGCTAGAGCAGAAGTCATTAGGAAAATTAATATAGTCACATCTGAAAACGAAGTTCTAATCCCAAATCAGGAACTCGAAAATGGTATATTAATTGCAAACACAATAGTCAACGCAAGAAATCCTTATATAAGAATAATTAACACAACAGATAAAAACATTTTTTTAACACAAAATGATATAAATATTGAAAGCCTAAATAATTATTACGTAGTAAACATAAATAAACAAAACAACAATCAAGAAAGGAAAGACACAATCTTAAGAAAATTATCAGAAAATTGCCCACTACAGCATAGAGAGAAACTTATTCACCTATGTTCAGAATACAGCGACGTATTTGCTTTGGAAACCGATCCATGCTCTTTAAACAATTTTTATAATAAAAAATTGCATCTTAAAGATGAAAGGCCAACTTACATTAAAAATTACAGAATTCCCCATACCCATAAGCAGGAAATAAATAGACAAATAAAAAATAAAATAAAAATAAAAAATAAAAAATAAAAATAAAAATAAAAATAAAAATAAAATAAATAAAAAATTAATTACAGACGATATCATTGAACCCTCAGTCCCATACTCCTCGTCCCTAAAAAATCCTCAACAAACTCGGAGAAGAAATGGAGACTTGTAATAGATTATAGGCAAGTGAATAAAAAACTCTCATCCGACAAATACCCATTACCAAGAATCGATGACATCCTTGACCAACTAGGTCGTGCAAAATACTCTTCATGTCTTGATTTAATATCTGGGTTTCACCAAATAGAGTTAGAAGAAAGTTCAAGAAACATAACATCTTTTTCGACCGAACAAGGCTCTTTCAGATTCAAACGATTGCCTTTTGGCTTAAAAATAGCCCCCAACTCGTTTCAAAGAATGATGAACATAGCCTTTTCTGGTTTAGGACCAAGCAGGACATTTGTTTATATGGATGATCTTATTATCGTGGGATGTTCAGAAAATCAAATGCTTACAAATCTTAAATCAGTGTTCGAAATATGCAGAAAAACAAACCTAAAACTACACCCAGACAAATGTAAATTTTTTGATTCACAAGTTACTTTTCTCGGTCATAAATGCACTGACAAAGGCATTCTACCTGACAACTCAAAGTACGAAAAAATCGTATCTTACCCCGAACCAACAAACCCGGATGAGGCCAAACGATTCATAGCATTTGTAAATTACTATAGATAATATGCATACCATGCAATATATATAACTAGATTAACAAGAAAGAAAACACCATTCATATGGACGACTGAATGCAAAAAAGCTTTCCAATATTTAAAAAACTGTTTACTTTCACCAAAAATATTAAAATACCCTGATTTCGAAGAATCTTTTTGCATAACTACAGACGCTAGCAAAATTGCATGTGGAGCTGTATTAAGTCAAGATCACAACGGTATTCAACTACCAATAGCGTTTGCATCTAGAACCTTTACAAAAGGGGAAAGCAACAAATCTGTAATAGAACAGGAACTTACTGCCATCCATTGGGCAATAAACTTTTTCAAACCGTATATTTATGGTACTAAATTTTTGATCAAAAGTGATCATAAGCCACTTACTTATCTTTTTGCTATGAAAAACCCTTCCTCTAAACTAACAAGAATGAGGCTAGACCTCGAGGAATTTGATTTTGAGGTTGAATATATCAAAGGAAAGGACATTGATTTTGGGCAAATCAAGCAACTTAGGCAAGAAAACTCTGCTATTATACAAGTAGTTACGAGATCCAAATCTAAAAATTCACCTCTTCATACAAATACTACATCCAAAGAAAACGCGGTAAACCAAAAAGTTTACAATACCATAACGACACACGAAGTAAAAAAGTTACCGTGCCTAAAACTTATAACAAAAAGGTGCACCTATAATGAAAACAATATTGAAATACTTAATGATTCCTCAAAACTAATTTTATTCCATGGAAAAAGAAAAATATTTGAAATAAATGCTAAAGTTTTTATTGCTTATGGAAAGATTGAACTAGCGCAATTGTTTCCCAAACTTGAAACAATCTTGGCAAGGCAAACTTAAAAAGCATTAAAATCGCGATTAATGATAATTTATTTAAATACGTCGACGTTGAGGAATTTAAAAATATAGGCAACAAAAAATTAAAAAAGGTAACTATTGCAATAACACCAAAAATCATCAAAATTACTTCACCCACACACAAAAATTAAATATTACGAAAGTATCATGACGACCCGGTATTTGGAGGCCACCCCGGAGTCACACGATTACTGTCAAAGCTAAGACGACAATATTTTTGGACGAACATGACTTCAGACGTGAAGTCCTACATCTGAAATTGTGAAAAATGTAAAAAAACAAATCAGGTATTAACCATGTAGAGCCTTTAATTACAACACCTACGCCAGCCAAGGCTTTTGATGTCGTGCAAATTGACACAATAGGTCCACTCCCTAAATCGTTTAATGGAAACGAATATGCAATAACAATAATTTGCGATTTAACAAAATTCCTTGTAACCGTACCCATTCCAAACAAATCAGCTAACATAATAGCCAAATCAATAGTAGAAAACTGCATATTAGTACACTGACCCATACAGCAAATTTTAACAGATATGGGCACCGAATATAAAAATGAAACAATTAACGAAATCTGTAAACTTCTAAACATCCAAAATAAAACATCCACCCCATATCACCATCAGACGTTAGGTACAGTCGAACGGTCTCATAGAACAATTAACGAATACATAAGATCTTATATTTCCATAGATAAATTAGACTGGGACCACTGGATTAAATACTTTGCATACTGTTACAATACGACACCATCGACAACACATGGCTACACACCTCTCGAATTAGTAAACGGAAAGACCGTTGCCCCATATGACTTTATGCTAAGCGGAAACATTGACCCAATATATAATATAGATAATTACAAATCAGAACTTAAATTTAAATTACAAACAGCCCAAAAACGAGCTAAAAACCTATTAGAAAAGGCAAAAATTAAATCAAAAGAAATATATGACAAGACTTCAAAACCTCAAGTTATTAAACAAAACGATATGGTCTACATAAAAAATGAAGCTAACCACAAATTAGACGGCATTTACAAAGGTCCATTTAAAGTGCTCGAATGTGATTGTTTAGGGAATTGCAAAATCGACATCAAATCAAATGCCATAATTATACATAAAAACAGATTAAAATTAGCATAAGAGTATAATTATTTTTATTTTTTTATTTTATAAATTTTGATTTAATAAATTGTAATATCTGTTACAAAGTATAATAAGACGAATGTTATATAAAAATAATATCGGCCGATAGCATACATACAATTATTCTATAGATACAGTCTAGTTTATAATTAATAATAATTTTTTTATTATAATTCAACCATTCTAATATATAAAAAAAAAAAAAAAAATTTTTAAGTTAATGGAAAAATTTTTTTTTTCCGAAAAACGGGAGGTGTCATGGACAAAGGTTTTGTAATATAATGTAATGCATAATGACTCAGCGATAATGCCAATGCATATCGCTGGCCTAATTAGGTTAAGTTACTTTTATTGCTTATCATTATTTAAGTTTAATAATTATAAAAAAGAATTTTTTCAATAAACAAGCAGTCAAAAACTAAACGCAAAACTAACAAGTTGTGTGATTTACTCTAACGCGGTACTTATCTATAACACCATAATTAAACAAATTTTTTTTTTACAAACCCATACATAAAATAATAATAACAAATAAATACATGAATTTTTATACAAATAACAACTCTTTAGATTGTTATGCAAGACGATAGACCAATCAAACAAAGATATTTTCCGAAAAATCCTGCAATACAAGAGATCATCAATAAAGAGACCAGTTACTGAAAAAGGGATGTATTGAGCCCTCTTATAGCCCTCACAGCGCCCCAATCGTGCTGGTGAAGAAGAAGACGGGAAAATGGTGACTCTGCGTAGATTATAGGCAGTTAAATGCTAAGCCCATACCAGACGCCTATCGAATACCCCGAATACATCATATTCTAGACCGTCTCCGTGATGCAAAAAACATCAGAAGCCTGGATCTTAAAAATGGTTATTGGCAGATTCCTATGGAGGAGGGTAGTAAGCAATTCACGGGGTCTACGGTACCAGGTCGTGGTCTGTTCCAATGGATGCCTTTCGTGCTACACTCAGCCCCAGCGACCTTTCAGCGAGCATTAGACCAAGTTATTGGTCCAGAAATGGAACTACACGCATTTGCATACTTGGATGACATAATCATCACCGGAAACTCATTTCATCAACATATGATGAATTTAAAAGAAGTTTTTCGAAGATTCCGGGCAGAAAATTTAAAGATAAACGTTGAGAAATGCGAATTATTCCAACAAGAGACGACATATTTAGGTCATGTCGTAAGTAGCCAAGGAATACACTCCGACACACAGAGAAAATATCAGCGATCAAGCAGTTAGAGGCCCCTTCGAACGGAGTTACGGCGAGTCCTTGGAATAGCCTCGTGGTATAGACGCTTTGTTCCGGAATTTTCAACCATTGTGCACCCATTTACGACACTGTTGGGAAAAGGAAAACATTGAAAGTGGGGTGAAAGCCAGCAGGAAGCATTTGAAATCCTTATAGCCAAATTAACCGAGGCATCAATCTTGGCATGCCCAAACTTCAAGTTTACTCTACAAAGGGATGCCAGCGACTACGGGCATTGAGCAGTACTAACGCAAGGTCAAGGAGATGAAGAGAGAGTTATCGCGCATGCCCGTCGATAACTTAACAAAGCAGAGCGGAACTACTCACCAACGGAAAAATAATGTCACGCCCTAGTATGGGCAATCCGTAAAATGCGACCTTACCTTGAAGGCTACAAGTTCACAGTGATCACTTGTCTCTGAAATGGCTAAATTCAATAGAAAATCCATCAGGATACCACTGGAACTTCAGCAGCACACGATCGATATACAATATCGCAAAGGAAAATTTAATGTAGTCGCTGACGCCTTATCTCGAAAGCTTCTCGAGACGGTAAGTAAAACAACAACTGAAGATGCCCCAGACGGTACCTGTAATTGGTTTCAGAAGAAGACTAATGAAGTCTTAGAAAATCCAGCCAAGTTCCCAGAATATATCATTGAAGAAGGACAGATGTACCGACACCTGCGAGCCAAGCAAACGATTAAGATTGTGTTCCATGGAAACTATGGTACCCACCTATGCGAGAGACAGAGTTCTGAAAGAAAACCGTGATAGTCCGTGTGCCGGTCACCAAAGCATACGAAAAACAATTGCGAGAGTAGCCAATAGATACTTTTGGCCAGGCATGTTCCGTGATATCGGCCGTTACGTACTTCGCTGCGAATCATGCCAAAGATATAAACCAAGCCAACAAAGTCTTGCTGGTAAGATGCTTACCCATATCGCACACGAGCCTTGGTCAATCTTGTGTGCCGATTTCGTGAGACCACTGCCCTAATCTTAGCATGGTAACACCATGCTCCTGGTGTTTTTCGACAAGTTCTCAAAATGGACTGAAGTGATCCCACTCCGTAAGGCAACCAGCGATCACCTCTAACGCGCGTTTCGAGAGCGTATCTTAGCGCGATTTGGCGTCCCAAAGGTCCTAGTTACGGAAAATGGCACCCAATTTACGAGTCGAACATTCAAAAGGTTTTTAGCCAAGCTAAGAGTGAAACACAAATTTACTGCTCCGTATACACCCCAGAAAAATCCAACGGAACGGGCGAACCGAACTATCAAGACGATGATAGCACAGTTTACTGATGAACAACAACGCGTCTGGGACGAACTGCTCCCAGAGATTTCACTGGCCATAAAAACGAGTGTCTTTGAAACCACAGGATATAACCTTGCCTTCCTTACCAAGGGACGTGAACTCCGCTTACCAAAAACTCTATATGATGACCAAACATTTGGTACAGGACAAGAGCCTCAAACAGCACTGGTGAGACGAACCAAGCCAAAGGAAACTTTCGAGATTGTTCGGCGCAACCTGGAGTGGGCTGCCCAAGACCAAGCCCGACATTATAACCTTCGAAGACGGAACTGGAGCCCAAAGATTGGTGAAGTCGTCTTGATCAAACAACATCATCTATGAAAGTCAATAGCTTTGCAGCTAAACTGGCTCCTAAGTTCGATGGCCCATACAAAATCGTAGATTTTGTCTCGCCAGTAAAAGTACGCGTCTAACGCGAAGGAGAAACGCGAGTGCGGACGGCACACAACAGTCAGTTAAAACTATTTTAGTCTGACTAGCTTATGAGCAACTGCGTTGCAGCGCCCTCTGCATCAACAACTGCGCCGCAGCTACACCTGCGTTATCAACCACGGTCAGCGCCATCTGCGTCAATAACTGTGCCGCAGCAACATTTGCGATATTAACTGCGTTGCAGCGCCATCTGCGTTAACACTACATTTTTCAATGGTCACAAACTCAAAAATGAATCTCAAATTAAACTTAAAAATGAGTGGCAATGGCCGGTGATATTGATTTTCGAATAACTCGAAAACTAGGGGGAAAAAAACAAAACAAAAAACACAAATTGGCCATTTCAGCCCTTGAAAGGACTTTGACCGAGCTTCTTATGATCAATTGTGTTGTATGTGTTATTAAATGTTTGCATACAATTGACCGAGAACTGGACCTACATGTTTTATGCCGACTCCGAATGGCTAAAGTTCATGTTCTCAAGGAGTTTTACATGGCATTATTTACTCTCTGAGGTTTGCCATTGTCTGCAGAGAGGTGGTGACCGATCAGAATAATTTTTTATTGATAAAACTTTTCGCCGCAACTGGGGATCGAACTCGGGCTCCGAACATGCTAAGCCACACACTTAACCTGCATGCCACGGGCACCACCACTCGAAAACTAGGGCTAACTTAAAAAAACCGTTAGCACCATTAGGATCAGCGCACTTGAATTGAGTTATCCCCCTGGGTGCCCCGTTTCATGGATTTTGTAACTAGCACAGTGTTATTTTCTTGGAGGGTGTGTTCAACAGACAAAATGGAGGATCATCTGAAAGGAAAAAGGGACGACAATGCGGTAAAGAAGAACGAAGAAAAATGATCTTGAGCCTAGGTCACCTAGAAATGACAAAGGCCAGAAAAATCATTCAGTCAGTAATTTTACGACCATGGAGACCATTGGGTGTCAGTGTCCAGCGAGGAGGAGGGGGAAGTTCGACCGGAGGGCTGATTCGATCTCTGGGTGGAGGAGCAGGTGACACGATGGCCCGGCTTCCGTATGGAGACCGTGTGGTTCAAGGCAACATTCACAGCGATCGAGCCAACATTAAAAGCGCCACACTTGGTGAACCACCACCATTATTCAACAAACTTTTTTTTACAAACACATATATATAATAATTATAACAAATAAATCAGTGATGCCCAGCGTTCAACACCAGCGCAACATTTTGGTCTTAGTATGTGTGTACAAGACAAAAATTCAACATAACATTTGCGCATAAGATGCTTACTGCGTGAAGATCAAGCACAAACTGATTCAATGCTAGCGTCACAGAAGTTCGCTAGCTTCTCACACACGACTGGTCTGTGAAAGCCAAGCTGCTCCCCGAAGCTCTTGTATGCGCCTCTGAAATAAATACATGAATTGTAATACAAATACATATTTTACGCTTTTTTAATAATAAGGCAACTCTGCACGAATACCGCAACCGCAACCCCGCAACCTCGCAACCAATGGTATGACCAAGAGTGTCATACCAGGAGCGACAGCAGCAGAATACGCCGCATGTAAAAAAACGCTGTAGTCAGCTGCAACGCGAGCCATGCACGAAAACTATCGCGATAATAGGAAGGAAGAGAGATGCCTTTTCAGACGTAAAAAAATAGAGCAGGAAAAGCATGAGCGAGAAAAATTGAGGTGTACCAGGGCAAGAAGGATGCTCGAAAATTCTACCAGCAGGTGAAGCGTCTAACCCAAGGTTTCAAGCCCGGAGAATCCACTTGTAGAGATGAGAATGGTGGTCTGGTTACAGATACGCAGTGCGCATTGAAATTATGGAGACAGTATTTTTCCAATCTGTTTGCAGGTGACGAGACCAACAATTCTTCCTTTGAAGAATGCAGTCCGACACTACCAATCGACGATGATGGAGTGGAAATTCCACCACCTATCCATGACGAGGTTAAAGTTGATATCCAGCGACTCAAAAACAACAAAGGCGCAGGAGCTGACGGCCTGTCTGCTGAATTATTTAAAACCGGCGGTGGTGAATTGATGAGGTGCATGCATCAACTCATCAGCAAAATATGGCTAGCGGAAAGCATGCCCGACGATTGAAACCTCAGTGTGCTTTGTCGTATAGTTTAAAAAGGAGACCCGACAATTTGCGCAAACTACCGAGGTATCAGTCTTATATCCATCGCATACAAGGTTCTTTTGAGCGTATTGTGTGAAAGATTGAAGCCGCATACCAAAACACTGATTGGACCTCATCAGTCCTGGCAAGTCCACCATAGACCATTTTACAGTACGCCAAATCCTGGAGAAAAACCACGAAAATTAAATCGACACCCACCATATCTTTGTTGATTACAAAGCTGTGTTCGATAGCCCGATTCGGGATTGCCTGTACGCAACAATGTCTGAGTTTGGTATACCTGCAAAGTTGATAAGGCTCTGCAAGATGACGTTGAGCAATCGAAATGGTACCATTTTCTACAAAGGTGTCCAGCCCCTTGCGTATTCTGATGATATCGATATTATCGGCAGAAACAAGAGAGATGTAACTGCTGCTTTCGCCGATATCGAAAAGGAATCAGCCAAAGTGGGTTTGACGCTGAACGAGGGCAAAACAAAGTATATGCTGTCTGCAAATAGGGAAGCGTGGCGTCTAGGCTCCCATGTTACAGCAGGCCAATATAACTTTGACGTTGTCAAGGAGTTAACATACCTTGGAACCGCCGTAAACAGCAACAACAATGTCAGCTTGGAGATAAAGCGAAAAATAAAAATTGCTAATAGGTGCAACTACGGGCTAAGTAAGCAATTAGGTTCCAGAGCCCTCTCTCGATCGACAAAAATAACACTCTACAGGACGCTCATCATACCTGTGCTCCTCTATGGCGCTGAGGCATGGGTGGTATCGCAAACAGATGCAGCCGCTCTTGGGGTGTTCGAGAGGAAAGTTCTTCGCAAAATCTTTGGTCCTGTTTGAGTTGGCGACGACTATCGCATTCGAATGAACCACGAACTGTACGAGCTCTACGACGACATTGACATAGTCCCGCGTATAACAATTCAGCGACTACGTTGGCTGGGTCATGTCTTTCGTATGGATGAAGAAGCTCCAGCGAAAAAGGTGTTTGGGGTGAGAGCCGAGGGTTGACGACAAAGAGGAAGACCATACCTCCGATGGATTGATCAGGCCGCGGAAGCCCTTGCCGCGCTTGGTGAAAGAGATTGGAGACGCCTGGCGAGAGCTGATGAAGTCGGCCGTAACCCAACAACGGGTTGTCATGGTCAACTAAGTAAGTAATTGACTGGTCCGTCACTTAGGAAATGCAAGTTTTCAATTTGTGTGGGAAGGATGTCGTTTATAGGTTGTAAATGTGCCCAAATCACTGGTGGTGAGTGTCACCAATTGTTTGATAACGTGCAATAACAAGAGCATTTTAACTCACTATCATTTTGTTTGGTGTAAGCCACTATGGTACGCACTAAAAAATTTCTATGGAATTTTTACACCGATCGGTGTTCCAGGGAGTCCTACACCGCTCGGTGTTAAAAAACTCCGTGTCAAAGTGCTAAAATTTAATAGCCGAAAAGGCATATTTTTCCACACCGCTCGGTGTAAATAAGTAAATATCAGATAGGGTGTTTGTTCTGTACCTCGTAAGGTGTTTATTCAGAATACGCAAAATTATGAATTTGAACACCACACGGTGTAATATTTATTTATTCGAAAGGATATTTTATAACACTTTATTTACTCGAATGGTAATATATACATGTACTTTAGACCGTCTCGCCTTATAGGCGAAAAAAATTAATGTGGCCGCACACCAGCTAATCTGAAGCATTATTGAAAGGTTTCGAAAAAAAATTTTTTTTTGACCGAACGTAGGGGTCCCGCATCGACATATCTCTTTATATCTTCGGTATTTACCGTCCGATCTTAAAGAATTGTTTGTTTTTGGTTTTGTCTCAGGAAGACCTATTTTTTGTCTCTAGAACTCATTGATCTCAGTTGACCCCTTATAGTACTGACCAACCAGACCTCAGTTTCTACCATCCTAACGTACCATTTTGGTTTCAGAAATGGAAAGCCCATAAAAAATCATTAAACTTTTAAAAAAGAAATTTTTCGCTATTTTCATTAGAAATATTTTAAAAATTGTTTTATTTAATGTTCTTGCAAATTTTAAATTTTTTGTCATATCGTATTATTTTTATAAAATATCCACCGAAAACGTTCTTACACCGAGAAAAAAACCATAGTAAAATTATCTAAGATGGGTTTTGTGAATACTAAATGTACTGAATGAAATAACTATCTATAATTACAAAAGTTTTTGTGTGAGCTGAAAATGGTTTTAAAAAGGAAATTTGATAATTTATAATAAAAAACCATTTTTAAATTCACAAAGCACAACTGTGTAAAAGTAACTAAACTCATGTATAAAGTACTCAAAGTATGGCTGGTAGTTAATAAAGAAAAGTACACAAACACTGCGAACAAGAAAGCAGCAAATAGTTATCAATCAATAAATTTTTTTACATTTTACAATGTTAATCATCGGAATGTATAGATAATACTTCCCAATCAATTGTATTACTTCCCAACAGTGCAATTCTACTAATATACTTGTGAAAATGTGCTTACAACTAATGGTTTTCACCATTAATTCATCATAAATATAAAATTCGATAAATTAGCAGGTTAAACTTTGTTGTCTTATCCAAGAATTTTGTAGGCTAAGAACAGACCAAGCCCTTAGTTAAACTAACAAAGAATTTTTGTTAATTTTTCTTAAGTTTTTTATTAGGTGTGTCCGAATCATTCTGCAATTGTTGCCATTATTTTAAACTTCGACAAACCTTGGACATTAACAGCACGATCTTAAAGAAAAGTCCAGAAAGTTTAATAAGAAGGAAGTTTTTTGCAGGCTTTAATTGCATTACTATAGAATTGTACACTAGGATGCTTTTTTTCGGATGTGAACGTTTTCGGTGGATATTTTATAAAAATAATACGATATTACAAAAAATTTACAAATTTGCAAAAAAAATTACAATAAAAAATTTTTAATATTTCTAGCGGAAATAGCGAAAAAATTCTTCAGTAAAAGTTTAATGATTTTTAATGGGATTTCTAATTCTGATATCAAAATGGTACGTTAAGATGGTAGAAACTGGGGTTCGGTGGGTCAGTACTATAAGGAGTCAGCTGAGATCAATTAGTTTCAGAAACCAAAAATAGGTCGTCCTTAGACAAAAACAAAAACATATCATGCTTTAAGATCGGACGGTAAATAACGAAGTTATAAAGAAATATGCTAATGCGCGACCCCTACGTTCGGTAACAAAAAAAAAAAATTTTGTCGAAACTTTCTTTCAATAACGCTTTAGATCAGCTGGTGTGCGGCGAAATTTATTTTTTCGATACGGTCTAGTTTACTTATTTAGCAGTAATTGGAAAAAAACAATTGTACATTAGTTGAAATTAACACAAGTACTTTGTTCCGATCAAGTCAAGTCGTTGTAAATTTTAAATGCGCTTTTCTTTTGCTAATATTCATCACGATGTCGTTAATGTTATCGTTGACCTTTGAAAGAAATTGATCACTTTTTTCCGGAAAAACCTTTTTAATTTTCTATCGAAAGTCCTGTGTTATCTGATAAAAAGTATATAATGAAAAATATGAACGGATCAAATCAATCTGTTTTTACCTGTATTAAATAATTCTCTTTATTTTGCACCGACGCACAGTACTTTGAGCCCATACAAAAGTGAGGAAAAAATACAAGGAGTCGTTCGATTCTTATAAAATTTTGCATGTTTATGAATTTTTGGTTCCTAATTTCAAATATCGAATCAGAAATTAGGTTTAAAAATAAAAAAAACGAAATTTTCCTATATTAAATTTAAAATAAAAGTTATTAGAACTGGTAAAAAATATAATAATACTTTTAAAAAAAAAATATACATACATTTAGTTTCCTATGCACTTTTTTGACAAAAATGCTAATCTACATGTAAAAAAATAATCAAATTAATAGAAGTAAATAAAACTAAATAAAAATATATTTTAACTGCATTAATGAGTCACATGAGTATTTTTAAATCATATTTTCGCTTATTTCAGTCTCAAAATAGTTCATGAAAACGAGGTCTTCTTCATGTAACTTGTTCTTGAATTTAATATTTCTGTTTGATGACAGGTAAGGGTCTGTCAAAATCAACAAATGGGTCATCAAATCCTTATTTGAACCTTCTCGTGAGCTTGTTCTCGTATAATTTAAACGGGTATATAGGATATACTTGGGAGAAGCCTCCAACGCTTCTTCCGATAAATTTCCTGTAAAAAATTCTAAATCATGTAGTATTTTAATTTTTGTATAAATTTAAAAATACTTTAAAACATAAAGTATATATATATATATTATAAATACTCAAAACTTTGTGCACAGAACAATTTTTTATTGTAGTGGCACTCTTTCCACTTTCATTCTTATTTAATCTGAAAAATCCGAATGTTTTCTATTGTTGCTTCATTAAACAGTCTTTCACATTTGAAATTTTTAATAAAAAACAATATATTATGTTTTTTCAATGCACATGCAAATAGAATTAAATTTCTTCAGTTTTTTTGCAGTTCTCAGTTTTCTTTAAAAAAAATACGGTAAAATTAGGGAAGTATTGAGAGAATATGAGAGTACGCTGCATTTAACAATTTATGAATCCGTTTTAAGAAATATTAAAAATAGTTATTAATATTCAATTCGATTACTCAAACTTTCTTTTGAAAAATAAGTTTATATGTATGTGAATAACAATTTATGAAAATTTTTTTTAAATTTTTGTAAAAAAATTACAGTTTTATTATTCTCCGTAAGAGCTTAACTTTTAAAAACTGATATGCCCTTCTGTTAGGCATAGAGTACAAAGAATATGTGTGTTTACTTGTTTTTATAACATACACTAACAACATTTAGCTAATATTTGCAAAAAAAAAAATGACTTAGACCATTTTTGAAAACGCGATAACTCAATAAGTGGTTTAAAGTTGGCACCTTTAATTTTAATAATGACTTATGTTAAATTTAAAGGTGACACTTGTGGACATTTTTTCAATTGACTGCTGAAAACAGCTAATTTTTCGATATATCTTAACATTTTTTTGATAATTTTAAATTAATTTTACTTTCTTAAATTTTATTAATATTATAAATAAAACTTGTTTAAATCCATAATTTTTTTAAAAATACAAAAAACAAACTAAAGCAATAGTGTAAGAAATGTGGTTACAGTATTTTTTTCTTTGGATGACGCGCAAAATCGAAAAGTTCACAACAATAAAAAATAATAAAAAGCGTTGACTTTAATGAGGTGTAGTTCACACTAAACTGAATATTTTGCCCTGATATTTTAGATTCTTCTTAGTGAAAGTATTATCTGAATTTCGTTAGTTCGCGTTGTGCTGTTGAATCAGCATGTTGAAGCCACAGCACTACACCATCATGTGATTCTTTTGTGTTTAGTGCTTGCTGCTAGCTCTGATGAAAATTTGCAAAATTGATAAAAAAAAACCAAAAACAATATCAAAATCAAAACATATAAAAAACTTTAAACATTAGTGGGTATCAAAGTATCTTTTTGTTGTATCACAAAAATTTCCCAACTGCATTTCTTCTGTCCAGTACTCGTTAAGGTTAAGAACTTTCAAAAAATAGGCTACACAAATTATTATTAGGAAGCACCCAATTTAAATATATATTTTAAATATTTGCTTTTCTAATTTCGATTTTCTGTTCTGAGCAATTTTAATTTTAGATTTTTTTTCAATGATGTTCTTTGCCTTTCCTATTTTTTACACCGTTCAGATAAGTTCGGCATTTCACATCGGGTAAGCGGTGTTAAAAATATAAATATCCGCTCATCGGTGTGAATTCTTATTGGAAATTTTTTAGTGTGTAGGGATGCTGAGCTGCGCTCTTGACCATCCAAAATGAAACGATTGCACTTCTTCAGAAAATTTAGTGTCATAATTTTCCCTGAAGTCGACGTGAATTATAGCATCTCGATTTGTCAGGAGTTCCTATTTAGAAAAATGAATATTTGTTGTATTAAAATAGTATAATACGTAAACAAGTAAATTATCATATTAAAATATTAGTTACATAAGGCCGGGTCGATTTGTGGAGAGGCAAAAAAATCGCCCATTGCTCTGTGAAAATCGTATTCTAGGGATCAAAATAAGAAACTTTGCCCATTCCTCTAAAACGAATTCTGATGTCCCCCAATTTGGGTGGAACTTTTAGGTAGGGACAAATTTTGAAAAATCCCACTTTGACCCATTTAGAGTGCTCCAATCGAATCCAAATGTATGACTGACCCCCATACAAACATTTCAAAAAATCGCCAGTTTAGGCACTTTACATGGAAAAATCAGCGAAATGCCTATGTTTTTTTCTTTTTGGAGTTTTTTCTCTTTAGAAATTTATTCAACCCTTTTAAAAAATGAAGGTATCACTGTGACACGATTGCAAATCGGAAAATTGCTTGTGTGCGTTTTTTAAGGCACCACAAGACACAGCTGCATGTCTTAAACTTACTTGTGTAGTTTTTTTATAGCACCTACTTAAGAAATATAGGTTGTTTTTACAACCCTTTTTGTGGGTATTTTATGGCACCTTCTTAAGAAATGCGCGTTTTATGCAACCATTTTAACAATTAAGGTATCACTGGAATGCACCGCAACCCTTTTAAAAAATGAAGGTATCACCGTGACACAATTGCAGATCCTAAAATTGCTTGTGTGCGTTTTTAAGCCACCACAAGACACAGCAGGTAGAATTGAAATTACCATTTCATTCTTATTACCTCGTCTCGTAGACCATATATTACGCAACAGTTTTTGTGAATGCATTAAGTCGTTGTGAAGAACTCAAAGTGTGAAGTGCTAATTTCAGATAAAAAAATATTTTAAAAAAAAATAATAAGTGAAGTTGACCATTCCAAATCAAAAAGTTTACAATGAATCCACCATCCTCTACACCGCAAGATGAAGCAACAACAACTATCGAAAACCCAATGAGTCATATACCCAAGCACGATGTTACTGTTTTTGGTGCGTCTACTGATTTGACTGATCTTAATTTACCAACCCATCTGGATATCTTGAGATATTATTTTTACTTAAGCGAACGTGCTAAAACAGAACAAAAAAAGTTTTCCCATAAATCATTCACTATTCAAGTACAAGATAAGTTGAATGGAATTTGGGAAAAACTTGGTATGGAAATAATGCTGAAAAAAAGTGTATTTAATAAATTGCTTGACAAGTATCAAGATCAAATCAAGAGAAGAAACAAAACCCAACAATTTACAGAGTATGTCAAATCTCTGGAAACAATTTTTTACATTTTACAGAGAAGACTAACAATGGATGCAGTTGTGATGGAAACTGAAGAGCAAGGAGCAACGTCTATGTCATCAATGCCAACATACCAAGATCCCGATGATTCAACATTCGCACCGCCCCAGCTTCAAGAAGATATGGATAGAAGCACAAGTTCACAATACACAGAGAGATACGATTGTTTTAACTTTGCCTTGGTATGTGACAGATTTGGTGTGCCTGATAGAGTAGCATCGGCATTGGGAACCGCTCTTTTCCAAGATTTTAAAATGAAAGATAAGCATGGCAAACCTCTCATCATGGATAAATCGAAAGTTCGCAGAAAAAAGAGAAATGCAGACAAGAAGTGGTTCGCAAACGGTTAGGTCATATCAATTTGTAAGCGTTTTCATTCGATGGCAGAAAAGATGATACTTTAACGACAGCTAAAGTGGATGAGAAGTATCATACTAGGATGGTAAAAGAACCTCATCTTGTTATTTTGGGAGAACCCAATTCTGAATTGATTGGTTACGTAAGGCTGGAACATGAAACCGCCGAATACAAAACAACCAAATTAAATGATTTTTTCAACGATAAAAAAATATCACTGCATGCATTAATTGGAATATGCACTGACGGTGAGCCAACAAACACTGGCCCACACGGTGGAATTATACGACGATTCGAATTGCTGTTAAAAATACCATTGCATTGGTTCGTTTGCCTTCTACACTTCAACGAACTTCCGTTTCGGCATTTGTTTGAAGCTTTGGATAAATCAACCAGCACTGGACCAAGATCAGCAACCGGAAAACTGAGCCGTCAAATCGAAACTTGTGAAACTTTTCCGGTAAGTTATTGCTATCACTCATTTATTATAATTGTCAACTATTTTTAATTATTTTATTAATATACATTTTCAGGTGGTGGACGGCTTCCAGAAAATTGAGTTGCAAAATATGCCCCCGCTCCAGAAAAAAATTGAATTTTCCACCGATTCGAAGTACTTATACAACATGGCCCATGCAATTTCTAGCGGCGTGGTTTCGGTGGATCTGGCTAACATCAAACCAGGGAAAATTGTACATTCTCGGTGGCTCACCAAGGCCGCTAGATTATTACGATTATATGTGACAACGGAAAATCCAGATGCAAATTTAAGAATTCTGGTTGAATTTATAATTAAATGTTATGTGCCAATGAACTTCAATGTCAAGTATTACAGCTCGTGTACGGCAGTGCATTATTTTTCAACTTCATTAGTTGGTCACGATTTCTAGAACCTCGTTTACGCAAAATTGTCAATCAAGTAATTACAGATAATTCATATTATGCGCATAAAATATCTTGTTATCAATGTTGTTTGATGATAGCAAAGAAAAGCGCGACTGTGCTATCAACATAATTCTACGCTATCGAACAGATGTTGACGACCCAACGCAACTTAGAGCTTATAAAAAACCAGATATAAAGTTTAATTGCACAAGTTACACGGAAATGATCAATATGAATGACATAAATAACGTATTTGAATCACCATTCACGCGAAGCATTCCGTATTTTCCATTTTACCTACTCAGGTAAGCGTTTAAAAAAATACCTTTTTTGGACCATTTTTGAAAAAATAAAAAAAACTAATAAATGAAATGAATTATAAAACTATTTACGTAAGCAGACAGCGATAAGACTAAATTATGAGAATCAGTCGGTTTTGGATATCTGAGGTTAATTTACATTTGTGCTACTTTTGTTGGAATATTGGTGGTCGATTTTTCGACCACTGGCCTAATATGTATACTTTATTTAAACATTTTCACATGTAATTAATTTAATGGAATTTTTCAGCCCGCATTGTCAATTGACTAACAAATGGTACCCAACTTTGGGAAACATTCATGTAAAATGTTTATAGAAAAATCAATTCATTTTCGATTCAAATACTGGTGCTCAAGCGATGGGTACATGTTTTTCTTTATACCGTAGACTGCTACAGTTGAAGCTTACAACATAGGCATTGGACTTGGCGCATATGTTGTTTTGAGACTTCTTCACAACGTTGACCATCCAGAAAGATACACTGTTTTCTTCGAAAATTTTTTTTGCTCTTACCAATTGCTCTGTTTGCTAAATGAGAGAAAATTTAATGCAACCGGTACAAACGTTCGGTTGCAATCGACAACCTTCAAATCTGGTATAAGGCACTGCGTTGACAAACCCAGCAAAACGTGGGGAAGTGAATAACATTTTTGACAAGAGGAATGAACTCAACTTCGTGCGTTGTTACAACACCACCCAAGTAACAATTGCTAGTAACTACGAATCCATTGTGCCAATAAAGACTGCTCTCCGATATAATCGTACAAAAAAGAAGTACGTCATCATAACTCAAAGGAATATAACTTTAATATCAATATGGGTGGAGTCGATTTACACTTCAATGGGGTCGCAAATTATCGCGTTGACATTCGCAATAGGAAAGGGTGTTGGTCATTGTTGGTAAACGCTTTCAGCAATTCGAAAGTGAATGCATGGAAATTGCAATGTCTTGTGGCTAAAATAAACAAATACAAGCCAATATCCCAGTTACAGTTTAGATCGAAAGAAGCTTATAAGTGGCGGATCCAGAAGTGGACTCAGATATAGATGAATAGGAAAGACCGGCCGGTTTGCCTCAAGTTAACAAACTTGAGCACGTCTTTGATATCAACTATAGAATAAGCCTCGGAGATGCGTTGTATGCCACAAGCATACCATTTAGATATACTAATATGCAATTAACATTTGCAGACAAAATGTTTTGGAAAATATAATATGAATATCAAAGTCATAAAAAGTATGTCCAAAAAATAAATATATGTAAATAATAACTTATTTAATTTATACTAGCGATACCCTTCGCGCATTACTATTCCTTCAAATCCTATTTTCTAATGCCGGTGTCAATTTTCTGGTAGAAGATATGACCAATAAGTATCTTTATACTGAGTTTCAATGTTATGCGACATTTGTACTAAGCTATTCGATGTTAAACATTTGAATTGTATAATAAATTTTATATTCGTTTCGAATCTTTTGATGTGTGACCTTATATTTCGAAATTTTTACCGAAAAGTTTGAATGTTTAAAAATAGGCACGCCCCTTGTCTAACGCCTATAAAATATTGCCATTGAAACAACACGTGTAAATTGAGCTTCAATACCGAATTTTGTGGCTGTAAAATATGTAATTCCAAAGCTATTCGATATCGAAAATAAGAGTTGCATGGTAGGTGCCACGCCCCCATGTTCTATCGGTACCAAACTTCACAGGAACACTCTGGAAGGTGGAAGGTGCCATGTCCCTATGTTCTATCGGTACCAAACTTCACAGGAATACTCTCAAGGCATATTATGCTGAATTTAAAGCTAAAATAATTTATGAAAAATTTTTAAATTTTTGTATACACATTGGGCCATTGGTCGATTTTTCGATCACCTTGTAGCCGGAAAATATGAAAATTCTGAAACTCTGGAATTTTCTTGATTTGATCAACAACAACAAAGCCTGAATATTTCATTAGAATATTCCAACGCGTTTGGGTACCTGACCAAAATGGGTTAAATCAAGATGATCCACCGTTTAATGATCCAAAAATTCCATCACACATACAAGGAACGGAACGACATGTTGAATTGCTAGCTAGCGTTTCCAAACGGGTTATACCGGAAAATGTAGAGGCTGTTATGGCGACGACATGAGAGAGCCGTGCGAAATTGCCCAGACTTGAAAGTAAAAAAGACTTTAAAGAATAATTTTTTTAGTTTCTTTTCTATAACTAACTTAAATTAATTTTTTCATTAACATATGTTCTGACTCAATAAATTTCAAAAGGGAAAAAATAGATATTATTATAAATAAATAATAAATATTATTATAAATAAATAAATAAAAATAAAGAAAAAACAGAGCCATTTCGCTGATTTTTTCATGTAAAGGCCAAAAATGGTGATTTTTTTAAATGTTTGTATGGGGAACCCCACAGGGGGGTTCCATGGGGTGTGCCACTGGCATGGATGGGTCAAGCCTCCAAAGTTAGTGGGGGTCGGTTATACATTTGGACTCGAATGGAGCACTCTAAACGGGTCAAAGTGGGATTTTTCAAAATTTGCCCCTACCCAAAAGTTCCACCCAAATTGGGAGACATCAGAATTGGTTTTAGAGGTATGGTTCCTTCGGCAAAGTTTCTTATTTTGATCCCTAGAATACGATTTTCACAGAGCATTGAGCGATTTTTAAATCGACCCGCCCTAAGTTACATACATGTTCGTAAAGACCATTTAAAACTCTTTATTTTTATAATCCACTTGTTACATCTTAAGTAAATTTTCCCTTTTTTAATTGCGGGCGCCGCTTATATCCCTTGTTCATATCCACCCTGGTCTTATGGTCTCTACCCTGGCATCTTGGTGGGCAGGGAAAATACGGCAGGGGAGAGACATTTACCAAAAAACGAATACAATCAGAAGAGTATGCATTGTTAAGAAAAAACGAAGAAACACGAAAAGCTACGCAGAAATTAAAGTATATACACATTACAAACAAAGTTATTCTTCGAATAACAAAGGAATAAAACTTACCAGTGCACATTTGTTTCACAGACCACTTTTGCTGGCCAAAACCTATGTTTTTCACACTCTGTTTTTGTTGTTTTATCGTAGTAATCTAAGAGCAAATATTTCAAAACAAACATAAATGATTTTTTTTTTTTTGTAAATAATCATTTACACTTAACCAGTAACTCAACAAAGTTGTGCTTTCTGAGAAGAATTGTGAATGAAAAACGCGCGCGTTAATTTCGAAGCTATTGAAATATAATTTTTGCTAAAAATAAACATAGTTAAAAAAACTAGTATTTGCAAAATAAAGGTGATATTAAGTACTTTCATTTTTGAATACTAAACTTTTTAAAATAAGATCTGGAGTAGTGAAAAAAATCAGTTGTGTAATGCAACCTATAAAATAATTGTTTTTCTTTATTTCTAAAGTTTGTGTTGGCTTGCAAAATTTTTCCCAAGTTTGCCCAGCCTAAAACTAAAAAAACAAAATAATTTGTGATGTAATGAATCTGTTGTATTATGTTTTGTGTTGCGATTTTTAAGAAAAACCATTTTTTTGCAGACAACTTCTGATTAAAAAAAGCAGATATTTTTCAGAGTTTGGCGAAAAGAGCATGTTAAAGATCAAAAACAGTCTTGTGTTATCAATTATTTGCTGAAAACAATGGAATGAAAACATTCATGATGCATTTTCAAAGTATTTGACAAACAAGTGCGCAAACTTTTTCGCCGGCGTATTGGATCCGCCTTTTTTAATTTTTCATTTTTGATATCAAATTCGAAATCAGCGACACCAAAAACCCCGTTCTAGAGGTTTTCAGAATTTTGTCCAGAAAAAGTGTTTAGCGAGCCCAATGTGCGTTGTCAGGTTATCCAATGCCTCGTCTTTCCAACAGAGCTGCGATCTTCCTGGTCTGCTTTGGCTGACCCTGGGTACCGAATCGAATAATTTTTTCGCTGGAGCTTCGTCGTTCATTCTCTCGACATGAGAGAAGCAAAGCAGCTCTATTTTAATATGCTTGACTATGTCGATGTTGGCATATAGCTCATACAGCTCGTGGTTCCATCGTATTCGGTACTTGCCATAGATCTTAGGAAGGATATTTCGCTCGAACGCTCCCAAAGTCCTTTCATCAGTGCTGCCTCACATCCAGGTTGGTGATGTGTATAGTAGGACGGACATGATTATTGACTTATGGAGCTTTTTGCTTCGTTTTTCTGTTTGTCCTTCGAAAGAGAAGTAACACCTGTTGGCAAGAGTCACAAAAAAAAACAAATTGGCCATTTTAGCCCTTGAAATGACTTTGACCGAGCTTTTTATGATCAATTGTGTTGTGTGTGTTATTAAATGTTTGCACAAAACTGACCGGGGACTGGACCTACATGTTTTATTCCAACTCCGAACGGCTAAAGTTCATGTTCTCAAGAAACTTTACTTACTACTTACTTACTTACTTAGATGGAGCTTACAACCGTTGGTCGGTTTTGGCCTGGTCTAAGAATTTGCGCCAGCCTCTTTTGTCGTGCGCTTGCTGGCGCCAGTTGGAAACTCCAAGCGTCGTCAGGTTATCCAATGCCTGGTCTTTCCAACGGAGATGCGGTCTTCCTCGTCTGCGTTGGCCACCGCTGGGTACCGAATCCAATATTTTTTTCGCTGGAGCTTCGTCGTTCATTCTCTCGACATGACCTAGCCAGCGAAGCCGCTCTATTTTAATACGCTTAGCTATATCGATGTCGGCATATAGCTCATACAACTCGTGGTTCCATCGTATTCGGTACTCGCCATTGACGCAGATTGGACCATAGATCTTGCGAAGGATTTTTCTCTCGAACGCTCCCAAAGTCCTTTCATCAGAGCTGCTCAACGTCCAGGTTTGTGATGCGTATAGTAGGACGGGCATGATTATTGACTTATAGAGCGTCAGTTTTGTTCGTCGAGAGAGAGCTCTGCTTCTCAATTGCCTACTGAGCCCAAAGTAACACCTGTTGGCAAGAGTTATCCTTCGTTTAATCTCAATACTGATATCGTTGGAGGAGTTAATACTGGATCCCAGGTAAACAAAGTCCTTCACTACCTCAAAGGAGGTGTTGTCAACAGTGACGTGGTTTCCAAGACGCTGGGACTGTTTGTTTGTTGACACGAGATACTTCGTTTTATCTGCGTTCACTGCAAGACCCATTCGACTCGACTCTTTTTCTAGCCTGGAGAATGCTGCACTGACTTCGCGCGTATTTTGGCCAATGATGTCAATATCATCAGCATACGCCAGCAGCATAACACTCTTATAGAAAATTGTGCCGCTGCGTCTCAGGTCAGCAGCTCGGATGATCTTCTCCATTACTATATTAAAGAAGTCGCACGATAAGGAATCACCTTGTCTGAAACCTCGCTTGGTATCGAACGGAAGGGAGAGGTCCTTCCCGATTTTCACTGCGCTGCTGGTGTTGTACAGTGTTATCCTGCAAAGACGTATTAGCTTCGCAGGAATACCAAATTCAGACATGATGGAGTATAGGTGACTCCTTATTGGACTGTCGAAGGCGGCTTTGAAATCGACAAAGAGATGGTGCGTGTCGATTTGTTTTTCGAGGGCCTTTTCCAAGATTTGTCGGAGCGTGAAGATCTGGTCAATGGTGGACTTTCCAGGTCTGAAGCCACACTGATAAGGTCCAATCAGTTGGTTGACGATGGGCTTCAGTCTTTCACACAATACGCTTGACAGGACCTTATATGCGATATTTAAAAGATCTCAAAAAACTTTACATGGCATTATTTACTCTCTGAGGTTTGCCATTGTCTGCAGAGAGGTGGTTACCGATCAGAACAATTTTTTATTGATAAAACTTTTCGCCGTGACTGGGGATCGAACTCGGGCTCAGAACATGCTAAGCCAAACACTTAACCTGCATGCAACGTTCACCACTGAGTTGGTAAGAGTTATTCTTCTTTTAATCTCAATTTTGATATCGTTGGAGAAGTTAAAGCTGGATCCCAGGTAAACCAAGTCCTTTACAACCTCAAAGGAAGCGTTCTCAACAGTGACATGGTTTCTAAGACTGTTTGTTTGTTAACACAAGACACTTCGTTGTATCTGCGTTCACTGCAATACCCATTTGACTCGACTCTTTTTCTAGCCTGGAGAATGCTGCTCTGACTACGCGCGTATTATGGCCAATGATGTCAATATGTTTGGCATACGCCAGCAGCATAACAATCATATTGAAAATTGTGCCACTGCATCTCAGGTCAGCAGCTCGGACGATCTTCTCCATGACTATATTAAAGAAGTCGAACGATAAAGGATCTCCTTGTCTGAAACCTCGTTTGGTATCGAACGGAAGGGAGAGGTTCTTCCCGATTGTTACTGCGCTGCTGGTGTTATTCAGTGTCATCCTGCAAAGACGTATTAGCTTCGCAGGAATTCCAAATTCAGACATGATGGACACACCGACAAAAAGATGGTGTGTGTCGATTTGTTTTTCGAGGTTCTTTTCCAAGATTTATAGGAGCGTAAAGATATGGTCGATGGTGGACTTTCCAGGTCTGAAAGCAGACTGATAAGGTCCAATCTGTTTAAGATTGTCAGAAGATTATAGGTCTGTTCCTGTACTTGAACATTCGTGCGAATTCGCACGAATTCATGCTATTTTCTACGATTTCCTGTTCCCGTACCCAAAAAAATCGCAAAAGAGAGCGAAAATGTGAAATCCAGTCCTTGTCAAATGTTGCTATTTTCTGCTACACAAATTTGGAGTTGCAAAATTCGCAGCAATTAGTAAGTGCCATATTTTGACAGCTTATGTTGCGTCAGCCAATGTCAGCTGAGAAAAATATTAAATTAAGTCAAATTAGAAAGGCAGCCATTAAAGCAGAAAAGTAGAAATTAATTGTTCGACAGACACATTAAGCAGAATAAAATGTATTTATATTTTATATAATTTTTTCCAATAAAAAATAGCGTATTTTCTTCCTTCAAACCAACAGTTTGTTGCAGTTTCATCAAAAGTTGCAACTTTTTGCAAAAAACCTGTTCCCGTACTTTTTGGAATTTTGCACGCAAAGAGAGCACTTTTTTACTTACTCTCTCAAATTTTTCAACTTGCGAATTTCTACTACAAAAGTACGGGAACAGACCTTATATCTTAAGAGTTTGGTACAAAGGACTTAAGTCAAAAAATTGGATTTTGGGTTTTTGATTGGGTTCTAATCAATAATTTTTCCTCTTTCGATTGCTGTCAACAACTTGGGTGTATTATAACTGCACCCCATTGTAATTGGTTGGTCCAAAGGAATTAAGTCATGAAATTTCATTATGTGTTTGGTACAAAAGACTTAAGTCTTTTTGCCCAACGCATTTGAAAAAATTTTTTAGCTAAAAATATTTAAGTCCACAACAATACATGTTTCAAAATACATTTTTGTTGCATTGGAATGCATTTGGTAGATCACAATTGCGTTTTAAAAGCAGATTTTCTCTGAAGTGTCAATAAATGTCAGCAATATTTTCTGGTCATCAGAATTCGGAGATTTGAACAGCCATTCAGTTTTGTGGAAATATACACAAAAGAATACAATTAATATTTCTTAGCAAAAAATGAGTCCGCTGTAGAATACGTTTCGTCACCCACAACGCACAATTTTAATATTGACTCTGATGACAGCATAAATGATAAGGACTTCATTCCTAAATGCAGCAATAGTCATAGTGGAAGTGTCAGCGCAAGTAGTGTGGAGACTTCCTTATCTATGCCATCAGCAAATGTCAAAAAAGTGGTGTAAGCGTTCTAGGACAGAGAGAACATCAAAAATGCAAAATGGGTAAAGCTACATTACTACAGAGCAAGGGAGCTACAAATCTTAAAACCGAATAGGAAGAAATGCAGCGCGTTTCTCAAGGATGAGATAAGACAAATAATTTTTGAAGAGTACTGGTCGCTAGGGACGTATGCAAAAAGTGTTTCCTTTATTGCAAGCCATATTCATGCGAAGGATACACATGTTTCTCGGAAAAGGAGAAACATGTGTATCTTCATACGAGTACTTTTTAGCAGTAAATGGGGAAGGAGTGGCTGTATGTAACGGGTGCTTCCGTAGTACTTTAGATGAAAAAGAGAAATTTATATCGAACGCTTTAAAAAAATAAAATGCACCTCAGGTATAACGACGGATGATAGACGAGGTAAAAAAATACCCGCGCACAAAAAGTCTGAAGAGGTAATTAATATAGTCCGAGCTCATATATTATCATTTCCGAGTTACCAATATTCCATCAATTTATATAAATTTAGTTACTGAAATCAATGAGGATATAGATCCAGATTAAGAGGATTCAGAAGTTGATTATGACGCAGCAATTTCAATATATATTTTTATCTCTTATGTTACGTTGCTGAAAATTCTTAGATGAATAATAAAACGTATTATAATTTGTTTTTTAACTTGATCTTTGTTTTATTTCCTGACTTAAGTCTTTTTGCTTTTCGAAATTTATAAAAAATGTTTGGGCAAAAGGACTTAAGTCATCGGAAACTTGGGATATAGAAAATTAATCCTCCAATTTTTTTAGTGAAAGTATTTATCTTTATTAATATGTTAATTTTGCATCATTGCTTATTAAAAAGTATTTCACCCTGATTTGCAATTAATAAAACAATCTTAAATTTTAATTTACTCAAAACTACATTTTCTGACTTAAGTCCTTTGTACCAAACTCTAAAGATATGTCATGGCAGCCCTGCAGCTTCGTTTTTTTTTTGTTATTTTTTTTTACTCAGTTTTTGGTACAAAGTCTTTTTCTTTTTGAACACGTGGAATTTGTAAAAGTTTACAGTTTATAAAAATAAGTGAAAATTAAATTAATTAAATTTAAACAATTTATCAGTTTTTATTTCTTTGGACAACATTGGCATTCCTTGGGGACCTGCTCCCTTTGGATTAAATAACAATAGGAATCTACTTACAAACGCTCGGTTCAAGTAAACCTGCTTCCTAACGCGAGTAGCTAAAAACAATTAACCCTATTCCGTGTGTGCCGCGACAAAGGGAGTCTGCCTCCACCGGTTGCGACAAAAGTTTAAAATCAAGGAATATATTTCCACAACGTGTTTGACTGCATGTTGAACGTGCGGGTTTGATCTATTTGACGGAGTAATCTCAGTGCGTGTGCTCAACGTTGCTCATTTAGATTTGAACATTTGCAAGGACATAGTGAGACAAGAGTTCCTCATGTCGCGAAAGTCCTAATCTCAAACTTGCGTAACCACTTTTCGTAAGTGGTTACGGGCAGTGCAGTTACCTTTAAGCGCTTCACAGCGACGTCGAGTCTCAGTGTCAAGTAATAGTCCAACACGTCGCTGTATTTATCACTTTCCAACATAAAAAACAGCACAAAATAAAGTGTAAGACGTGTGCGCAGTTGAAATTTTCTTTGTTTACATTAAACAATTTGTATTAATTTGCTTACATTTCATAATTTATTTTGAGTTCGACATTCTTCACACAAAATAAATTTAAATGAATATTTTTGTTGTTCGTTTCGAACTGTGAAATTTTATAATACTTGGACAAGTAAGATATTTTGAACTGCATAACTTCCAGTGAAATCACATAAGAATGAACAAGTAAAAGCAGCTGAAGGTAAAAGACGCACGCAAGCAACTTATTGAGCAGTATTGGTCAAAGTATGTGACACTATTCAACGAACTAAGTTCAGAACCTGATTTCAAGTAAAAATCAGCTGAAGTTAATTTTGTCGAGTCGTTGAATGCACGTATGCTGAGGCTATGGGTGACCTACATGAATTATTAGATGAATTGGTCGCACCAGCAGCGAGTTCCATGGATGACACGCTACAACAGTCATCATTTCTCATTCACCATAGTCCCGCTCAGTGTCTACCTCGTCTAAAGATTCCTCCATTCGACGGGTCTTTTTTGAACTGGTATTCATGCAAGGATATCTTCACGTGCGTGGTCGTAAAAAACATCACTGGCAAACATTCAGCAGTACTTGAAAGACAGCCTTACAGGTGCAGCATCGCACGAACTCGAGAATCTGACAATGACTGATGGAAACTTTTCCGTTGCTTGGCAGTTGCTTCGAAGCAAGTACGAGAATAAGCGCGTCATCATTTACGCGCACTTAGCTGAAATTGCGCAACTACCATCCACTCAAAAGGAGAGCGCATATAATTTACGAAAGTTGCTTATGATGATTAGTTAGTCTTCACTATCGGCCACAAACTGGACCCAACCAAACGAAAGGTTTGGGAGCTTTCCCTTACTTCTGGTGACGAACTACCGACTTTCGATGAACTTTAAAGGTTTTTAGAGAATCGTACTCAATCTCTAGAAATTTTCCAGAGCTCTCTGGATTCGGAGCCTGTCTTCAAAGATACAGATTCATCAAAAAATAAACACCACCATGGTGTAAAAACTATCATGCTGCCCTTATACGCTGAAGTGTTTTGATCATGTTTTGAGAAGATGTAAGAAGGAAGTCTCCTCAGGAGCGCTACATTTTCATCGAAAACAGCAACATGTGTCTCAACTGTTTGAGATATGGACATCAACAGGCACCATGTTCATCAAATCGACGCTGTCAGCATTGCATCAAAATTCATCACTCCTTGTTGTAACGATTCCCCGTTTACCGGGGTCTATAGCTGGGATAGGCAAAGTGGCTATCCAAGGTCGTTTCCAAATATTTATTTGGTGAACACTAAATCATAACGCAGTGATTCCAATCGTCGTTACAATGTTTTATTCTTTTTTAAGGAAAATGTAACTAACAATAATTTATATAACTTAATATACAATTATATATAATTTTATATAATTACACTGTGCTCAAATCAGACACTTTTTTTCCCATCAAACTGCGGACCCGGAGGGATAACCTTATTCGAGTATGCTGATTATAATGGTGCTAAGCGTTTTTTTAGGTTAGTTCTTGTTTTCGAGAATTTTGGAAATCAAAATTTTAGACCCACGAAGAAAACAATTTGTAATTTTTCACCATTTATTTAATTCCTTTGTGAATTGTAACGAAATATTACATACGTGTACTTAACCAAAATACACTTTGTAATACCCACCAATCAGACTAAGTGAAATAAGTTTTTATTTTAACCCAAACATCCTATTTAAAAGTTTGCTTTTGTACCCAAAAATCTTGGAGTAATAACATAAAAATGTTCGAACCTGTTAAGCCATTGGCTTATTTTAAACAATAACGTTATAACCTACATTATATATTTTTTGTACAAATTGTTAAGTTGTTTACCTTATAACAAAATTGCTGACTCTAAATCAGTACTGTTTATAATATTGCTCCATAGTGTGGGGATCAGCCTATTTAGTAATTTCCGGAAAAATACCTATATGAAGTTTGCTACACATAATTTAGACGTTTCAGCTCTTTGGTATGATAGAAACATTCAAGATCATCGACTAATTAAAGCAAGCGTTAAGCTAATGTAAACATTAGCCCACGCTATCTTCAAATATGCACGTCCCCTAAACCCTAAAAACCATGAAATGTTGTCGTTGCTTAAGGGCCTATTGAAGTGTTTTTTTATTAATTTGTTTGCGGGAAAATCACTCATAAATCAACTAAATCGAGTTAATATTCTTCAAATTGTTTTTATTTCATGAATATTTGTCGATACAATGTTTATTCTATCAATTTATTCGATTTAGTTTTAATAAATTGTAAAAAATAAAAAAATAAAATTGCTTCCGTTTTATCCTTAGGAGTGACATTGATTTATCCTTAGGAGTGACATTGATTGATACTCGAAAACTAGAGCTAACTTAAAGAAACGCAAAGCACCATTAGAATCAGCGCACTCGAATTAAGTTATCAAGATACATTATAATAAAGATGATTATAGCAAGATACATTATTTTATAATACAAGTTTATTTTATATCACCAAAATCCTTGGCGCGCTGCGTTCTACGAGCTGGAGTCTTTATTGGCGATGTAGCTGGTCTGTCGGTGGCTTTGGCTTTTATTTATGATTAGTTTTACTTAATGGTTATGTGATAATTTTATTATGTTATAAATAGTACGGGGTAAATACCTCACAAGTACTGGCTCTGTTTGCTCTTATTTGATTCTTTATTAGATTACGAAATGTTTATTTAATCATAATTTGATTTGATTGATTTGAGTTATGATGTAGTAGCGGGGTAAAGACCTTACAAGCTACTCATCTATAAATTTATGATTAATGATGCTGCTTCTAAATTCTTATTTGTTCAAAGGTATTAATTTATGATGAGGTGGCGGGGTTAAGACCTCACAAGCTACCCATAGTTCGATTTATGTTAAACTGAATTCTTTACAGTTATGTTTTATTTTAGTTTATAATGTAGTAACGGTGTAATACCCTCACAAATTACTCATAAGTAGATTTATCAGACGTATTTTATATATTTTATAGTTATTTTATGTTTATATTTATGATGTAGCAACGAGGTAAAAACCTCACAAGTTACTCATCGTTAGTTTATATTAATTTAATTAATTTATTGTTTTAAAATTTATATTGCCTTTAAGCTACCAAACACTATATACTTGCTTAATAGTCCCGGGTGGTTCCTTGATGCTTCCGTCGCTGCTGTTGATATGCTCGGTACCTGTCGGCTGAGACGTTGACGTGCTGCCGCAGGATTTCGTTGTGGCGCTAGTCACCTACGCCGGCTGCTATCCGAGAAACTAGTGGCTGCTCTACTCACAGCGATCGTGTCTACCCTGCGGTACCAACACGATCTTCCCCAGGTTGCTGCGACGCTGACTCTGTATGGCCTGAATATTCTAGCTGACGATGGTTGTGCTGTTAGCGCTGCTGGGTGCGAGACTTATGCGCGACGCGGACTTCACGTTGCTGACGTCTGTATTATCAACGACTATCATCTTGACGTTTTATGACTTTCACGACTTTGGTTAATAGAAACTAGAACCTTTCACTTCGGTTGGAGTATACACAAGAACCTTTCGCTTATGGTTGATTAGAAACAAGAACCTCGTTTTGAGTGAGGTGAGCCGTTATAAAGCCTGTTATTGAGAAGCGTCTGACTGGAATGAGTGAAGTGATTTTCCTTATCATCTTCCACTGTCAACCGGTTCTGACGTGATTTCACTCAAACGGACGTGGTTGTGTTGTCGGACCATCGTATGGTGGTCCCGTTAAATGGCGTGAAGGCATCCCGTGTGTACATCACCTGATTCTCCCGTTGTTGTCTGTCTCATGTTTGCCTGCTGTTGTTGTTGTGAAATAACTTGACTTTGCTGCCCTCTCGCACGATAGTGTTGGCACGCTGCTCTTGAGTGACATGAAAAGAAAGAAAAGGGTGAGTATACTACCTACTTGAGTGACTCTCATTCTACAAGAGAAGCACACATTGCCGCCATAACCATGTACCTAAGGGGGCCCTCATCAAAACAAACACTTAAAAATACTTAAATTAAATAAACTTGTTTTATTTAATTTTTCTTGTTAAGAAACTTTATTTTCTTAACTCATAAAATAAATCTTTAAAACTAAGTTTCCCTGTGCTTTTGGGTGCTCCGCACCGATAGCACAAGTGTCAAGCTGGTGGGTTGGACTGGATCGACTGCAGCTGTAAGAGAAAGAAATAAGCATGTGTGGCAAAATTTATGTATAAATTTTGGGTCTTACAATGTTGCATGCACATTTCAGCCAAAACGGCAGCATTGACCCATCAACGCATACGGTTGGTAAGCCACCAAACGTTACTCCCAATAACTTGACGATTCCCAACAACTCATCAACAACTCAGTCTGGCAACTCCGTCGAACTTTCAACATTGAAAATTTCTGCTCGTGATTTAATTACTTTTCAATTATAATTTCTGACAATTAATACACGGTTTAAATACGTATTTCAGTCTTTAAACGAGTACTAAATCAAAACTGTTATTAATTAAAATGTTAGTTTTTCGCTAATTAAAAATTTTGTTAAATTAAATTTTCTGCGTTTAATTCGTTAATACAATTGAGTGTTTCTGTGCCTTTAATCTCCACGTTTAATAATTGTGCCTTTAATTTCCGCGTTTATAATTGTGTATATGAGTTTTAAGTGTTTGACGCTGGTTTCCTTAAATTCAATTAAATTAGCTTTCCTCTAGCTTTATTTTAATAAGCAGTGGAATAAAAAAAAAAAAACACATTATTGTGCCTTGCTCTTGTTCATTTTTTCTTTCATTTTCTGTTCTTGTTGTTCTTTTTATTATTTGACATTTTGCTGTTTTGTTTCTAAGCATCTGTTAAGTTAAGTTGAAAGTGTTGCATACTTCTGGGCACTACTTTTAGACATTTCTACCGGGTGTCTCAGAGTTTTTATCTCTTTTTTAGTTTAGTTTTTAAACTTTTGCCATTATTTTTTTTTTTTCTTGTTCTTTGTTTAAATTGAATAAATTGTTAAATTAAGAAATATATATAAAAAATGGTTTGTGCTGAGCCTGGCTGCTCAGTTAAAGGTGATAATGAACGATTTTTGTCATGTTGGTTATGTGACAATATTGTTCACATCAAGTGTGCAGGAGTGTCAGGTCGAGTAGCAGATGCCATTTATGAAGGTAAAGGGTTGCGTTGGTTTTGTGAGAAGTGTAGGTTGGCTGACATAAACTTTTAAAAGCTTTTTAAACAAACGAAGCAAGGTTTCTCGGAAATAAGTAGAGAACTTTTTTCACTTTCAGAAAAATTAAAATATCAAACTCTTTTCAATGAATTCAAATATATTGATGAGATATATTGAAATCCTTCACCAAAGCGAAAAAGAAACATATGACCCTTCGAAGCAAACAGAAGACTGACTCGACACCAACACAACCTTCTATCGAACAAGACAACGTTGACGACATGGACACGGATGCTTATATTCTAAATTCTGAAATAATGTGTAAAAATTATCAAATTTTCCGTGAAGACCGTTATAATAAGATCGGTGGTGGTGTTCTGAAAGCTGTTCATATCTCGTTTGCATCTGATGAGTTAACAATTCTCGACACCAGTGATCTAGAGTTTATTTGTGTTACAGTAAATTAAATAATTGCATTGCTTATCTAACCTGTTCTTACATTCCTCCTAATTGTGACATATCAATTTACTTAAGGCATATTAACGCCATCGAGCAAGTTCATAATATGTTAAAAAATAATGATGTGTTTATTGTGTTGGGCGATTTTAACCTACCCTTTGTGTCTTGGAATTCGACAGATGATTCTTCATTTCTTACACCTGTTTCCACTAGTAATTGGATAAATGATTTTTTAGATAAGTTATGTGACCATGTATTCAACAAGTCAATAATACTTTTAATAAAAACCATAGAACTCTGGACCTTGTGCTTGTATATAGATGCACTACTGTAAATATCAATCGTTCAAACCCTGTATCTCTTCCGGAAGATGAACATCACCCAACTCTTGAAATAACAGTATTATTTGATCACGAAAACGAAAATTAACTTACTCCTGATAAGCAAAATACAAAAATATATAATTTCAAAAGAACAGACTATGTTAAACTCAACGCCTTACTCTCGCAGACTGATTGGTCACCAATTCTATCTATTAAACCACCGTATTCATATTATGACGTCGAAACTTCGGTACAGTTTTTTAATGATACTTTGCAAAGATGCTTTTTATTGTGCGTCCCAACAAAGCAAAATAATTCTAAACCCTTAAGTCCACCCTGGCTAACAAGTGAACTTAAGGTACTATTACAGTGTGTAAAAAATGAAAAATAATTTTTTGTTTTTTTTTAGAATCTGGTTCCTTAAGGCTTTAAGAATGCGTATATGAAATTTTAGAAAAAAAAATCGCATAAAACAAAAGATATAACGTACATTATATTCGTATGTCGCCCATTTCTTCATATATAATCGTTCATAGAAGAAAATTTAATCGCGTTTTTCTCGAATCAAGTTTTTTCGAATTGGTTTCTAAGATATCTCGAGTTCTGCTTGATGGATTTCGATGAATCTTGGTACATTGTAATCTTCATAGACTCTGTTAAGCACTCTACCTATAAAAAGCCGAGAAACTTTTATATTTTGTTTTTTACGGCTAAGAATTTCTGCCAAAAAGAGGGGTTTTTTGTAAATTTGTTTTTCATCTCATGCCATTTTTTTTGTTGTTTTTGTTTTTTTATTTGCGTAGGTAGAGTGCTCAACTACAACCTTTTACTGAAGAATGCACTTTGATTTTTTACTTTCCGACGCCTTGGAAATGCTGGAGACGAGAAACCAACTTACAACCTTTTTTTAAACACGCCAATTTCAACATCCTCTAGAAAATAAACAACAAGTACAAAAACAAAAAAAAACATTTTTTTTATATCTTCAACTTTAACTGTTCATAATGAAAATAAATTTGAATTAAATAATTGTATAATACTATGTAAAAAAAATTAATAAAAAATGTGTTGTTTTTAATAGCTTCACACTGTAATAGTACCTTAAGTCACTAAAAAATTTAAAAAATCGCTTATTTAAAAAATATAAAAAATCTGGTTCTAATATAGACTTTGCTTGTTATTCATCTTGTCGTTGCAGATACCAGCTATTAAATAAACAGTGTTATTCTGCTTATATAGCCAACATCAAATCTCAATTTAATGATAATCCGAAACTCTTCTATACTTTTGTTAATTCAAAACGTAAGGCTTCCAACTTTCCACCCCTTATGAGATTAAATCAAGAGGAATCGTCTTGTGATAATGTTATTTCCAACATGTTTGCAAGCTTCTTCAAATCAACTTACTCCAACATACCATTTAATATGTGTACTGAGCATCCTTATTTACCTCCAGTTAGCTTTTTTGAAACTCCAGTAATAGACTCAATTATTGTTATGCATTACCTTCGTCAAGTTGAATGCTCCTTTTCGACTGGCTCTGGTGAAATTCCGAGTTGCATTCTAAAGAAATGTGCTAGCAACCTGTGTGCTCCTCTATCAAACATATTTAATATATCCTTGCAAAGTGGACATTTTCCCATTATATGGAAAGATTCATATATTATACCCCTTCATAAATCTGGCTCCAAAATTTATATCATTAACTACCGAGGCATCGCCAAATTAAGCGCAATCTCAAAACTATTTGAGAAAATCATAACTGAACAACTAACTCACTTCGTATATTCCTCCATTTCTGTCACTCAACATGGTTTTTTAAAGGGTAAATCAACTTCAACAAACCTTTTGGAGTTTACAACTCGTGAAATAAAAGGTTTTACTTTGGGAAAACAGACTGACGTTATTTATACGGACTTTAGCAAAGCTTTTGACAGCGTCAATCATAATTTTCTATTGAATAAACTTAAGCTAATTGGGTTTCCTGTAAAATTGCTAAATTGGATAGAATCTTATTTATCGCGACGTTTTCATAAAGTTTTATATAAAAATTCTCCATCACAAAATATTATGGTTACATCTGGTGTTCCGCAAGGAAGTCATCTTGGACCGGTTGTATTCTTACTATTTATTAATGACGTGGTGACCGTGGCATGCAGGTTAAGTGTGTGGCTTAGCATGCTTGGAGCCCGGGTTCGATCCCCAGCCGCGGCGAAAAGTTTTTTCAATAAAAAATTTTTTCTGTTCGGTCACCACCTCTCTGCAGGCAATGGCAAACCTAAGAGAGTAAATAATGCCATGTAAAGTTTCTTGAGAACATGAACTTAAGCCGTTCGGAGTCGGCATAAAACATGTAGGTCCAGTTCTCGGTCAATTGTGTGCAAACATTAAATAACACACACAACACAATTGATCTTAAGAAGCTCGGCCAAAGTCCTTTCAAGGGCTGAAATGGCCAATTTGTTTTTTTTTTTTTTTTCAGTGCACTTCAAATTTTGCCCTTCATGACCCTTTTTATTTTTGTGATTCGGTGGATGCCATGAAACGGAAAATGATTTAACATTTAAATAATTGATACATTTTAGAATTTTGTTTCAGTTGTTTTTCCTTTATAATATTGCGTTTGATGAAGTAAACACCATCGAATATGATATGTATGCTTAAACTTGTTTGTTTTTAATCAAAAATTTAAAATTTTTCTTATTCATTTGACTTATTAGTTACTTAATTTGGTGCGCAAGAGTTGATCTCTTTTCCATGCAAGTTTATGCCTGCGTATATTTTTACTCGTATTTACACTTATATATCTGCGTTATATTTGGAATTGGTTTGGTGTTTAAGAGTTTAATCTCTTTTCCACGTAGGATCTTGGGTTGGATAGTGGCCGCAAACTTACTAATATTCATATTATTTATAGTTACTTATTTATAGGTCTCTTTGTTTTGGAGTTTTATGTTAAGTTTACTACTTATTTGATGTTGTTTCACTTTTTTAAATTCAAAAATTCCTAATAAATTCGTGTTTTTGTATAAAATGTTTTAAGTTCCGCTGAAAAGCCAATTAATGTGCTTAGTGGAAATTCACACTTCGCCAACTGCGAGTGTGTTTTAGTACGTAGGTGCATTCTGTCTGTTCCGGCTGATCCGGACAGATTTTAAAATGTAAGTCGTGCATGCGTATAGTACGGGCTATACGTATTCATGAGACTTCACACTCCCTTGACCATAAAAAAAAAAAAAACACAGTCAATTCCTGGGCTGTCACCGGTGTTTCTTGGAACAGCTTTATTGTCTATAATCTCCAAAAGTGGGCACAAACTTACTCTCAGCGCATTGCTCGATAGTGGAGCTGAGGCTTAATTTATAAGCGAATTTGCTAAGAAACAATTACATTTAAAACAAGTACCTGCTCATGTTCCAGTAAATGGTGCCAGTGGGGTAGTCAAATCGCACTTTCGCGAAGTATTGTTGAGTTCAGAATCAAATCTCTTAAGTCGGCATCATTTGAAGCCACATGCGTAGCATTAGTTCTTCCTCTTGTTGGTAATCTTACTCCAACATTCAGAGTACCAACTAGTCAACTTATCGACTTTCAAGGGCTGGACTTGGCAGATCCCAGTCTAAATGTACCAGGAGGCATTGACGTCATCTTGAGCGCTGCAGACTATAACGTGATGCTTAAGAATGAAATAAAACGTAGTAAAATTAACAACCCCATTGCTGAAAATACTCAGCTGGGCTGGGTTGTGTTCGGTGGTCTCGCTTCTTAGTACAAGCTCGCATCAACTGAACAAGCATACAATTGCAACTTCACCATCGCTGACCTAGAAGAATCGTTTCGTAGATTTTTGAAAACTGCAACAAGTTCATGGACGAGTACCCGATACTTGGCCATATGGAGCAAATCAGTTGATCTCGTCTTCTACTCGGTGTTAGTTGTGCTGTTCTTGTGCTTTGTGATTTTAAATAATTGAATACTTTTGATTTGTTTGTGATTTTAGCGTCAAGTATGTATATCTAAAGTGTGTTAGTTTAATAATAATAGTTAATTTAATTTTTTTCATTGTGTCTGCATGCTTTTTAATTTTTGGTATTTTGTTTAATTTTTATAATATACATATTTGTTTAACGTTATAATATTTATATACGTATTTTGTTGTTATTGTAGCCAGTGCTTGCTCGTCTGTTTATTTTTTCCTATTCCTCTTTGTGCGGTGTTTGTTTACTTTGTCGCTGTGAACGTGTTTATTGCTGTTGTTGTAATAAGTGTTACGTTCGCTGCATTCTACTGCACTAACCCTAGAAGCACTTTTACATTTAACCTTGCTCACATTTTTGTAATTTTTGTTTTTTTTTTTTTTTTTTTTTTTTATTTCCAATGGATTATTTTTCCGTTGATAATATTGCTGCTTGTTCTTTGAACGAGCAATGCAAAAGCCAGAACATTTTGTACCCTATGTTCAGTTGTTCTGGCCCATGTGAGCAAATGTATCATGCTTCTTGTGTTGGAATTTCCAAGTCGTGTATTGACAGCCTATTGTCCCTACGATCAGGTCTTCGTTGGTACTGTGCTTCGTGCAGAGCCCTTTCCCCAGATGCGATTTTTTCAAAAATTAAAACTTTTGGGGAAAGTCTTAACTTGTTAAATACTAACTTTAGAGAAATTCTAAACTTTTTTAACGAAGTTAGTGCCGCACCCAGTGCTAATGTTTCTAATGAAATATCATTACCAGATAATATTGTGCCCCCTTTTATGGACGCTACTTCTCTGGTACCTCGACAGTTTCATTAGAAAAAGATCCGTGAAACTCAAAGGCACAGAGAAACAACAAAAACAGAAATAAAAATAAAAATAAGAAGCGTCGAAAGGCTTCTTCTAGACCCTATGCAGCCCTCAGCAATGCCACCAGATAATATTAGTTCGACAATTTCTGCTACACCTGATTCTGTTTCTCCAATGTGTAGTAGTTTAAATACGATTTCAACTACACCCAATAGTCATTTGACTTTAAGGGCAGTGTCGAGGACCAAAAACGTATTCATATCACGTCTACAGCCCGACACATCATTAGAATATATTGACGTTTGTCCAACAAAATAAATTGTTGACCTCAAATTCTTCCTGTTCATGCAAAAAAATAGGTAATAAGCCAACCCACGCCTCTTTTATTCTTACAGTTGCTGCTGAAGATTTTGCAACAGTTCTTAACTCTCCCATGTGGGCCGATAATATTCTCGTTACTGAGTTTAAGCCCAAAAATAAGTCTACAAAGACGAATCACTCTACCCGTCAGACTCAAATATACTAAATAGGCTATCCCTTTACTACCAAAATGTAAGGGGATTGCGTTCTAAGACACAGGACATATTTCTGTCGACTCAGAATAGCTCTGAGGATATTATCGCTTTAACAGAAACGTGGCTAAATGGAAGCATCAATGATTTAGAATTGTTTGACAATAGTTTTCAAGTTTTAAGAAAGGATAGATACACTGACAGCAGTTCCTCTGTTGGTGGTGGTGTCCTTTTAGCAGTGAGGAACTGCTTTGTCAGTTCGCTTGTTGATATTCTCTGCTCAATTAATATAGAACTGATATGCGTTAAAGTAATACATTGTAATTCCAATGTATATGTTATTAATGCGTATGTTCCTCCAAAGAGTAGTGCAGAGGTCTATGCAAGCCTTGCTAATTGCATAGATTATATTATTAATTTACTTGACGTAAATGACGACATTTTATTATTGGGTGATTTTAATTTGCCCGACATAAAATGGTATTCTTCTGACGATGAAACATATTTTTGTGCATCTAATTCGAAGACTCGGCAAGAACATATATTTGTTGATAATATATGTTCTGACTTACAACAAGTGAGTTGCATTTATAATAGTCTTAATCGACTTCTTGACCTGGTCTTAACTACGGACAGTAACAATGTCATTGTTAAGAGGGCCTTCCATACTCTGACAACTGTTGATGAATACCATCCTTCATTGAGCATTTGGTACAAGTCTGATAGAGAAAATATAGTTAATTCAAATTCCATCGACAAAGTTTATGAATTCAATTTTAAAAAAGCTGACTTTTTGAGGTTGAATCATTTACTCCGCTGTAAACTCAATGTAATGTTAGAATATATAAATGAAAATAATTTGGATAATTCCATTAATTTTTTTTATATGGAACTCTTTGCTGTGTTTTCTCAGTCCGTACCATATAGCCTTTAAATTGCGAAGAATTCTGCGTACCCCTGGTACACAAAGGATTTAAAGACTCTTCGTAACAACAGAAACAGGGCATGGAAGAAATACGTTTGTAGTTTAGACTCAAATGACCTAGAAACTTACAAAAGTTTGTTTCTGGTATTTGAAAATCGCTCAGCTACATTATATCACGAATATTTAGATAATATTAAGCTGAGAATATTATCTGATCCAAAGAAATTTTGGGGATTCATAAATACAAAGAAGAAATCCGATGGATTCCCTAATTCGTTTAGAACTTTTGATGGATTTACTGACGATCCCGTCATAATATGTGGCTTATTTGCCAATCTTTTCAAAGAGTCCTTTTGCTCAGATTCTTTTAATCCTGATGAAGAGTATTTCGAATATATGAACTGTACTCCCAAGGTTTCTTTGGACCTTATATAATTAACTTCAGGGGATATTTTAAAGTATATTGGATCGCTCGATGAGGATTTTAGTGCTGGACCTGATGGAGTTCCTGCCGCAGTGTTAAAACAATGCGGTTCTATTTTGTGTCAACCACTTTCTTTATTATTCAATAAATCAATTAACGAAAGTTATTTTCCAATTTTCTGGAAAAAATCTTTCATCAGTCCAATTTATAAAAAAGGTTGCAGGAATGATGTCAACAACTATAGGCCTATCGCTAAACTCTCATCGGTTCCAAAACTGTTTGAGCGAATTGTGTACGATCGGGTAAAAATTCACTGTGGGGAAGCCATAACATCTCGTCAGCATGGTTTTGTTAGTGGCAGATCCACGGTGTCTAATCTTCTCGATTCCAAGATCGGGTTAAAACTGGCGAAGTTATACAAAAAAGACCATTTGGGGCAGATTTTAGGTTCACCAAAAAAAAAAATTTTTATTGTTCTGAAATCTTATCAACATAAGCTTTCATATTAGGGGCGGTAAATCCAAACTTTTTTTGGTGACCCACCTTATTGTACATACTTGTAAAATTTTATAATAGTGTCGATTTGTTATGTTTTGGCAAAAAAAAAGAGATGGGTGCATTGGTTATGCGTTAGTTATGCCATCCTCAAACTTCTCTACCATCATTACAGTTTTCAAAGTCGTATACATTAATCAATTTTAAATTTCAGTGGAATAGAAAAGAGGAAAGAATTAAAGAAAAGTTACAGCGTCAGACCATGTATTGCCCGGAATTCAAACGCGGTACCTGGAATTGTGGTCAAACACCATTTCCAATCGACTTCCGAGGTAGTTTTTGATTTTGTGACAATACTTTTATAAGTAGTGCTTTCTACAAATATTTAGCGATAGTTATCATAACAACACAACAAAAAAACTTAAAATAATACAACTGATATAAAATACTCCATAATTTTTATCGTTTTGCTTTACAAATTTTATTTGTCTTTCATTTGATTTCAGACTGGGATTCTTTATAAAGATATAATACTCTTAGTATTGAATCCTGTGTTTTAAGATCCCTTTATTTTTATTAATAGTTTTCATAAGAAGTTGTAGTGCATTTAATGCAACCCTTCCATATTAACTTTCAACACATACTACATTACCTTTAGTATATACCTTTATTTAGTATAAGATAATCTAAAATACTCTCTAAGCTTTTGAATAAAATATAGACAGTCAGTCTGCATTGAACTAACAAACGAGTTATTTCATTTTGGGATAAAGAAACCATCACATGGCGACCGTGACAGTTTGGCCGTAACACTCTGGCCGTGACAAGAACTACAAATAAAAAGGGCTTTTGTGCGTTTACTATGTATATAAAAAATAGTTAAAAAAAACAAAATGTGAACAAATTGGTGAACTATGAGAAATGCAGGAAACTTAAATTAAATTTGAATGTTGCACATGGCGCACAATAGAAGACGCCCTCTTAAAAATGTCACTTTAAGTATAAAAATTTAAACTTTGTGCTTAGTGACTTAAATTGGAAAAATAAGCTAAATATTATTATTTATTATATAAATACCAAAATAATATATAAAAAACAAAAAACTAAAAGGTTTTTTAAATGATATAAGAAATATAAATCAATTTCAAAAACAAACAAAAGAAAAATAAACTCAAACTAATAAAACAAAAAAAAAAAGCAAAAAAACATATTAAACGTTTCGAATATATTGAAATATAGTTAAATATTCGATGATCAGCTGCAGTCAAACTTGCAAGAAATCCCAGCAAATATGTTGTGACTCATTCGTCACAAGCGAAGTTGAGTTGTTTTTATATTATAAATTACAAACACTGACCTACCTCAATAATAATGAAGCGATCAGCGTTTTTGTAATGCTTGCCAATTTAAGTTTACGGTCAAGCACCCAACAATAAAAAAGTGCAACGGTCAGCTTAAAATAGCAAGTAAGCACGGGCTGAGCTTCTGTTACCATAGCTTATAAATTATATTGCGGAAGTAAACAAAGAATGTATATTCGTAATATATTTGTTTTTATATTTAAAACACGAAGTATGTATATTTGTATGTTGTTTAGCAAAAATGTCTAGGTTATTTGTATATATGTAACTATTATGTAATTGTCATCAAGTTTCATTACGGAAGTTAAGATAATGATCTTGAGACCAAGTAGATTTTAAGATTCAAAACTGTGATGTAAATAAGAGTAAAATTAATAAATAAAAAAGAGAGTTAATTAAACAATCAAGAAGAGAAGTTTGGTTTTTAACTCTCAGGTACCACCAGCGCAGAAAAACATTTGGTGAGTATACATTTAATGATGTAACAGGTAATACATATAACGTTATACAACAGAGTTGTGTGGGTTCAACGGAGAACCCCACACAACATTATGGCGCAGCCGGCAGTCCTTTTTAAAAAGGGTTGTCCCTTTTAAAAAAGGATAGTGATTCGAACTCGGTTACCCGTGTTCAAATAAATAAATAATAAAACTTCCCAAAGATTCAGCGATTCCGTAGCCAATTCCTTGTAGTTGACCGGACCCTCCAGAATATAATTAAAAAGGTGTAAAACCAGTAAAACAAAAAATTTGTGAATAGATTACAGAATTAAATTCCCAGAGAAACTATAGTTTAGGGCGAAAATTGTTGTAGAACACAGAAAATTTTAAAGACAACGAAAAGATAATGAAATCATAATAAAAAAAAAACAAATTCAGAATGAACATATGCGAGATAGCGAAAATAGAATCGGAGCTTGTGCCTCTATTTTCAGGAGCAGACTCCGTTGAGCTACAGGAAGAAGTGTATAAGTTTATACTTGGAACAGAATTAGCTTTCCAAGTGGTAGGAGAAACAAATTTAGAAAAATTTATTCAATATGTGAAACTAAGACTTTATGGAGATGCTTTCAAATTAGTAAGACCAAGACAATTTAACAATCTAAATGAATTATTTATACTAACAAAGAAAACGTATTTGGAACGAAAAGAATTAGATGTAGTATGGCAGGAAATACAGAAAACATTACAACAACCTGGTGAAGAAATAAGACAATATGCAAGACGGTTAATTGCTCTTAAAATAACAGCAGAAGATATAATTAATGACGAATACAAAGATGGTGTGTCAGCACTTTTAAGTGAATTAAATAAAACTGTTATTACAACTTTCAGGGTTGGTCTGCAGGATTCAACTCTTAGAATACATAAGTTAGAGTTTTAATAATTGAAACTCGTAAAAAAATATTTTTTTAGGTCTTGCGACCGTCTTTATTTAATTACCAAAAAGAACTCAGCTTAAAAATAGTTTACAACCTTATTTATAACTTATTGGTAGCTTATTGATAACTTATTAATAACTGCTGACATCGGCGTGATGTACTTGCCTAAGTGCACTTTTGGTGCGCGTGTCAAAAGTAGGGCAGCGCGGTCGTCAACGCTGTTACTTGCGCAATTCTGAGAGCGCGTGGCTAAGCAGGGCGACGTAAACTGCTGACTATGAAGACTTAATATTATTCGAATTAACTCTTCCCCTCTTAAGTCGATTGTCCTCAATCGTTCTTAAAAATATGGCAAGTCAATTATTGCTGTAATGTTGAAGTGTTGTTGCTGTAATATTGGGTCATCGCATGATTTAATTTGTGTTTCCGCAGCTACTGGCATTGCTGGAATAATTATTTTCGTTTTCCGCCGTCTGAGCCATATTACTGCGGTGCTTATTATGATCAGGCAAATGCAAAGTGATCCAGATATTGAAATTTTGTTAACAATATCGTTGGTTTGAAGAGTTCTAATTAATTTTGTGTTCTTTGTATGCAGCTCTTCTAATGCCTCCAGCGATAATAGTTTAATAACTTCAGTCTCAGTGGGTGTAGGTTGTATTACTGCCGGGATTGGTTTTAGGTGGGTTAATTCGAAGTTTTTGAATGTTTTATTGTTGATGTAAATAGTTTTATTAAAGAAATTTAGTACATAGGTTCCGATGAATTGATGGGATACTTCTGTGTTAGCTACCGTCCCATTGAATTCATTTAGAAGGAGTACCCCTGGTTGTATTTCTTCAATTGTTGGTATGTGGTGAGCGTTGCTTACTCTACAGTTAGATTCTAAACCTTTAATTACCTTAGGTATACATGGGTTATTTGTAATATTCAGTAATTGGTTTCTCTTACAAATTTTAACATTAGCGAATTCTTTACAATTTGTTTTTATTGCGTACATCTCGTTATGATTTTTTATAATTTCTTTATATTGTACATCTATTGCTTTGTTATTTCTCTTTACTGGTTTTAGTAATAAATTGGTATAAATTTCTATTGTAGTGAGAGGAATTTTAACTAAATATAACAATAATGTATCATTATGTAAAATATTTATATCAGCAAACTCTAATGCTTCTTCGCTATTTGCGAATGGCATGTTTTCTTCTTTAAATTTTTGAATTGCTACATTAATTTCTTCATTACTTAATAACATTGAATTTATAATATTATGTTTTGACCATTGAATTGCATACTTTAAATTTGTTAATTCTTCTTTTATTAATCTTACTCTAGTTTGCGTGTTTATCGCCATTTCTTCGTACAAATAATTACTTTTTTTTATTGAATTAGTTAAATCATTAGCTATCCTTGTTAGATTATTAATTCGTTCTGTAAATGCTTTGTTTATGATTACTTGGTCATTATTGTTCTCATTTAGATTACTTAAGTTTTTTTCAATTTGTTCAAGATCGTCGTGATCTGGGCTACCAGCGATGTATTTCCATGCGGTGCCTATAATATTTATTGATCTCTTTTTTCTGCTTAACTCAGATGGCTTTATTGTATTAAAAATCTCACAGGTTTGTCGGATTTCATGTATTAGAAGTGGAAAAAGTATGTTGTTCTTTGGGATATTGGTAGTAGTGTATTCTTGAATGTCCGTTAGAAACTTTTTGTACTGCATAATGTCTATGGCGTGGATTAGTTTCAGTGTTCCGTCTTGTATTTTTGCTTGTCCTATGTTGAATGTTATGTGGTGTGATTTAGTATAGTCCAATATGTCGATATTGCCGTTGACAGGTGAGTAGAGCAGCGTAAGTAGTAAGACGAACATAGTTTTTGTGTTGTTATATAGAGTTGATTTGTTCCTTTTTTGTCCGTTAGTAAAATCGAAAAGTTACACATGTCGTCTTCCGGGCTTCTATTAAGGATAAAGTTATAATTGTTAGTTAGAAAAGTATAAGAGGTGCGGAGAGAATTTTTAGTTTAATATTTGTTTTTTTATAAGCTAACTCTTAATATTACTTTTGTGAACCACTCGATTTGATTCTGTTAAAATGGTAGTTGCATAATTTACTTTCACCGTTTCTTTTTTGAATCTCGGTGTCAGTTTTGTTCCTAACCGTTGGTCAATCTTCACATATATAACGTCACCTGGGGTATATGTTCTAGGTGTCTCCCTTTTCTTATTGTGATAACTCAAGTCCTTTGACTGTTTTTCTTTTAACTTATCTATATTATCTTTTCTTGCTTCTTCAAACTGTTTGGGATCTGTGCTAACTCTTCTACCGAAAAAGACTTCAATTGGCTTTTTTCCAGTGGTAGAGTGAATAGAATAATTATATTCGTAGACAGAGCGATCTAAGAGTTCTTCAAAAGAATTATGCATACGTTCAGTTTTTAGACATCTCATTATCTCTGAGAGTGTCGAGTGGAACCTCTCTATCTGTCCATTAACTGAACTCTTATAGGGTGGTGCTTTAAATATTTCTATGCCCAATTGATCTTTCAACATAAATACTATTGAAGCGGAACTGAAAGATTTCTCATTATCTATTACCACGACTTTAGGCACACCAAAGGCGAAAAGTATCTTCCGTAAGGGTTCCTTAACATCTTCTATTGCTCTTGATTTTATTATTAGGGCCTGAACATACTTTGAAAACTTGTCTATTGCTGTAAGTACTAATTTATTATCTGTCTTGTATATGTCGATGCGTAGTGTGTGTCCGGAGTGTGTGGGAATAGGAGTCTCTTTTATCTCTGGATTGTTAGGTCGGCGGTCGTATTTGTTTTCCCTACATACTGCACATTGTTTAATGATTTTCTTGATTTTCTTCGCCATAGCGGGAAAATAGTGTTTTTCTAGAATTTGAATCTTGTTTTCCCTGCAGTTCCTGTGTGCTCTGTTATGAGTCTTTATTATTATTTCCTCTTGCTCTTGTTCGTGGGTAATGTCTTGAACTTGCAGCTGGGTAAATCTGATTTTGTAATTACTGAAATGGATAGGGTATATTTCTTGTATCATACCCATTATGTATTCCTCTGTCTTAATGCAATTTATTACAGACGGATTGAGGTACTGTTTGAGGAGAGAAGTTAGTTTCTCTTCGCAATACTCTGGTTCAGAAATCAAATGACGGTGATATGTTGGAAATACTATTTTAAAATTATAGGTGGGGGTTGAATCTATTCTAAAAAATATTTGGTTCTTGAATGCATTTACAGGAGCTTCCACGCTGACAATTAAGTCATGGGCTGAACTATCCGCGGAATTTGTTGCTGTAGACAACGTATGCACCTGCGATTGTTGCAGTGGTACTCTAGATAAAGCGTCGGCTACAACGTTAGCTTTGCCAGGTTTATAGCATAGTTCGTAGCTATATTCTTCCAGAATCGATTTCCACCTCTTCATCTTGCTGTTATTGTTTTTATTGCTTAGTGCATAAGTTAACGGTTGATGGTCCGTGAAAATTTTAACTTTCGCTGAACCATACAAATAGTTCCGAAATGAGTTTAAAGCCCATATAATCGCCAACATTTCTTTTTCATTTGTGGCGTAATGTTCTTCCGCCTTACTTAGTGTTCTGGAAATAAAAGCTATAGGTCTCTCGTCTTGTGATAAGACTGCACCAATGGCAAAGTTAGATGCGTCTGTTACTAATTCAAAATTCTTGGTGAAGTCTGGATAGGCGAGGACAATTTCGTCAGAAATAAGTGTATTTTTTAGTTTTCTAAATGCTTCTATTGCTTGTTTATCTAAAAATATATTGCACTTGGAGGATTTATACTTGGACGTGCGTCCTCCTTCCCCTCTTAAAAGGGATGTCAGGGGCTTTGCCAGTTTGGCATAATCCCTAATGAATCGGCGGTAATACCCTGACATACCAAGGAAGCTTCGTAATATCTTTAAAGTTTTTGGCTGTGGGAAATTTGCAATAGCATCAATTTTTGCGGGGTTGGCTTTAACTCCTGCCGGGGATATAATGTGCCCTAAAAATTCGACTTCTTTTTTAAAAAAATTACATTTGTCGAGTTGCACCTTTATGTTTGCCTCCTCGAGTGTTTTAAAAATGTTCTCAACATGTGAAAAATGTTCCTCTTCTGTTCGACTGAAGATGATAATGTCATCAATATATACATAGCAACTCTTTCCGATATATTCTCGTAATATATCATCGAGTGCTCGTTGAAAAATAGATGGTGCATTTTTCAGTCCAAATGGTAGGCGAGTAAACTCGTATTTTCCATTATTGATGGAAAATGCTGTTTTCTCGATATCGGATCTTTTTAGGGGTATCTGGTGGAAACCACTCTTCAAGTCTAGAACTGAGAAAAAATTGCTGTCACCAAGATGAGAAATAACCTCGGTTATCTCGGGAATCGGATATCTATCCGCTATGGTGATCGAATTCAATTTTCGGTAGTCAATAACCATTCGGTATTGCTTGTTACCGGCAGAATCAGGTTTTTTGGATACAATCCACACCGGTGAATTGTATGGTGACCTGGACGGTCTTATGATGCCGTCGTTTAGAAGTTTTTTTACTTGGGTTTCTACTTCGGTTTTTAAAGAGGCTGGGTATGGATAAAATTTTGAATATACTGGAGAATTATCTGTGGTCCGTATTTCTCCAACAACCTTTGTTGTATACGTTAATTTTTCTTCCGGCTCCGAAAATAAACTCGGATATGTACCTACAATTTTGTTCATTTTAATTTTTTGCTGCTGTGTAAGTGTTCTTCCCTTATATTAATAGTATTTACTGATTTAGAGGGCAGCTGTTTTAGGCCTATTTTCCTACCGTTATTTATTATTAGTAAATTTTCATTTTTCTTATTGTGATAACTCAAGTCCTTTGACTGTTTTTCTTTTAACTTATCTATATTATCTTTTCTTGCTTCTTCAAACTGTTTGGGATCTGTGCTAACTCTTCTACCGAAAAAGACTTCAATTGGCTTTTTTCCAGTGGTAGAGTGAATAGAATAATTATATTCGTAGACAGAGCGATCTAAGAGTTCTTCAAAAGAATTATGCATACGTTCAGTTTTTAGACATCTCATTATCTCTGAGAGTGTCGAGTGGAACCTCTCTATCTGTCCATTAACTGAACTCTTATAGGGTGGTGCTTTAAATATTTCTATGCCCAATTGATCTTTCAACATAAATACTATTGAAGCGGAACTGAAAGATTTCTCATTATCTATTACCACGACTTTAGGCACACCAAAGGCGAAAAGTATCTTCCGTAAGGGTTCCTTAACATCTTCTATTGCTCTTGATTTTATTATTAGGGCCTGAACATACTTTGAAAACTTGTCTATTGCTGTAAGTACTAATTTATTATCTGTCTTGTATATGTCGATGCGTAGTGTGTGTCCGGAGTGTGTGGGAATAGGAGTCTCTTTTATCTCTGGATTGTTAGGTCGGCGGTCGTATTTGTTTTCCCTACATACTGCACATTGTTTAATGATTTTCTTGATTTTCTTCGCCATAGCGGGAAAATAGTGTTTTTCTAGAATTTGAATCTTGTTTTCCCTGCAGTTCCTGTGTGCTCTGTTATGAGTCTTTATTATTATTTCCTCTTGCTCTTGTTCGTGGGTAATGTCTTGAACTTGCAGCTGGGTAAATCTGATTTTGTAATTACTGAAATGGATAGGGTATATTTCTTGTATCATACCCATTATGTATTCCTCTGTCTTAATGCAATTTATTACAGACGGATTGAGGTACTGTTTGAGGAGAGAAGTTAGTTTCTCTTCGCAATACTCTGGTTCAGAAATCAAATGACGGTGATATGTTGGAAATACTATTTTAAAATTATAGGTGGGGGTTGAATCTATTCTAAAAAATATTTGGTTCTTGAATGCATTTACAGGAGCTTCCACGCTGACAATTAAGTCATGGGCTGAACTATCCGCGGAATTTGTTGCTGTAGACAACGTATGCACCTGCGATTGTTGCAGTGGTACTCTAGATAAAGCGTCGGCTACAACGTTAGCTTTGCCAGGTTTATAGCATAGTTCGTAGCTATATTCTTCCAGAATCGATTTCCACCTCTTCATCTTGCTGTTATTGTTTTTATTGCTTAGTGCATAAGTTAACGGTTGATGGTCCGTGAAAATTTTAACTTTCGCTGAACCATACAAATAGTTCCGAAATGAGTTTAAAGCCCATATAATCGCCAACATTTCTTTTTCATTTGTGGCGTAATGTTCTTCCACCTTACTTAGTGTTCTGGAAATAAAAGCTATAGGTCTCTCGTCTTGTGATAAGACTGCACCAATGGCAAAGTTAGATGCGTCTGTTACTAATTCAAAATTCTTGGTGAAGTCTGGATAGGCGAGGACAATTTCGTCAGAAATAAGTGTATTTTTTAGTTTTCTAAATGCTTCTATTGCTTGTTTATCTAAAAATATATTGCACTTGGAGGATTTATACTTGGACGTGCGTCCTCCTTCCCCTCTTAAAAGGGATGTCAGGGGCTTTGCCAGTTTGGCATAATCCCTAATGAATCGGCGGTAATACCCTGACATACCAAGGAAGCTTCGTAATTCCTTTAAAGTTTTTGGCTGTGGGAAATTTGCAATAGCATCAATTTTTGCGGGGTTGGCTTTAACTCCTGCCGGGGATATAATGTGCCCTAAAAATTCGACTTCTTTTTTAAAAAAATTACATTTGTCGAGTTGCACCTTTATGTTTGCCTCCTCGAGTGTTTTAAAAATGTTCTCAACATGTGAAAAATGTTCCTCTTCTGTTCGACTGAAGATGATAATGTCATCAATATATACATAGCAACTCTTTCCGATATATTCTCGTAATATATCATCGAGTGATCGTTGAAAAATAGATGGTGCATTTTTCAGTCCAAATGGTAGGCGAGTAAACTCGTATTTTCCATTATTGATGGAAAATGCTGTTTTCTCGATATCGGATCTTTTTAGGGGTATCTGGTGGAAACCACTCTTCAAGTCTAGAACTGAGAAAAAATTGCTGTCACCAAGATGAGAAATAACCTCGGTTATCTCGGGAATCGGATATCTATCCGCTATGGTGATCGAATTCAATTTTCGGTAGTCAATAACCATTCGGTATTGCTTGTTACCGGCAGAATCAGGTTTTTTGGATACAATCCACACCGGTGAATTGTATGGTGACCTGGACGGTCTTATGATGCCGTCGTTTAGAAGTTTTTTTACTTGGGTTTCTACTTCGGTTTTTAAAGAGGCTGGGTATGGATAAAATTTTGAATATACTGGAGAATTATCTGTGGTCCGTATTTCTCCAACAACCTTTGTTGTATACGTTAATTTTTCTTCCGGCTCCGAAAATAAACTCGGATATGTACCTACAATTTTGTTCATTTTAATTTTTTGCTGCTGTGTAAGTGTTCTTCCCTTATATTAATAGTATTTACTGATTTAGAGGGCAGCTGTTTTAGGCCTATTTTCCTACCGTTATTTATTATTAGTAAATTTTCATTTGTATGAATAATAGCTTTGAGATGCTTAAGGGTATCGTTCCCTAAGATTCCGTCAAACGTTTTTAAAGAAGGCATTAAAAAGAATTTTATTTTATCATCAAGATTGAAAAGCTGAACAAATGTATGTTCCGTTATTTTAATATTTCCAACAACTGACTTAGCGTGAAAAGGCGCTTCATTTTCTATTCGTCTTTTTGCTAAGTGTGGCTGAATGTAATTCTTGCTTGATCCCGTATCAACAAGAATTTTAAGAATTTTCCCGCTCTCCGTCCTAACTTCGAAATATGGGAGCGAAGAGCTCATCATGCTAAAAAATTAATGTCTGTTGGTTCTAAATATTGATCGTATTCTGTAAGTTCATTAGTATTTTTGTTCGTTAATTGTTTGTATACGTCATTTCTTTCTTCATCTTGTGCTTTACCTGTGTCTATGTGGAACGTTCGTTGTGCTTTATTTTGTTGTTGATTGATAAATGAGGTTGGTCGTTTTCCTTGAAACTGATTTTGTTGAGGTCTATTCATATAGTTAACTTGTCTTGAGTGAATACTCCGGTCGACGTCCATTGGTTCAGGACGTGGTTGAGGTTTTTGAAAAAATGGGGGTCGTGGTGGGTTGTTTGGTCGTTGAAAACGGTCTTGGGTATGATTTTGAGGTTGTCTGTATGTGTTTATTGGATATGTACGCTGTTGGGGCAAATATGCCAATTCTGGGTAAAATAAATCATTTGGACGTTGATTTGGTGAGGAATAAAATCTTCTTGGTGGGAGCTGGGGACGAGATTCTTGTAACCTTTTGCCTTGGCTATTATTATTCAGTGCGTAATTAGCACGGTAATTTTGGTTTTCTAATTTCAGACAGAGATGCAATGCTTGAGGCAGATCTACAGGCTCTCTAATACCCAGTAGTCTTGGAAGATCGCCTTTCAGACCTCGTATGAATGTATCTAGGGCTTTGTCACGGTACGTTTTGGTCAGAAGATGCATTGACTCTTGGCCAACATCCATTCATCCTATCTTATTCAATATGAGGGATAGATGGGAGTATACTCTTTGGTAAAAATCTTGTATCGTGTGATTACCCTGTACCATAGACGTCATTTGGTACTCTAGTGTACCCAAGTCACGCTTATCAGCGTAATGAAGAGTAAGGCACTTGGAGATGGCCTTCCAATCTAGCGGTGTGTTGTAAGATTCTAAAGCCACATCCGCATTTCCTACAACCTTATTGCGTATGACGCTCAGTATTCCATAATATTTTGGGGTGCCTATCAATGGTTCGTAGATCTGAAGTATGCGATCTACGCTTTTCTTCCAGGAGTTAAATTCTCCTGGGTTCCCAGAGAATTCCCGTACGCAACGAATTACATCGGGTATTTTATCAAGTTCTCCTATATTATTGGAATGTGACGGGTCTATAGTCACGTCTACCATGTTTGAGAAGTTAGCATTTGGATTGAGGGCGGCCTGTACGATATTTCGTCCTTCTGTCCGCAGTATGTTTACTACTACACCTGTTATAATGTTTGTTAATTGGTCCATGTTAAGATTGCTAGATGTCGTGGGTGGTGGTACACTTGTGTTTAGGACAGGAGGTTTTATTATATTATTGGGATTTTCCATTTTTGTTTTCTTAAATTTGAGAATATTTTCTTTGTTATATATTTTTTGAATTATCCTTTCAATTGAAAGGAGCTTTTCTATTCTGGAGGGTCCCCTTCAGGAATCGCAGAATTAAGCTAGAGTTATATAAACCGGAGGGTCCCCCTAATTGGTGGTGAATCGCGGTTTTTTTTTTTTTTTTTTTTTTTTTTTGTTATGGGCTGTACAAGCCAGTATTAGTTTTATATTATTTATTTATTTTCTTTCTCAGGCGTTTTTCTTAAAAAAAAATTTATAACAATACGATAATGGTTCAAAGTTTAATAATAGTTTAAAGTTTATAACATCTTCTATTAACCAGATCGAGAAAGCTTCATAAGAATTATTTTACTTTACTTTGATTTTTTTTTTTCATTTTTTCTAAATTACAAATATCTTTCTTATGTTATTTTACATAAAATCTTACTCAATAAATTGTAGTCGGGCTCGGGAATACTGTTGTTCTGATGAGTTGAGACGGAATTTTTTTTTGTTGATGTTTTCCTTGGAAGTGCTTCTTTTAAAAATTTTTTTCTTTTCGCGTTCGCGTTACAGTAAGGTTAGTACATAATACTACCCGTTTGCTTGTGCTACTAGGGGGCCTTGACTGTATTTTCACTTTTTTTTTTTTTTTTTATTTTGCTCGGGCGCCAGTTAGAGTTTTAATAATTGAAACTCGTAAAAAAATATTTTTTTAGGTCTTGCGACCGTCTTTATTTAATTACCAAAAAGAACTCAGCTTAAAAATAGTTTACAACCTTATTTATAACTTATTGGTAGCTTATTGATAACTTATTAATAACTGCTGACATCGGCGTGATGTACATGCCTAAGTGCACTTTTGGTGCGCGTGTCAAAAGTAGGGCAGCGCGGTCGTCAACGCTGTTACTTGCGCAATTCTGAGAGCGCGTGGCTAAGCAGGGCGACGTAAACTGCTGACTATGAAGACTTAATATTATTCGAATTAACTCATATAAAAAAAAAAAAAAAAAAACAAATTGGCCATTTCAGCCCTTGAAAGGACTTTGACCGAGCTTCTTATGATCAATTGTGTTGTGTGTGTTATTAAATGTTTGCACACAATTGACCGAGAACTGGACCTACATGTTTAATGCCGACTCCGAACGGCTAAAGTTCATGTTCTCATGAAGCTTTACATGGCATTATTTACGCTCTGAGGTTTGCCATTGTCTGCAGAGAGGTGGTGACCGATCAGAAAAATTTTTTATTGAAAAAAACTTTTCGCCGCGGCTGGGGATCGAACCCGGGCTCCAAGCATGCCAGGCCACACACTTAACCTGCATGCCACGGTCACTACATAGAATACATATGCTAAGCGTTAAAACCATGGTGACCGTGGCATGCAGGTTTAGTGTGTGGCTTAGCATGCTCGGAGCCCGGGTTCGATCCCCAGCCGCGGCGAAAGGTTTTTTTCAATAAAAAATTTTTCTGATCGGTCACCACCTCTCTGCAGACAATGGCAAACCTCAGAGAGTAAATAATGCCATATAAAGCTTCTTGAGAACATGAACTTTAGCCGTTCGGAGTCGGCATGAAAACATGTAGGTCCAGTTCTCGGTCAATTGTGTGCAAACATTTAATAACACACACAACACAATTGATTTATGATCAAAGCTCGGTCAAAGTCCTTTCAAGGGCTGATTCGGCCAATTCGTCTTTTTTTTTTTTTTTTTTTTAAGCGTTAAAACAGAAATATTTGAGAGTGTAGTGGAAGAAGCGATAAGTGCATTTCGGCTCATCGAAAAAGGGAAAAATACGAGACCAAATGAAAAGGCAACGCAGTAAAAAATCAAGTTTATTGTCAGAAGTGTAGAGATAATAATGGTATTCCCTTAACACCTCGGAAACAGCTTAAACCTCGTAAACTGCTTAATTTTAAGCAAATGGGGAATGATGGAAATATTTTGTATGGCGATTTTTTTACGATGTTTAAGCTACAATTTCAGTGCTTAAACAATGTAAACAAGTTTGGTTAAACTTTGAGCTGTCAAACTGTCAAAAAGTGTGTGGTGGTTTTTTATTTTGGCGCTAATTTGATCCTAATTGGCAAGCATGGAAGTGAATAGTGGCAGTGCTTCAATAAGAACGAGAAACACTTCGACACATCGTTGGGTTCTCTGTCAGACAGTTTGATTGGATGAGGTTAAAGGTGAGGCTCTGTCAGACAGTTTGATTGGATGAGGTTAAAGGTGAGGCTCTGTCAGACAGTTTGATTGAATGAGGTTAAAGGTTGTCCCGAAAAGTTTGAGGTAGATAAATACTGAGCACTTAAGTTTAACAGCTATCTCAATTATTACCATTTCAGAAACCTACAGCAAACAAATTCCACGAAAAAAATTTTCCGGTCGATTTGTTTCGCCATGATGAATAATGAAGATAAATTATTTTTAATTTTTTTATTGATCAGCTGTTATTGACATATGCATGACAAATTTATCAGAAGTCTAAAGGTCCGTTCCTTTAACAGAGGCTCGGAATTTTACGAGTTTACGTAATGGGAAATTTTGATCGTTAAGGGAATACCATTAATGATCACGAATATAATTTAAACTGTTCAGCTAGCAGAAATATGAATAACAATGAAACAAATAGAAATCAAAGCAGTCAGAATAATTATAACATAAATCAAAAGAGCAATCGCAAAATGATTCAAGTATCAAACAAATATGATGTTAAATGTAAATGGTGTGCAAGGTTAAGATACAAAATGCAGGATTGTGCTGCAAAGACAGAATACGATTCAAAACAGGGAAACTATCGAGGGCCCAGCCAAGGCCAATGAGCTGGGAACCCAAAAAATTAAGGAGAACTGGGCCAAGTGGGATACTCAGAGATGATTTCACGTCAAAAAAGATTGTAAACATCTGTACACCAAGGAAAATGGGGAACAAAATATCAGAAAATCGTACATCGGCAGATAAGACCAAAGTTTTGGTAACTAATGAAAAAACGGAAAGTACCTCGACAGTAAATAGTACGTCAGAGTATACAGCTAATTTTTTATTCAACGATTTTTATTCAAACATCGAAGAAGTGAAAGTAACAGAGCAAGAAAAAATAGTGGAGGATGATTTGAGGAAAAGAAGCTATATTAAGTAATTCTCAGGAAAGAGATAAAGATTTAGCAAACTCGTTACACAATAAGAATTTAACGTTTCAAAATAGGAACGAACAAGGTAGGAGTTTTGGTTTTCGAAAAGTCAATGATGTGTTCATAGAAATTCCCTGTAAGGATTCTATAGAAGGACGACTCATTTTACTTGTGGATACCGGGGCTGAGGTCAGTTTAGTTAAACTGAATACATTAAAGAAAAATTTGAATAAAGATACAAGGGAAATTAAACATTTGAGTGGAGCATTTGGAGGTTTTGTAGATACATTGGGGTCTGTAGAGATCCAACACGATAAGATAAAGAACTTAAGTTTTAAGTTACACGTAGTGGCACTAGAACAAGGGTTGCCTGCAGATGGTATTTTAGGTCGGGATAGTTTGTGGATTAATTCTCTTATATAACACATGGAGACTAGGGTGGAATTACCTCTAAAACAAATAAACGACATTAGTTCTTTAAAACGATTAAAATTCCGATAAAAAAAATATTTCAGCTGTTGTAATTCATAAACAAGAGATTATGCCGGGGGTTTATTTAGGTGAAACGTTAGCAAATGTGAAGAATAAAATGGCATATGTAACAGTGCTAAATGCGAATAAGGATGACTGTGATATACCTAAGGATTTTAGACCAAATTTTTCAAATTTTAAAGAGTCCATAGTGAATGCGAGTTCGTCGTATTGAAACAGTAAAATTCGACAAAAGTTTAAACACTGAAGAAAGAGCAGCAATAGAAAATTTAGTAATGTCTTTTCATGATATTTTTTGCTTGAAGGGGATAAATTGTCATGCACCTCTGTTTTAAAACATGAGATTCAAATGCAAAGAGATCAAGCTCCAATTAATCATAGACAGTATAGGTTACCACAAATGCATAGGGAGGAGATACAAAGACAAGTAGAAAAACTTTTAGATGACGATATAATCAGGCCAAGCAAGTCCCCGTGGAGTTCACCAATGTTGCTAGTTCCAAAGAAAGCCGGGGAAGACGGACAGAAAAAGTGGAGGTTAGTTATTGATTTTAGAAAAGTTAACGATGCCACAATCAAACAAGTTTTCCCTTTTCCTCGAATTGATGGAATTCTGGATCAGTTGGGTCATTGTAGATATTTTTCAACACTAGATCTTGCTTGTGGCTATCATCAAGTTTTGGTGAATAGCAAGGATAAGGAAAAGACAGCTTTTAGTACGTCGTTAGGTCATTTTGAGTTTAACAGAATGCCGTTTCGACTAACTGGAGCCCCAGCTACATTCCAAAGGCTTATGAATCACATACTCACAGGACTACAAGGGATAGATTGTTTTGTATATTTAGACAATATTGTAATCTATGGTAAAAATTTATAGCAACATGAGGAAAGACTTGGAAGAGTTTTTCAGAAATTGAGGGAGAATTGTTTAAAGTTAAATACAGAGAAATGCCAATTTTTATGTCGTGAGATAGCATATTTAGGGCATAAATGTCCGGAAATGGGAGCTTTGCCAGATCCACAAAAACTGGAATGTGTGAAAAATATACCAGTTCCGAGAAATAGAAAGGAAGTTCAGGCATTTTTAGGTTTAGTAAATTACTATAGAAAATTTATAAAAAATATGTCACAAATCGTGTTACCAATAAATAATTTGCTTAAAACGGACGTAAAGTTTCAATGGACAGATAACTGTTAGCAAGCTTTCCAGACGTTGAAGGAAGCAGTTACCTCGTCTCCAGTTTTAGCTTATCCAGATTTTGAAAAACCTTTCTTATTAACTACAGACGCCAGTGGAGAGGCACTAGGTGCGGTTTTATCAGAAGGCAAAGTTGGCGAGGATAGGCCAATTGCATTCGCGAGTAGGGCATTAAATAGCGCAGAAAAACGCTATTCGACAATAGAAAAAGAATTTTTAGCAATTGTTTGGGCAACGAAAAATTTTAGGGTTTATCTGTTAGGAAGGCCTTTTAAGATTTATACAGATCATCAACCATTGAGGGGAATAGCTAATCTGAAAGACCAAACATCGCGTTTAGCACGATTCCGGCACAAACTTTCAGAATACGAGTATGAAATTATATATAAACCAGGTAAACGAAATTTAAATGCGGGTGCGCTTAGTAGGATACCCCAACAAGAGCAGGATATAGTAATAGTTCAAACAAGGTCAAAGCCTAAAGAACAAGAAAATAAAATTGAAACGGAAGAAACTGCAGAGAAATCTAGTGAACAATATGATGAGGTGTTAGACCAACAGAATAAAGAAATAATAATTCTAACCGATCCAAAAGACATTAAAAGAATTTTGAGAGATTTTCATGATCTACCACTAGGTGGGCACCAAGGAGCTTTAAAACCTATTTCAGAATAAGGCAAGAATATAAATGGAAAGGGATGCAAAATCAAATCAATTCATATGTTAAGAAATGTCAAAAATGCCAGGTTAATAAATGTTCTAAATTAACAAAAATGCCAATGGTGTTAACAAATACACCGACGCGTCCATTTGATAAAGTTTACATGGACATAGTGGGTATCTTGCCAGAGACTGTGTCAGGAAATAAATACATACTTACTTTTCAAGATGATTTTTCGAAATACATGGCATGTGTCGCAATGCCAGGTGCTGAAGCTAGTACAGTATCAAAAGCGTTCTTCGACGAAATTATAACTCGTCACAATACTCCAAAAGTTCTGATTACCGATAACGGTTCAAATTTTGTGTCGAAATTATTTTCGGATGTATGTAAAATGTTAGGAATTAAGAAATTACACATAACTCCATACCTCCCACAGGCTAATGGCTCATTGGAAAGAAGCCATCGTCCATTAGCAGAATACTTGCGAAGTTTTGCAAAAGAGGATGGGTCAAATTGGGACCAGTGGTTAACATCTGCCATGCATGTGCACAATAACACACGGCACATAAGCGCCAAACAAACACCGTTCAAAACTTTATATGGGTTTAATTCAGAAATGCCAACTGATCTCAAACCCACGAACTAGTACGACAGAACAAGGAGCGAGCAAAATAATTATCAAAAATACAGTATGATAACTCTTTAAATCGTGTAGAATTTAAAATTGGTGACAAAGTACTTATGAAAAATCAGGCTAGAAAAAATAAATTTTCACCAATATGGATAGGCCCATATGAGGTCATAGCAATAAAAAGTCCGGTTACCACTGAGATTTTAATAAAAGGAAAAGCTAAGAAAATACATAATAATTTACTGAAGTTGTTTCACAATAATTAAATTATGTTATAAAAATAAAAATTAAATTAAATTAAAATTAAAATTACACTAAAAAATTCAATCAAACATTAAATTAAACCAAAAATATAAAAATAAATTGAAACGAAACTAATAAAGTTACATTAGACATAGATATTGAATTTTTCTTTTTTTTTTTTTGTAAATTTTGTTTTAAATTCAATGAGATAAAGGTATTCATTAATTTTTTAATTTAACAAAGGCATTTGAAAATTAAATTTTTAATTTTTGAAAAGAAGTTTTCAAACATTGAATGAAAAGAATATTGGTTTTAATCAAAAAACAATCTCAAATTAATTATTTGTTAATAGAGGGTTAAAATACAATAGATTAAAAAGTTGTAAGAGATATTTAAGAAATTAAATTAAAATTATACAAGAGAAAACTCACAAATTTAATTAACCATACTAAAAAATAAAAATTACTATTTAAGATAAAATGATTATAAAAATCAAAACTACACATTTATTACAAGAAACTTTTCCGTATCAATAATCGTGGTCCTAGTTCTGGCGGTAGCAGCAATAAAACTGAATCGATCTGGTGGACAACGTTATACAAAAGAAAGGAGCTATTCGCACGAAGTTCGAGGACTTAGACGTAATAGAGTTAAAGTTTCAAGTAAAACAAATAAGAAAGCAGTAAATAACAACAAGAAAATATACAAGTTCTTAAATGTTTGTGGAAGGTTGAGGGTTACAAGCGACAGATTGTATACACGAGAATGAAACAACTTTTTATTTCGAGAAAATCAATCAAGTCGTAAGATTTCTTTGTGATTGAAATGTTTACAAGTACAATGGTTAGAAATGAATTCGGATATGCATAATTTGTTACTACAAAATTGTGAGGAACTGAAATTTGGAACAAATTTCAGCCCACATGAAAGTTCAACAACAACAACAACACCCGCTACAACAACAACCACAAACACTAAAATAGTTTACTTTTAACAACAACAACTTTAAAAAACAAATCCAACAACAACAATATTTTGCTTCCAACAACAGCAACTTTAGACAACAACACCAACAACAACAACAACAACTACAACAACAACAATTCACTTCTGGCACAAATAACAACACCACCAACAACAACAACTACAACAACAATAGTTCACTTCTAACACAAAAACAACTTTAAACAACAACAAAAACAACAACAACAACAATAACCCCAATAGTTAACTCTATCCAACAACAACAACAACAGCGGGCGTATAAAGAAGAAATAGCAGCAGTAAGGTGGGTCACCAAAAAAAGTTTGGATTTACCGCCCCTAATATGAAAGCTTATGTTGAGAGGATTTACAATAAAATTTTTTTTTTTGGCGAACCCAAAATCTGCCCCAAATGGTCTTTTTTGTATAACTTCGCCAGTTTTAACCCGATCTTGAAAAAAAGTATACCGTTGAAAAGGTCTCAATTAGTGCAATAACCCCTTCTGATAACAATTTTACCTAGGAATTCATCTTTTTTTTTTTTTTTTTTTGTTTTTTTTTTTTTTTTTTTTGGATTCGCCAAAGGAGTGAGAAATCTCATAAATACGTATAGCCCGTACTATACGCATGCACGACTTACATTCTACAACATTCCGGATTAACCGGAAAGATAGAATGCACCTACGTACTAAAAAACACACCCAGTTGGCGAAGTATGAATTTCCACTAAGCACATAACTGGCTTTTCAGCGGAACTTAAAAATTTTATACAAAAACACGAATTTATTAAGAATATTTCAATTTAAAAAAGTAAACAACATCAAATAAGTAGTAAACTTTACATAAAACTCTAAAACAAAGAGACCAAAGTAACTATAAATAATATGAATATTAGTAAGTTTGCGGCAACTATCCAACCCAAGATCCTACGTGGAAAAGAGAGCAAACTCTTAAACACCAAACCAATTCCAATTATAACGGAGATATATACGTGTAAATATGTACAAACATATATGTGTATATATATACGGGTCACTATGTAATTTTGGAACACCGTGCTAATGTTATTAATTGGATATGTATTTGGGCCAACGCAGGCATAAACTTGCATGGAAAAGAGATAAACTCTTGCGCACCAAACTAAGTAACTAATAAGTCAAAATGAAAAAGAAAAATTAAAAATTTTTTTTTGATTAAAAACAAACAAGTTTAAGCATACATATCATATTCGATGGTGTTTACTTCATCAAACGCAATATTATAAAGGAAAACAACTGAAACGGTCTCGAATATATGGAATAACTTCAGCCAACATTTTAACAGAATATAACAATATTATTAACCGAGTTAATGTTTGAAACAAAAATTCTAAAATGTATCAATTATTTAAATGTAAAATCATTTTCCGTTTCAAGGCATCCACCGACTCACAAAAATTAATTAAGTTGTAGCTATTGTTGAAATCACTACACATACATCGTAAAGGGTCATGAAGGGCAAAATTTGAAGTGCACTGGCTCAACTTAAAAAGCACAAAATGTCTAGATCCTCTTCTTGGGATGTTAAAGTTAAGAGATGAGAGAATATATTGGGAGTCAATTTCACCACAAAGTAATTTATATAGGAAGGTGACATTAAGCACCATCCTTCTGCTTCTCAGGGAAGGCAGTAAAATTTGTTTAAGGCGGGTTTCATACGAAGGAAGAATAATATCTGGGTTCCAACGATGATGACGTAAAGCAAAAAGTAAAAACTGTTTTTGAACCGATTCTATTGCATCAATGTGGACGTGATATTGAGGGTTCCAAACTACGGAAGCATATTCAAGAATAGGTCTTACGAGAGATATATATACTAATTTAGTTGTGAAGGCATCATTGAATTCTTTCGCCCATATTTTAATGAAACCAAGGACACCTCTAGCCTTATTTACAGCCAAATTAACGTGGAAATTGAAGCGAAGTTTTGGATCCATAATTACACCAAGATCAACAAAACTATGAACAATTTCTAAGTGGATGTTATTTATAGTGTAATTTGTACTATGAGCAGTTCTACGTGAGAAGGTCATTGATTTGCATTTTTTTAAGTTAAGGTTTAATAGGTTGAAGTTGCACCAATCCACTAGTCTGTTTAAATCAGATTGTAAAAGGTGTTGTTCGTCGAGTGACTTGTAGGTAAGAAAAAGTTTCACATCGTCAGCATACATTAAGACGTCACAATGTTTAATTGCCGAGGGAAGGTCATTAATAAATAGTAAGAATAAAACCGGTCCAAGATGACTTCCTTGCGGAACACCAGATGTAACCATTATATTTTGTGAAAGAGAATTTTTATATAAAACTTTTTGAAAACGTCGCGATAAATAAGATTCTATCCAATTTAGCAATTTTACAGGAAACCCAATTAGCTTAAGTTTATTCAATAGAAGATTATGATTGACACTGTCAAAAGCTTTGCTAAAGTCCGTATAAATAACGTCAGTCTGTTTTCCCAAAGTAAAACCTTTTATTACACGAGTTGTAAACTCCAAAAGGTTTGTTGAAGTTGATTTACCCTTTAAAAAACCATGTTGAGTGTCAGAAATGGAAGAAGATACGAAGTGGGTTAGTTGTTCAGTTATGATTTTCTCAAATAATTTTGGGATTGCGCTTAATTTGGCAATGCCTCGGTAGTTAGTGACATCAATTTTGGAGCCAGATTTATGAAGGGGTATAATATATGAATCTTTCCATAAAATGGGAAAATGTCCACTTTGCAAGGATATATTAAATATGTTTGTTAGAGGAGCACACAGGTTGCTAGCACATTCCTTTAGAATGCAACTCGGAATTTCATCAGGGCCAGTCGAAAAAGAGCATTTAACTTGACGAAGGTTATGCATAACAATAATTGAGTCTATTACTGGAGTTTCAAAAGAGCTAACTGGAGGTAAATAAGGATGCTCAGAACACATATTAAATGGTATGTTGGAGTAAGTTGATTTGAAGAAGCTTGCAAACATGTTGGAAATAACATTGTCACAAGACGATTCCTCTTGATTGAATCTCATAAGGGGTGGAAAGTTGGAAGCCTTACGTTTTGAATTAACAAAAGTATAGAAGAGTTTCGGATTATCATTAAATTGAGATTTGATGTTGGCTATATAAGCTGTATAACACTGTTTATTTAATAGCTGGTATCTGCAACGACAAGATGAATAACAAGCAAAGTCTATATTAGAACCAGATTTTTTATATTTTTTAAATAAGCGATTTTTTAAATTTTTTAGTGACTTAAGTTCACTTGTTAGCCAGGGTGGACTTAAGGGTTTAGAACTATTATGCTTTGTTGGGACGCACAATAAGAAGCACCTTTGCAAAGTATCATTAAAAAACTGTACCGAGGTTTCGACGTCATAATATGAATACGGTGGTTTAATAGATAGAATCTATTCTTTGACCAAATATTTCAATTTTTCGTCGTATTTCCTTAGTACCCCCAAAACTTTAAACTTTTTTTTTAAGATAATAAAAGTTCATACAAAATCATTAAACTTTTGTGAAAGAACTATTCAATTTCATTCGTAGGAAAAAAAATTACAGCGAATCAAAATTTCAGTGAAGTTCGTCTTCGCTTTTGGACTTTAGCCTTCGGTTCATCTTCGTATCCCCTCGGAATGACTTCGTTCAACTTCGGTTTTGTTCGTTAGTATTCGATTCATCTTCGTTTGGGTTCGTTTTTCAAACCAAATTTCTTTAAAATCGGTCCAGTCGTTCAGGCGTTATTGAGCCATATATATTTTATTACTTTAAGCGCCCTCTATCGAAAGTTTTTATAACTTCTAAAAGTCTATCTTGTATTCCTAGGTCAGAAAATCTTCGTATCATCAAAATCGCTCTAGTCGTTTAGCCAGAAACATATTATTACATGAAAAACAATGCAACAATCAAAGCAGCAACTATAGGAAAAAGCACACAACCTCACACACTGTGAACAAAATATTATCAGTACTAAAAACAAACTATCTGCTATTCCTAAAAAATGCTTTTCGTGAAAAGTAACACAAACTTAACAAAACTACCGTCTAATCGCGATGTTATTGAGTATCTTCTGTTTCTTCAGTTTAAAGGTACCGAAAGTGTCGCCAAGCATAGAAAACTTTCATATTATAAACCAATTGTGAACAAAAGGCACGCAACGTACAAATATTCCTATAGTTTCGATATCAAAGATACAAAGATAAATTTTGAACCTGACTCCTTTAATAAAGTTACGTGCTCTTCGGAAACTTTCATCAATCTTGTTTCGTTTCAAACTACCTTGTTCTTTAAAGTCATTTCTTTCTTGCCATCGAACGAGATGCATTTTAACAAATCATAGTATTGGGATGCTGCTTTGGCTTCTGCCTGAATTTTGTTCTTTCTCTTTGAATTTTATTTTTATCGATAACTAGATTATCCAAGTATTGCATAATTTTTTCGGCAATATCATCTGCCTTTTGTACATCACCATTCTGGCAAATTATCGAAAGTCAGTAACCTGGTTCCACATTGGTCGATGAAGAATTCCATTTTGTTGAACGGAATTCTTTGAGTCGCAGAGCAGCTACATGTTTTTCTTAACTCAACGTCACACTTGCATTACGAAAGTATAAAAATCTTATTCCATTCGTTTGTTTCATATTTAATTGGATGTTTCATTACATCATTATACTTTTTTAAGAGATTTGTTATTTTTCTTCGTATCGTTGATATCAAAACTATAGGAATATTTGTTCGTTACGTGCCTTTTGGTCACAATTGGTTTATAATATGAAAGTTTTCTATGCTTGGCGACACTTTCGGTACCTTTAAACTGAAGAAACAGAAGATACTCAATAACATCGCGATTAGACGGTAGTTTTGTTAAGTTTGTGTTACTTTTAACGAAAAGCATTTTTTAGGAATAGCAGATAGTTTGTTTTTAGTACTGATAATATTTTGTTCACAGTGTGTGAGGTTGTGTGCTTTTTCTTATAGTTGCTGCTTTGATTGTTGCATTGTTTTTCATGTAATAATATGTTTCTGGCTAAACGACTAGAGCGATTTTGATGATAGGAAGATTTTCTGACCTAGGAATACAAGATAGACTTTTAGAAGTTATAAAAACTTTCGATAGAGGGCGCTTAAAGTAATAAAATATATATGGCTCAATAACGCCTGAACGACTGGACCGATTTTAAAGAAATTTGGTTTGAAAAACGAACCCAAACGAAGATGAATCGAATACTAACGAACAAAACCGAAGTTGAACGAAGTAATTCCGAGGGGATACGAAGATGAACCGAAGGCTAAAGTCCAAAAGCGAAGACGAACTTCACTGAAATTTTGATTCGCTGTAACTTTTTTTCCTATGAATGAAATTTAATAGTTCTTACACAAAAGTTTAATGATTTTGTATGAACTTTTATTATCTTAAAAAAAAAGTTAAAAGTTTTGGGGGTACTGAGGAAATACGACGAAAAATTGAAATATTTGGTCAAAGATGAATTCCTAGGTAAAATTGTTATCAGAAGGGGTTATTGCACTAATTGAGACCTTTTCAACGGTATACTTTTTTTCAAGACGGGTTAAAACTGGCGAAGTTATACAAAAAAGACCATTTGGGGCAGATTTTGGGTTCGCCAAAAAAAAAATTTTTATTGTTCTGAAATCCTCTCAACATAAGCTTTCATATTAGGGGCGGTAAATCCAAACTTTTTTTTTCTCCATATGTGGTGACCCACCTTAAGCAGCAGTCTTGAAAAATAGCAAGCCAAGTAGCAACAACAACAACAGTGGTGCAATAAAATATAAACAAACACAAAACCAAGCGCAATAACAACAAAAACTGCTTAGAAGACAAACAAAAACACATAACTACAAGAATTGCACACGCCACAAAACAACGGTATGTAATGCAGGCACACACAATCATAACACCAATGTTAAACACGCGCCGAAATAGGAACAATAACAAAGCCACAGCACAATAACAACAATGCAGGCGAGCCAGAGCTTGAGACTAAGCTAAAAAGTAAACACGTGGCTTAAGGACAACAACAAGAAACTGGTGCACAGTTAGATGTGCAGAAACATTTGATGAAAAATTGCACAAACAAGACCCCGTTAGCAAATGCAGCAATTTTTGTGCTATAAAAAGGGAGGCTGAAGACAGAATCGATCTCTTTGATCGCTGATAGTGAAAGGTAAGACATCCCTTCCTATCCTTTATTCAGGGTTTCGAGCTTTTCTAAGCGGTTACCCTAGTAGAATTTGAATATTATTTATAAGATCGGGTTTCGAGCTTTTCTAAGCGGTTACCCTAGTAGAACTAGAGAAAACTGTTTGTTTCGGGTTTCGAGCTTTTCTAAGCGGTTACCCTAGTAGAACTAGAGAACACTGTATGTTTCGGATTTCAAGCTTTTCTAAGCGGTTACCCTAGTAGAACTAGATACATCCTGGAACCCCAAAATCCCACATAAACTCCTAAAATAACACTTTCACGAGTCAGCATACGGAGCGGAAGACCGGAGGACCGAGAAAACGCAGGACATCACAGGGCATCTCAGAACATCGCAGGACATCAGGAAGATTAGTAACTATAGTCAAATAATAATAGCTGAATGATAAGCTTAATAATATAAATGAAAAATTAATCAAATTTGTAATCATAGCATTAATAATAGTGAACTTAAATAAGAACTTTATTACTTTTAAAAAAAAAACGCTTTTGGTCTCAAATATATAAATATTTTTGTACAGAACCCTGGGTATCCGGCGAGATATACCCAGGCTTAAAAACTTCGTTACAATTGGCGCCCGAGCATGGACCAAAAGCATAGTGAAAAAGAAAAAAAAAAAGAATTTTCGGAAAAACAAAACTTGAGTGAAAAAAAACTTTATTGAAAGGACTATAGAAAAAAAGAGATAAGTGTGAAAAAAAAATTAAATTGGTTACAACAAGGTGGATTTATCATCTCTCCAAGGAGGAACTGCAGAAATATATGAGCGAGGTAAGCTTAGAAGTTCAAGGTACGGTCGATGAATTGCGAAAGCGATTTTCTGGCTGGATAAGCAGCGAAAACAGGACGCTGCAGCAGGAACAACGACTACAGGAGTTACAATTAAAGCATGGGCGTAGAACGTCACCTGGACCACAAACGCAGGCTAAGCTGCCAGAATTCCGGGTAATACCGCCGTTAGGAGCTGCACAAGAGGACATGACAGTGGTAAGTCGTGGAACCACAGGTACCTCTTATGCAACTCTTATCGATCAAGTCAGGAAGTGGTCTGCTCGATACTATGGAGGTAGAGACCCCATCGCATTTATTGAAAGAGTGGAGGAGCTTACGGAAGTTTACGGACTGGAGCCAAACATGATTCCAAGAACGATGCTAGAACTGTTGAAGGATAATGCCTTGGCCTGGTACAGGAACACATCGGTACTTGGAACGGTTAGAGGATGAGATCCGGAGCTGCAAGCAAAAAAGACACGAATTGTTCAAGGAATTCGCAACCAGGATGCAAACACTTACACGCCATTGCCGGTACACGGAAGAACAGACGTTGGATAGAATCTTTAAAAATAGTTTGGTGGAATACCAGTTCTACATCCGGCTCAGGGATTTTTCCAATCTCAGCGAACTAACCGAGATGGCAGAAGATTTTGAAGCGCTACGAGACACGAAAGAGCCAACCACAAGAGGTCAATCACGCCAGCGAGCAGAACAGCTCCGTATGTTAATCCAGGCATCAGGTAATGACCCTGTGGATGTCCGGACAGCTTGTTTCCGGTGTGGTCAGAATTGTCATCGTAGAAGTCAATGCAGGAATGAGAGGATGGTTTTCTGTTGGAAGTGCGGGAAACGTAACAAGCTGACATTTGAATGTTGCGATCGGCATTCGGAAAACACTCAGGGATTCCGGCAGAGACGAGGATTATCGGGATCCTTTCAACAAAGCGCTCCTCGTACCCAACGCAAGCATTAGGGTTTGAGCGAAGCCGCATCTTCGCTAAAGTGGCTCTGGGAGATGAACTAGCAACAGCCATTATAGACACTGGAGCTACAAGAAGCTTTGTGAGCGAGTTATTTGCAAGAACACTTCGAAGAGAGGGTGTAAGCATACCTATCAGGTCGCATGTGAGATTGGCAGACGGTACAATAAAGGAAGTCAGGGAGGCGTTAGAAATGGAGGTCAGGCTGGGAACGTCACAATGTTGTTTGGAACTATTGGTCATGCAGGATGTGACAGACAACTTAATTCTGGGAATGGATTTTTTGATGCGGACAGGAGCAACTTTTACATGTGGTGGTAGCAGCATCAGGCTTAGTGAAACAGTCGGGATGGAACACGAAAAGGATCTGGATATGTGTTCTTTGGTGCAGACTAAAGTGGAAGATGAACAAGGCAAAAGTAACAGGAAAATTATTACAGGTGAGCAAAACGTGGAGCTCAAAAGCGAGACAGGGGAACAGGAGCAAATAAGAATATTTCTGGAAGATGAATTACGGGAGTTTGAGAAGCTGCGGAATGTGTCGAATATTACCAGTCACAAAATTATTATGAAGCATGATCAGCCAATTAAGCAGCGGTATTTTCCAAAGAACCCAGCAATGCAGGCTATAATAAATAACGAAGTCGAAGAGCTAATCGAGAAGGGATGCGTTGAACCGTCGCATAGCCCGTATAGTGCACCAATAATTCTGGTAAAGAAAAAGACAGGTCAATGGAGGCTGTGTGTAGACTACAGCCAGCTAAATGCGCATTCGGTACCCGATGCATACCAACTACCCAGAATAAAGCATATGCTCGACAGGTTACGGAACGCGAAGTACATAAGCAGCTTAGATTTGAAGAATGGCTGGCAAATACCCATGGATCCAGCAAGCAAACAGTATACAGAAAGGACTCTTTCAATGGCGTGTCATGCCATTTGGGTTACATTCAGCGCCGGTTACTTTTCAGAGGGCACTCGATCAGGTAATTGGTCCAGAAATGGAACCACATGCTTTCGCATATCTGGATGACATAATTGTGATAGGAGAATCGTTTGAGGAACATAGAAAAAATTTAAAGGAAGTCTTTTGGCGGTTAAAGGCCGCAAATCTCAGGCTAAATCCCGAAAAGTGTGAATTTTTCAAGCAGGATCTAAAATATCTAGGACACGTTGTGAGCAAGGATGGAATTCATACGAACCCAGATAAGGTTGCGGCGATTCGAGAACTGAAACCGCCAACAAATGTTCGGGAGGTGAGACGGTTTCTAGGCGTTGCATCATGGTATCGACGCTTTGTACCAGACTTTGCAAACATCGTTATACCTCTAACGGGTCTTCTTAAAAAGGGAAAACATGGGAAGTGGAGCGAGGACCAGCAACGATTACGAGACTCTAAAGGAAAAACTGACTGAGGCTCCCGTACTGGTATGTCCGGATTTCACACAGAAGTTTACGTTGCAGACGGATGCGAGCGATTATGGGCTGGGAGTAGTTTTGACAAAGGAGTTCGAAGGAAATGAAAAGGTAATTGCACACGCCAGTCGACATTTAAATCAGGCCGAGCGAAATTATTCTCTAACAGAGAAAGATGCGAATCATGTCAAAGGTTCAAACCGATGCAAGAGAAAGCAGCTGGAAAGATGTTTACGCAGATCGCAGATGAACCGTGGTCAATTTTGTGTGCAGACTTTGTGGGAGTCCGCGCTCTACCCACGGAAATACAATGCTGGTCGTGTTCTTCGATAAGTTTTCAAAATGGACAGAAATAGTGCCCCTACGGAGAGCAACAGGTGACACGCTGAAAAAGGCATTTCGCGAAAAAATCCTAGCACGATACGGAGTACCAAAGGTTTTAGTCACAGACAATGGAACACAGTTCTGCAGCAAGCCGTTTCAAAAATATCTACAGGACCTAGGAGTTCGACAACATTTTACAGCACCCTATACACCGCAAGAGAACCCCACAGAACGAGCAAATAGAAACGTGAAAAGAATTATCGCACAACACAACTCACTGGAACGGATCAGAAGAAATGGGACAGTCTTCTTCCCGAGATATCGTTGGCGCTGAACACAGGAGTCTCAGATACGACAGGATTTAGTCAAGCTTTCTTGACGCAAGGCAGAGAACCCAGGTTACCTAAAGCCCTTTATGACGAGCAAGCACTTGGCACAGGTAGCAGAGTGCAAACACCAGATGAAAGACACACAAGATTACAGGAAGTGTTTCAAATTGTCCGTCGGAACCTCGAACGAGCAGCTCAGGATCAGGCAAGACACTACAATCTGCGACGAAGATCTTGGAAACCGGAAATAGGACAAGAGGTACTGGTCAAGCAACATCATCTGTCTAAAGCTGTGGACCAATTTAATGCTAAGCTGGCACCAAAATTCGACGGACCATATCGCGTAATGGGATTTACATCACCGGTAATAGTCCAGCTGAAGAAGGATGGAGAAGATCGAGTAAGGACAGCACACGTGGGCGAAGTCAAAGAATTCCATCCAAATAATAGCGAAGAAGCAGCAGCACAAGATGGAAACCAGTCAGGATCTCGGCGAGAGAATTCCCGACCATAAATGTTGTAGTCATAGTTTTGATCGTGTTTGTCAGTAGAGGTAGAAATAATTATCGTTGAAACCTATTAATTTAAGTTCTACCATTATTTAGAAACAAACACAAATTATTTATTCTTCCTTCGTATGAAACCCGCCTTAAACAAATTTTACTGCCTTCCCTGAGAAGCAGAAGGATGGTGCTTAATGTCACCTTCCTATATAAATTACTTTGTGGTGAAATTGACTCCCAATATATTCTCTCATCTCTTAACTTTAACATCCCAAGAAGAGGATCTAGACATTTTGTGCTTTTTAAGTTGAGCCAGTGCACTTCAAATTTTGCCCTTCATGACCCTTTACGATGTATGTGTAGTGATTTCAACAATAGCTACAGCTTAATTAATTTTTGTGATTCAGTGTATGCGTTGAAACGGAAATTGATTTTACATTTAAATAATTGATACATTTTAGAATTTTGTTTCAAACATTAACTCGGTTAATAATATTGTTATATTCTGTTAAAATGTTGGCTGAAGTTATTCCATATATTCGAGACCGTTTCAGTTGTTTTTCCTTTATAATATTGCGTTTGATGAAGTAAACACCATCGAATACGATATGTATGCTTTAACTTGTTTGCTTTTAATCAAAAAATTTTAAAATTTTTCTTATTCAGTTGACTTATTAGTTACTTAGTTTGGTGCGCAAGAGTTTATCTCTTTTCCATGCAAGTTTATGCCTGCGTTGGCCCAAATACATATCCAATTAATAACATTAGCACGGTGTTCCAAAATTACATAGTGACCCGTATATATATACACATATATGTTTGTACATATTTACACGTATATATCTCCGTTATAATTGGAATTGGTTTGGTGTTTAAGAGTTTACTCTCTTTACCACGTAGGATCTTGGGTTGGATAGTTGCCGCAAACTTACTAATATTCATTTTATTTATAGTTACTTTGGTCTCTTTGTTTTAGAGTTTTATGTAAAGTTTACTACTTATTTGATGTTGTTTACTTTTTCAAATTCATAAATTCTTAATAAATTCGTGTTTCTGTATAAAATGTTTTAAGTTCCGCTGAAAAGCCAATTAATGTGCTTAGTGGAAATTCATACTTCGCCAACTGGTTGTGTGTTTTAGTACGTAGGTGCATTCTATCTTTCCGGTTAATCCGGAGTGTTGTAGAATGTAAGTCGTGCACGCGTATAGTACGGGCTATACGTATTCATGAGATTTCACACTCCCTTGGCGAATCCAAAAAAAAAAAAAAAAAAAAAAACCAACCAACAAACCGACAACAACATTATTGTTATTGTTATTTATTAAACCAACCAACCAACCGACAACAACATGCAAGCTAACAAGTAATTTATCGATGAGCTGGACCGTATGGCAGATATGGCCGAGAATAGCCCAACGGCTGCGAAGAGGCAGTGCCTTGTAGACCTTAGAAGAGCGCTGGACGTAGGACCCAAGACCGAAGGACCCCTCTTCACGTACCCTCAAGGAACAGGCAGAGTGACTATAAGATTTCGGGACTATTTGCGGCTGATGGAGGGCATCTACATCAACGACGCCCTTATAGAATTTGCGATGAAGTGGATCCTGCGAAACATTGTGCCCGAAAAGCAGCGTACTCGAACGTATTTGTTTAGTCCATACTTCTATAGCCAGCTGGCTAAAGGAACAACAGCGGAAGAGCGTCACCAGAGGGTCAGGCGTTGGACAAAAGGTGTAGATCTCTTCGAGATGGACCACATCTTCATGCCCATCTGCAAAAATAACCACTGGTTCTTGATGGTGGTCTGCTACCCGAACCTCAGAGGGCCAAGGATATTTGATCATCGCGACGAAGAAGGCGTCTATGGGCTTAAGCAGAGCCTTGTGATGCAGTTCGACTCCCTAGCACCGAAGAATCCACGGGAAGATGTCGCCGGAGTAATTCGAGGCTTCTTTGAAGTAGAGCACACCATCCGGAAGAGTTTCGAACCGAGTTGAAAGTTTACTGCGGAAGACATGAAGCTAACCTTGGTGGTGGTACCTCAGCAGACAAACGGTACCGACTGGAGTATATACCTGCTGATGTACGTGGAGAAGTTTTTCACCAGCCCGATCCTAAATTACCGACTACCAATCACCAAAAAGGCAGAGTGGTTCGACGTAAAGGCTGTACAGAAGAAGAGAGGTGAACTGGCAACACTGGTGCAGGAGTTGGTGGGAGACGCTATTCTACTGAGTCTGGGCAGAGGACATAACAAGGTAACTGGTAACGACACTGGCAACGAAAACGGCAATGCAAAGGAACCTGATAACGAAACAAACAAGAGAACTGGCAACTCAACTGGCAACGACACGGCAAATGAAACTCTTAACAAATCTGGAAACGACACTGGCAACGAAAACGGCCATCCAAAGGAACCTGGTAGCGAAATAAACAAGGGAACCGGCAACGAAACTGGCAACGAAACGGCAAATGAAACCTTCAACAAACCTGGAAACGACATTGGCAACAACAACAGAGACGAGGAGGAAACAAATTAGGCCACGAAGCAGGAAACACCATTGGCAACGAACCCAGCGAACGAACGATTTACGAATACGATGATATATTAAGGTACCATGACGACCACGGCGATGAAAATGACCGAAAAGATACCGATCAAGGCTGGTATCAACTCCCAGCGGAGAAAGAGTCGATCGGAATCCAGCCACAGGAACCATCCCCAGGATATTGTTTCCGATTCGTGGACGTGGTGGAGTTAAACGGGCCGAAAGGGGTCTGGCTGCCAGATCATATCCGCCGCGGAATATAAAATTTGGGACAAATTTCAGCCCACATGAAAGTTCAACAACAACAACAACAGCCGCTACAACAACAACCACAACAACTAAAATAGTATACTTTTAACAACAACAACTTTAAAAAACAAATCCAACAACAACAATATTTTGCTTCCAACAATAGCAACTTTAGACAACAACACCAACAACAACAACAACAACCACAACAACTACAACAACAACAATTCACTTCTGGCACAAATAACAACACCACCAACAACAACAACTACAACAACAATAGTTCACTTCTAACACAAAAACAACTTTAAACAACAACACCCACAACAAAAACAACGACAACAACAACACCCACAACAAAAACAACGACAACAACAACAATAACCCCAATAGTTAACTCTATCCAACAACAACAACAACAGCGGGCGTATAAAGAAGAAATAGTAGCAGTCTTGAAAAATAGCAAGCCAAGTAGCAACAACAACAACAGTGGTGCAATAAAATATAAACAAACACAAAACCAAGCGCAATAACAACAAAAACTGCTTAGAAGACAAACAAAAACACATAACTACAAGAATTGCACACGCCACCAAACAACGGTATGTAATGCAGGCACACACAATCATAACACCAATGTTAAACACGCGCCGAAATAGGAACAATAACAAAGCCACAGCACAATAACAACAATGCAGGCGAGCCAGAGCTTGAGACTTAGCTAAAAAGTAAACACGTGGCTTAAGGACAACAACAAGAAACTGGTGCAGAGTTAGTGAGAGTGAAAGGTAAGACATCCCTTCCTATCCTTTATTCAGGGTTTCGAGCTTTTCTAAGCGGTTACCCTAGTAGAATTTGAATATTATTTATAAGATCGGGTTTCGAGCTTTTCTAAGCGGTTACCATGGTAGAACTAGAGAAAACTGTTTGTTTCGGGTTTCGAGCTTTTCTAAGCGGTTACCCTAGTATAACTAGAGAACACTGTATGTTTCGGGTTTCGAGCTTTTCTAAGCGGTTACCCTAGTAGAACTAGATACATCCTGGAACCTCAAAATCCCACATAAACTCCTAAAATCACACTTTCACGAGTCAGCAAACGGAGCGGAAGACCGGAGGACCGAGAAAACGCAGGACATCACAGGGCATCTCAGAACATCGCAGGACATCAGGAAGATTAGTAACTATAGTCAAATAATAATAGTTGAATGATAAGCTTAATAATATAAATGAAAAATTAATCAAATTTGTAATCATAGCATTAATAATAGTGAACTTAAATAAGAACTTTATTACTTTTAAAAAAAAAACGCTTTTGGTCTCAAATATATAAATATTTTTGTACAGAACCTGGGTATCCGGCGAGATATACCCAGGCTTAAAAACTTCGTTACAAAATGCATTAAGAAAACCACGAAAGTATTTTTTTTTTGCATGCAATAACAATAGAGTTCAGCTACTAAAGCTTGTTCGCACATTCTCAGCAGTAATCTATTTGAAGCCACAATCCAGATTTCATTGAAATATTTCAATGTAATGAATTCCAGTGGCTCCAAACAAATCAATGTGGGAAAAATTTACCCACCACAGAATGGATTGGGCTCAGGGACAACACAGGACATAACAACTAACCATGCATACACAAACACAGATCTAATTACACAATAGCTTTCAATCTACTTTTGAGTTGACCTTTTGACAGACTAACATCAAAAAATGTACAGTTGTTGACAGAGGCACTCATGCGGTTTAAAGGAGCAGTAGCCATGTAATTTGTTCTACTAAATGGTAGATAAATTAAGTTGTTAGCATTTCTACTACTTCTACGGTTAGGATTAAAGTTTACAAGAGAAAGTAATTCCGGACAGTCGAATACGCCGGTTATGAGTTGGTGTAAATAGACGATATCCGCAGACTTCCTCCGTTCACTTAAAGATTGCATTTTTAAAAGTTTTAAACGATCCTCGTAAGGAGGAAGGTTCAAAAAATCAATCCCACCTAAGCCCCTAAGAGCAAACCGAACAAAACGTTTTTGGATTCTCTCTATACGTTCAACATGCACACTATAACTTGGGGACCAAACTTGACTTGCGTACTCCAAGTGAGGGCGCACTATTGCATAATACAACGTAGAAGTTGTAATCATGCTATTGAATTCTTTGGCCCAACGTTTTATAAATCCAAGCATTGAAGATGCTTTTTTACAAATGTAATCAATATGATTGTTGAACGATAGCTTAGAATCCATGCATATACCAAGGTCTTTGACGGCCTCAACACGACTTAAAGCAGTATCTTTAATATTGTAGTCAAAAATTAAATTATTCCTTTTGCGCGAAAAGGTCATAGTTTGGCATTTAACAGGATTTAGAAACGTATTATTTTTAAAGCACCAAACTTCAAAAGATTTCAGGTCAGCCTGGAGTAGGTTGGAGTCGTCTTTAGCATTTATTGTTCTGTATATTTTCATATCATCTGCATAAATTAACAGGTGAGAGTGTTTAATAATGTGGGTAACATCATTAATGGCTAAAATAAACAGAAGTGGACCTAAGTGACTGCCTTGAGGAACACCTGATTCCGCAACAAATTCAGGAGACAAAACCCCTCGGAATCGTATTTGATAAGATCGTTCTGTCAAATACGATTTAATCCAGCTAACAAAATATTGTGGAAATCCCAATAACTTCAGTTTAAATAAAATTAAACTATGTGGTAATTTATCAAACGCTTTACTAAAGTCAGTGTAAATGCAGTCGACCTGGTTACCTGATTCAATTGTATTAAGGCAGAAAGATGTAAAATCGAGAAGGTTGGACACAGTGGATCTGCCATTAACAACGAGTTGTTATGACTTCTCCACAGTATCTCTTAACCCGATCATACACCACTCTCTCAAAAAGTTTTGGAATCGATGATAGTTTAGCAATGGGCCTGTAATTAGTAACATCATTCCTGCAACCCTTTTTATAAATGGGGCTTATAAACGATTTTTTCCAAAATTGAGGAAAAAGGCTTTCATTTATAGATTTATTAAACAACAAAGAAAGTGGTTGACACAAAAAAGAACCGCATTGTTTTAACACAGCGGCAGGAATTCCATCAGGTCCAGCGCTAAAATCTTCATCTATCGATCCAATATAATTAAAAATATCCTCAGCGGTAAAGGATATAGATTCCAAGGAAACCTTGGGTGAAGAACTCATATAATCAAAATACCCTACATCAGGGTTAAAAGAATCGGAACAAAATGCTTCTTTAAAAAGAGTAACAAATAGACCACAGATTATGACGGGATTATCCGTAAATCCGTCAAGAGTTTTAAATGATGAAGGGAATCCATCGGATTTCTTTTTTGTATTTATGAATCCCCAAAATTTCCTTGGATCAGACAATATTCTCAGCTTAATATTGTCTAAGTATTCATTATATAACGTAGCTGAGCGATTTTCAAATTCCAGAAACAAACAAATTTGTAAGTTTCTAGGTCATTTGAGTCTAAGCTACAGACATATTTCTTCCATGCTCTGTTCCTGTTGTTGCGAAGTGTTTTAAATTCCTTTGTGTACCAGGGGTACGTCGAATTATTCGCAAATTTGAGGCTATATGGTACGGATTGAGAAAACATAGCAAAGAGTTCCAAATAAAAATAACTAATGGAACTATCAAGATTATTTCCATTTATGTATTCTAAAATTACATTGAGTTTACTATGAATCAAATTATTCAACTTCAAAAAGTCAGCTTTTTTAAAGTTGAATTCATAAACTTTGTCTATGGAATTTGAATTAACTATATTTTCTCTATCTGATTTGTACCAAATACTCAATGGTGGATGGTATTCATCAACAGTTGTAAGAGTATGGAAGGCCCTCTTAACAATGACATTGTTACTGTCTGTAGTTAAGACCAGGTCAAGAAGTCGATTAAGACTATTATAAATACAACTAACTTGTTGTAAGTCAAGTGTAATATTATCAACAAATATATGTTCTTGGCGGGTCTTCGAATTAGAAACTCATAAATATGTATCATCGTCAGAAGAATGCCATTTTAAGTCAGGCAAATTAAAATCGCCCAACAATAAAATGTCGTCATTAACGTCAAGTAAATTTATAATGTATTCTATGCAATCTGCAAGGTTTGCATAGACGTCAGCACTGCTCTTTGGAGGAACATACGCATTAACAACATATACATTGGAATTACAATGTACAACCTTAACGCATATAAGTTCGATATTGAAAGAGCAGGGAATATCAATAAAGGAACTAACAAAGGAGTTCCTAACAGCTACTAAGACACCACCACCAACAGCAGAAGTATTGTCAGTGTGCCTGTCCTTTCTAAAAACTTGGAAACTATTGTCAAACAATTCTAAGTCTGTAATGCTTCCGTTCAGCCACGTCTCCGTTAACGCAATAATATCCTCAGAAAAATTCTGAGCTGACAAGAATATGTCATGCGTCTTAGAACGTAATCCCCTTACATTTTGATAGTAAAGGGATAGCCTATTTAGTTTTTTTGAGCCTGACGCACGGGTTTATTGGACCTTCTAGACTTATTTTTATGCTGAAACTCAGAAACGAGAATATTATTGCCCCACAAATTAGAGTTTAAAACAGTTGCAAACTCTTCAGCTGCAACTGTGAGAATGAAGGACGCGTGGGAGGGTTTGTTACCTATTTTTTTGCATGAACAGAAATCATTATGGCTTATTAAATTATTTTGTTTGACAAACGTCATAACATTTTCGGTAGTTGTGTCAGGTTGAAGGCGTGAAATAAAAATCATTTTTCTCCTCGACACTGCCCTCAAAATTAAATTTGATTCATTGTTGGGCTGAGTTAAAATTGGACTATTAGTCAATGGAGGAGTAATTGATGGCGACGCAGAAATAACTTCATTATTCATTTCGAAAGGCATAGCTGAGGGCTGCATAGCTTGTTGGTTATTAAGAGACGCCTTGCGACGCTTGTTATTTTTATTTTTCCTCTTGTTTTTGGTTTTATTAAGGTCATTTTTAGTTTGAGTCCCGGATGAAACTGTCTGAGACAGAGAAGGAATGGTATTTTCCGGAATATAAATCTCATCGTAGACGCTGGTATTGGGTGTGGCGTTAACTTCGCTGAAAAATGTTACAATTTCTCTGAAATTGTTATTCAACGAGTTAAGACTTTCCCCAAACAGCTTTATTTTTGAATAAAGTTCATCTGGGGAAAGGGCCCTGCACGAAGCACAATACCAACGAAGACCTGATCTCGTTGATATTAAATCATCAAGACATGACTTGGAGATACCCGCGCAAGAAGAATGGAACATTTGCTCACAAGGCCCAGAACAATTGAACATGGGGTTCAGAATGTTTTGGCTTTTGCAAAGCTCGTTTAGAGAACAAGCAGCCATATTATCTGAAGAAAAATAAACCATTACAAAAATAAACAATAAAACAAAAAACTATCAATATAAAAAAAAATAAATAAATGGTTTTAATTATTTTGTGTGAGCAAACGTGTTAAAAATTAAATAGCGCTTAAAGGGTTAACAATACACTTTAAACAGTTTAGAAGCAACAGCAACAGTATGCCTGTGCTCTAATATGTATATATAAATAAACAAATAACGCACAAAGAGGAATGCAAGAAAATAAAAAACATGCAGCTAGCACAGAAGTCAAGCACGAAAATAATGAGTTAAACTAATTTATTAAAAAGACAAAAGATGTAAAAATACAAACACTTACAAGTACCACATAATAACAAATATATTATTTTACAAAATTTATTTAAACAACTCAACAATTTAAAACACAAATACTGCACAAACATTTAATGACGTCTATAATGCGAAATACCTGCATTTAGTTCATACCTATCTAACAAAACGCTTAACCAGAACGAAACCAAAGTTTTTGATAAATTTATAGAGTCGCTTTCCAATTAACAACACTAGCAAACATGGCTTGTCAAAACTAAAAGCAAACTTTAATATAAACTAAAGAAAATATGAACAACACAAAACACGAAATAAAAACGAAATTTGGCATCTTTTTCGTAACTTCAAGACTTCACCAACTTCAAGACTTCACAAGAAGTAAAGTAGTTTAAATACTTCAATAGAGAAGAAAAGGGGTGACATAAACTTGTCACTAACGGTTATCAATGATCATCAAAGACAGAACATCGACAGAGTCATCATAATAAGGCCAGGAAGAGGAACAACTTTATCGAAAACCAAATAACTAATCATCAAAATTACTAGGACCCACGAACAGATACACATAAATAAAGTTAAGAATATTAGATAGCTTATATAAAACTTATTAAGCAAACAACAACAATATTAATAAACTATGTGAACATGCAAGGAATTTAAAAAATTATTAACTGTAAAATTATGCCTGTCTCTTCTCACATATAAGTTCTTTAAGTTTGAAGAAAATTAAACCTCTTCAAGGTAAAAACTTTCTTTCATAAGGGGGAAGGAAACCTACAATATAATTTGTCACATAATTACGATTATCCATAAAAATAAAATCAAAAATCCTTTATTTAAGAGAATATAGACAACAACAAAAAAGAAAAGAGTGTATAAAATAAGAAAAATAAATGTATAAAAGGAAACCTACAATATAATTTGTCACATAATTACGATTATCCATAAAAATAAAATCAAAAATCCTTTATTTAAGAGAATATAGACAACAACAAAAAAGTAAAGAGTGTATAAAATAAGAAAAATAAATGTATAAAAGGAAAACATAAGATACAAATTTCTATTAAGAATTACTATTATTAAAAACAAAATTAAAAGAATTATTAAAACAAAATTTTAAATAAAAAACAATGCATATAAAAACTGCATATAAAATTTAAAGAAAACTTAATTCGAAAAAGGGATTAAATATTAATGTATTAAAGATTTAAATTAACCTTACATACATACATAATAGCTTTGTTTTTTATCAAGCGAGTAGTTAAAAAACGACCGCTTATCATATGTATACTCGCTTAAATAACACAGGAAACTGTCACTCGCTTAAAAGTTTGCCGACCAAACGAAAAAAAATGCTTCCAAGTTATGTTTCAATAATTGTATAAATTTCCTACAAAGCTGGCAACTATATCTGATTGATAGTCAATAGTGATGTATGAAATGAACATTTTTTGTATCAAATACTTTTCACAAAATACTCATTTTTTGCTTTAGATCAATATTTCAATAAAAATACAAAATAATTTAACAGGTAAGATAAACAAAATTTATCAAATATACTCATTATGTAAAACTATGTTGTTTGCTTAAGCTTTTAGCACTGAAAATCTTTTGAGTATCGGGTTTGTTATCAGAACCGAGTCTCCAATGCTTAAAATCTGAAAATTTATGCATCACTAATTGTCGGAACTTTGATATATAAAATAAATTTGTCAAAAATTGTTTACAAAAATTTGATCAAAACATAAACAACGTTTTTGACTTTTCAGAAAATGCTTCCAAGTTTTAAAAAAATTCTTAAGCGAGTAAGGAGTCGTTTTTTGACTACTCGCTTGGTAAAAAACACAGCTAATGCAAAATTAAGATAAATTCATGTGAAGAAAAATTATGGCTAAATGAATAGCATAATTTTTCTTTGTCAGAGGGGGGAGGAATGTTTTGGCTTATTCGTCACAAGCGAAGTTGATTTGCTTTTATATTATAAATTACAAACACTGACCTACCTCAATAATAATGAAGCGATCAGCGTTTTTGTAATACTTGCCAATTTAAGTTTATGGTCAAGCACCCAACAATAAAAAAGTGCAACGGTCAGCCTAAAATAGCAAGTAAGCACGGGCTGAGCTTCTGTTACCATAGCTTATAAATTATATTGCGGAAGTAAACAAAGAATGTATATTCATAATATATTTGTTTTTATATTTAAAACACGAAGTATGTATATTTGTATGTTGTTTAGCAAAAATGTCTAGGTTAATTGTATATATGTAACTATTATGTAATTGTCATCAAGTTTCATTACGGAAGTTAAGAAAATGATCTTGAGACCAAGTAGATTTTAAGATTCAAAACTGTGATATAAATAAGAGTAAAATTAATAAATAAAAAAGAGAGTTAATTAAACAATCAAGAAAAGAAGTTTGGTTTAAAACTTTCAGGTACCCAGCGCAGAAAAACATTTGGTGAGTATACATTTAATGATGTAACAGGTAATACATATAACGTTACACAACAGAGTTGTGTGGGTTCAACGGAGAACCCCACACAACAATTAAAAACATAAATTTAAAATCAGAAAAAGGGTGGTTTTTATTAAATTAAATTTATGTATAATAGGTGATCTTACCAGACTTAAGTGATGATATACATTAATTTTTTACTCTCGTCGGCCAGCCGACGGACCTAGGCAAGAAACACTTTTCGGAGTCACTCAGACAACTGCAAAAAATAAAATTTCAAAATAAATATATACATACATATTACTACTTAGCAATTCATAAATTCATTTAATTTATTGTGCTCTGAGCAGTTTACTGACCAGCAGGATTCGGAAAAAGTCCTGGAAGGAAAATTTTCGAGTAGACATCGACGTCAGGATGAGATCTTCTGGCTCGGATTTATAAAAATTTGTATCTGCTAACATTAGGTTGGCATATTGACTGTGACACGGGAAGACGCCTGTCTTCCAATCATCGCGCGACTTAAGTTGTTACTTCCGAACAAATTTAAAAAAACAAATTCTATTTTAATTTTAACGTCTGTTTTATTGAAGATATAAAATGGAACTGAACTTATTTTTAACTAACAGAATGTTCAATACTTAAAATATATGAAAAAGTTAACTTATACATATTTGTTTACATAAACTTACTTCTACACATTAATTCTCTTCTTTCTCTTTTCTTCGTTGCATTCTTTTGTTGCAGCGAAGATTTCAAAACACTTATGAAACTACAAAACACTTAAGTGGACTTTTGGGTCTGTTGGTGCAATCGAAATTGTAATGTGATATTCTGTTTGTCGTTGCCGATATTCGGTCAAACTGGCAAATGGGTTTTGCAATAAAAATAAATGATATGGGTTGTGCAGTGCAGTGCAGCAATGTGCAATGTGACACTTTTGTTTTCGAGTTTGACAAAAGTGTTTAGCAATTTATGAATGAAATATGGGTTTGTAAGAGTTTAGCAATTAATGAATGAAATGTAGGTTATTAAAATGAAGTGTTAAGAAATATGCTTAATTGCTGCGTTGGTAAATATATGTAGAAAAATGTTTATATTGCCCAATTGATTGGCATTTTGTAAGAAGTGTGAGAGTTTGTAAGTGACGCCGCTGATGTCGACATGACCCCTCCCCCCTTTGATTGAAGGCTCTCCTGAGTCTGAGGATTTATTATATTTATTTTAAGTGTTTTGTATTTTCTTACAATATAGATATATAATAATATTAAAAATGTTATTAAAATGAATACAGCTACAAGTATTATAAGAATATATGCATTATTTTTTTTCTTGTGAAATTTTAATTCTTTTATTTTTTCTATATTGTCTATTTGTTGTATGACCAGCTCATCAAAAGTCGGTTGAAGTTTTGATATATTAAATTTTTGGCTTGGCGATAATCTTAAATTTTCATAAAATATTTCCTTGTTATTGGAAAAGTGTTCATCATCTACTTGTATATTACAACTTTTAAATGAGATAAGATAATTTCCGTTAAGTTTGATTTGTCTATAATCGCAAGAACTATTTAAATATGAACTTAATTGATTTTTAAACAATATTAAACCAGGCTTAATGTGTATTGTTTGAGATTGATTATTTTTTATCTTTACGCAATTACCTTTATAAATACAAAGTTTAGATTTCTTCAAATTTTTCAAGTACAAATCGTTTTTAAAGTCATAGTAAGTATTATTTATTTTTACAACTTCTTGTTTTTCTATAAGCAATTCTTCAGACTTAGCATTTGAAACGGGTAAAATTAATGACCTTTGTGTGATTGTCAGATTTTCAGGTATTTCAATTACAAATATTATTTGTTTATTTCTATATTCCGCTACGCCTAGTCGTATGTTTCTGAGTTTGTCAATGTCAATGTCGTATTTTACTATTTCTTCGTTTGTTAGGATGTTATTTGTCATAAGGTTAAGTCTTGCTGATGCTATGTTATTTTGTATGTGCTCAATATGGTCTTCAATAATTTTAATTTTTAATAAAAAGTCTAAGTAGAGAAATTGTCCGTACATTCTTGCATTATTTTGTCTGATGTCATTAAATCTTTCGTTGATTTTGTTTTTGTCTGATTCTATTGTTTTTCTTATCATTTCAAATGTTTTATTAAAATGGTCATTTATTTGAATATTTTTGTTTAAATTTGTTATTGCCATATGATTATTTTCGTCAATTACCTTAAGGTGTTCTTCTATTTCTGTCCTATCGTTATCATCCATAGTTCCATATAACCATTTAAGTCCTGTCCCTATTATGTTAATAATAATAATTATGTTAATAATAATCCTCGTTTCTGTCTGTGTGGTAAAAGAGTTTGTACTTTTCGCTTTAATGATTCTAATTGGAAACCTAAAAATTGTTTATTTTCTACCAATTCTAATAATTTTATTTCAGTGGGGGTTGATGACATGTAAAATCTTATTAAAGTTTTTAATAATTTGAACGTCGTCAAGCTGTACCTCGATGTATCCGTCGTCGGTCTCTATTTTGTCAACAATCATCGTTCCTTGTGTCCAAACTGCCATCATTGTTAGTGTTAAAGCGAGAAATGTCCAGTTGATCTGAAAATTTTGTTGGGCGTTTAATGTTTGTTGGGTGGATATTTTGTAAATGAAGTTTTCTATATCTAGGTTCATATTTATGTCTGAGTGCTTTGTAATTTCGAACAAAACCGTCTTCTTTATTCTGTACAAATTCTTCTCGTTTTTCGTTCAGTTTATTTATATTTCGTTCTTTTTTGTCTTGAATTAATTTTCGAATTTTTTCTTTATCAATTTTACCTTCCTCTACGTCAATTGGTTTTTCTTTAATAGTTGAGTGTATTGATCTATTGTACCATTCCACACATTTAAATATACGTTCTTGAGTCGATAGGTTTGATTTCTCTACTTCTAATGTTCTAAATTTTTCAGCAATTGTGCTATGAAATAGTTCTATGTCCGAATTTCCCGTATGGCTGTTAGGTTTAGTAAAATGAACTAATATTTCCTCTTGCCTCATAAACTCTCTAACATTAACAGAATTAAATTCGTTATCCATTACAAATTTATTTGGTTTGCTTTTTAATGATAGGTAGAGTCTAAGCTTTTCTATTAGAGTTGCATTATTTCTATCTTCTAAGTAAAGTATAATCGCATACTTAGAAAATTTATCTATGAAAGACATAAAACTATGCTTTTTGTTTGTGTAGACATCTACATGGATAATTTGATTCTTATCTGTCGGAGTTTCTGTTAAAAAAAATTTGGGTTTTACAGGTTTTCTGTCGTATTTTGCTCTGTTGCATGTGTCACAATTATTTATGTACTTCTGAATTAATTTCTTTAGGTCGTTAAAATAAATTAGTTTTTTCAGTCCATCGTAGTTTGCCTGTATTCCTCCGTGTCCAGTTTCGAGCTTATGATATTTTCCTATCTGTTTAAATGTATCGTCCTCATTTAGCATATCCTTGGCATGATATGAGCATCTATAGAATTTCAAAGTTGGGCCAAATAATTCTATGAGTTTTTGCTGTACCAAATTGTATTCATGGTTAGTCACTTCCGAATAAATTCCTGTTGTTCCGTGTTTTAGATACCTCCTGAATATATCTATCATAAAATTGTTTCTGATGTCTTCTGAACTAACAAAAATTTTTCTTTTATTATTAATAACTTCTATTTCTCTAACCTTATTATTTGTCAATATCAATTGAGTGTTGAACCTGTTCACGACGGTGTCTAATATAAAAAAATGGTCATTCTGTTCTTCTTCTTGAGAATGAATTGTAGCATCTGTACTCATATTGTCATCGGGTTGTACTATTATTTGTTGGTTAGGTGAGTCAATAGAATTAATTTCTCCTATGTCTGCATTAATTCGGCTCATGAAATCGGCTGCTGTATTCTCCTTGCCTTTTATGTAATTAATTTCGAAGTCATATTCTCCAAGTCTTAATAACCAACGTTGTAGCCTAGGGTTAATGTCCTTGCCTGTATTTTTGCACTTCAACCAGACCAAGGGTTGATGATCAGTAATTAAATCAAAAGTTCGTCCGTAGACATATGGCCTAAAATAATTAATAGCCCAAACAATAGCTAAAAGTTCTTTCTCCGTAGTAGAGTATTTTCTCTCATGTTCGTTGAGGGTCCTACTTGCATAACTAATTGGATGTTCGTTTTGAATAAGAACTGCACCAATAGCAAAGTCGCTGGCATCTGTGGCTATTTTAAAGCGTTTATTAAAGTCTGGATATTTGAGAATAGGTGCTTCAGTTAACAATCGCTTCAATTTTTGAAATGAGTCAATATATTGTGAATCATGTTTATTTATTTTTGTGTTTTTCTTTAAATATTTTGTCATACCGTGAGCTACTTTCGCATAATCTTTCACGAACTTTCTATAATAACCTGTTATTCCCAAAAAAGATTTAATTTGTTTCGCTGTTTCGGGGAGTTTTAATTTTTGAATGTTTTCAATTTTACTAGCATTCGGTTTGACTCCTTCTGTTGTTAAAATATGCCCTAAGTATTCCGTTTCTCTTGCAAAGAATTTACATTTGTCTACTTGAATTTTTAAGTTGTGTTGTCTTAATTTATTAAAGATTTTCTCTATGCTGTCAACGTGTTCTTCTAACGAGGTGCTAAAAATAAGTATGTCGTCAAGGTATACGACACATATTTTGTTTATAAATTCCCTAAGGACTGAGTTAATTAATCTTTGGAACGTAGCTGGGGCATTTTTGAGTCCAAATGGCATTCTCGTAAATTCGTAATGGCCAAGTGGTGTTGAAAAAGCTGTCTTCTGTCTGTCACATTTTTTTATTAAAACCTGGTGGAAACCTTTAGCTAAATCTAAAGTAGTAAAATATTGAGACCTGCCTAGTTTCTCTAAAATATTCTCAATATTTGGGATGGGAAATTTATCGCTTATAGTTTCTTCGTTGAGTTTTCTGTAATCGATGACTATACGCCATTTCTTTGTGCCCGAGTTGTCAACTTTCTTTGGGACGATCCAAAGCGGTGAATTATATGGAGAGTTGCTTTCCGTTATTATTCCTTGCTCCAACATATCTTTAATTTGTTTGTTAATTTCAGTCTCGTGTATTTGCGGGTATCTATATACTTTTGAGTAAAGAGGCCTACTTGTTGTAGTCACTATTTCATGCTGTATTTCGTGAGTGTGAGTAAGTGTTTGTCCTTCTTGATAAAATAAGTCTTGATGCTTATTTATTAGATATGTTAATTTTTTCACCTCTTCAGGGTTCATATCTGTTCTATGCAATTTATCCATGACACTTTGGTCAATATTCGCATTTTCAAGTGTATAAATTTCCTCAAATTTATACGGACATGAATTTAAAAATCTTGTTTTTACTTTATTAATTTCAATGTATCCATCTTCTAGGTTAATGATTGCTTGCATTGGTCCAAGTATATTCTGTCCAATAAGTCCGTCAAATTGCTTGTTTTTAAATTTCGTAAGTTTCCAACTCAAGTATTTTTTTTCGTTGAACTCTTTTGGGAGTTCTGTTATTATTTCTTGGCTTATGGTCGTTTGTCCGCTTAGTGTGTTAAATTGTAAATTATTTTTTAATTGTATTCTTTTATATTTTTTCAGTTTGTCCTCATTAATAAGTGTTGTGGTTGATCCTGTGTCGATCAAGCACTTAATTTTTTCATCTCCTATAGTCAGTTCTACTATCGGTAAATTAGGTTTTCTTCTGGTAATTGAAAATTTACCTCTTCTTGTTGAAAATGGTCTACTTCCATTGGTTGAGGTCTATTGTTCCTAGTCTGTCCAGAATTTCTGTTATTGTAATTTGCATTTGAGTTAAGTTGAAATTGTCTCGAGTTTGCGTTCTGTCTAAATGGATTTTGGTTATTTTGGTTATTTAGATTTGCAGAGCTACTGTGTTGTCTATATGGATTTTGGTTATTTTGGTTATTTAGATTTACAGAGTTACTGTGTTGTCTAAATGGATTGCCTACAGTATATGAGTCTTGTCTGTAATTGCCGTATTTATTGTAAGTTCTTCTTTCGTATTGGTCAAGAATACCCGTTTCTTCTGGAGTATAGTATGCATGTCTTAGATTTCTAATGTCTCTACTGTAAATTATGCTTGCTACATTTGCGTCTAGGCCGCTTACAAAAGTTTTCAATATAATAGACTCATTTATTTCCGGTGAAAATTCGACCGGTTTTGTAACATCGAAGTCGTACTTAGTGTTCAGCTTATCTAATATAGCTCTTAACTTATAAAAGTATTCACTTACATTGCGGCTTTTTATGTTTATTGCTTGGTGATAAAGGTTATGATACGTCTCTTTAACTCCAAAATTCCTCACTAGTTCTTCCTTGATTTCCTTCCATGTTGGGTTACTTCCAAGTGTTCTTATTGTTTGGAGTGCTGGGCCTTGGATTTTTGTCCTTACGTGTCGTTGGAATATGAATTCCTTAAGGGTGGGATTTTCATCGAAGAGAGGGAGTATTAATTCCACCTCTCTTATGAACGCTGATAGGTCATAATCTTTAGTTCCATGGAATTCCTTTATTCTAGCTGCTTCCCTAATGATATCTGATGCTGGAACCTAATGATATCTGATGCTGGTTCGTTGTTCAACATCTTGGTCGTTTTTTGATATTGTTGTAATCTAGCTTTAGTTTTTCCAAGCTTAGGTATAGGCACTTAATAGTCAACTTGTTTTTGTTTTTTTTTTTGTGTTCACGACTTTAAAACAAATCTTTGGATTCGAACAAGTACGGTAAAATAAATCTTAAGATTTAAGTGAGTTCCACTTTTTCACTATATATCTTTTAAAATCGAGACTTTAGAGCTTAAAGTTATTTTATAAAAATCTTTTGATTTTTATTCCGTTTCGACTGCGCCACTTAAGTTGTTACTTCCGAACAAATTTAAAAAAACAAATTCTGTTTTAATTTTAACGTCTGTTTTATTGAAGATATAAAATGGAACTGAACTTATTTTTAACTAACAGAATGTTCAATACTTAAAATATATGTGTTGTATCCCACAACATTGCATGTACACTTTGTACACCTGACCTCACACCAATTCCAAAGAACCAACTCAATAAATATTATAACCAGATGTCGATATCAAAAATGCAGCGATCTGCATTTCGACACAAATAATAAACAAAAAAATATAATACTACGAACGACAACAACCCAATTTGAGTACAGCGACTCAAATTGCCGGCGTTCAAGAAAAGAAAAACATACTGACCTAATTTAAGCGCATATGCTTAAATTACCAAAATAAACAAATGCTTTGTTTTTATTGTCAAGTGGTTCCGACTTAAACGTCGGCGACAACAAAAACAAAGCAAGTGACTGTTTGGGTGCATCGGCATTGGCTTGCATGGTCAGCAAAGACCGTTCATTTACCTACCCTAGTTACTGCGCTGCTTGCAAGGTGCATTGCCTGCAACTGCGTAACATGCAAAGTGTACGTGATCGCGTATCACTAAGGGGAAGTAGAACTATATGTAAATCTACATAATGATTTACATTTCCTAGATATATGTAACTAATGTATTGATTTTGATTGGTTGGTATCTATTTGAATTTCCACTTATTGGAAATTATTGGAATAATTGGAATAAGGAAACGCCCTCGAAAACTGAGGACTTTCCTTTATAAACCACCGACCGGCGTAGAAACGATCGAAGAAGAAAGAAAGATAGTTTTGAACTAACATAATCTAAACTGGTCGCAGCCTCGCCTAGACAGCGGGCCTTTTTAGAATAAATTAAAATTATAAAATTATAAATCCAACTCTGGTCGCAGCCACGCATAGACAGCGGGCCATTGTTGAAATAAACTAAACAAAATAAAACTTTAATAAACCAAAACAAACAAACGTCTTCTTCTTTCCGTCCATGGCCTCTCTTCTCCTTGTGAAAGCACGGAGACCATAGGACGTTAAATATAACATATGAAAAAGTTAACTTATACATATTTGTTTACATAAACTTACTTCTACACATTAATTCTCTTCTTTCTCTTTTCTTCGTTGCATTCTTGTGTTGTAGCGAAGATTTCAAAACACTTATGAAACTACAAAACACTTAAGTGGACTTTTGGGTCTGTTGGTGCAATCGAAATTGTAATGTGATATTCTGTTTGTCGTTGCCGATATTCGGTCAAACTGGCAAATGGGTTTTGCAATAAAAATAAATGATATGGGTTGTGCAGTGCAGTGCAGCAATGTGCAATGTGACACTTTTGTTTTCGAGTTTGACAAAAGTGTTTAGCAATTTATGAATGAAATATGGGTTTGTAAGAGTTTAGCAATTAATGAATGAAATGTAGGTTATTAAAATGAAGTGTTAAGAAATATGCTTAATTGCTGCGTTGGTAAATATATGTAGAAAAATGTTTATATTACCCAATTGATTGGCATTTTGTAAGAAGTGTGAGAGTTTGTAAGTGACGCCGCTGATGTCGACATGACCCGCGCGCGTCCCCTTGGAAGCGCCTTTGTGGCAATTCGTGTAAGCAAGGTGGAAAACTCTTCATATGTGTATTTCATTACTCCAGCTATCTTTTTAAAATGTGTCTTGAAGCTTTTAACTCCTGCTTCCCATAAGCCTCCCATATGGAGAGCACCTGCAGGAATAAAATGCCAAACAAGATTCTGGTGGGAATAATCATCAACAACTTTGTCACGAGTCGAACTTATAATAACTCGAAATTCACGTTTAAAAATTTTTGAGGCCCTTACAAAATTAGTTCCGTTATCGGAATAGATCTTTGCTGGACAACCCCGTCTTGATGAAAAACGAGAAAATGCTGCCATAAAAGCCGCAGTGGATAAGTCACTTGTTGCTTCAAGGTGGATCGCTTTTGTAGCAAAACACACAAACAAGCATACGTGACCTTTCATAATCAAAAATGCGCGACCAGTGTAGGTTTTTAATCTCAAATGGACCCGCGAAAACTACACCTGTTGATGCGAATGGTCTCGTAAGTGTTGTTCTTTCAGGTGAAACGCCAGCCATAATTTGGGTCATTTCCTTTTTTCTGTTGATAACGCACACCTTGCAGTTATGAATAACATTTTTAATAAGGTTATTTGCTTTCAGTATCCAGAATTGCATCTTTAAAAGTCGTAAAACCAATAGATTACCACCATGTAATGAGATCATATGGGTAAATTGGACCAAAAGTCTCGAAAACTGGCAATTATAGGATAATATGATTGGATACCTTTCATCGTATGACAGCATTAGTGAAAAAGCTAAACGACCACCTATTCTTAAAACGCCATTTATATCTAAAAATGGATTTAACGTAAGAATAGTACTCTTAGTGCTTATTTCAGTTTTTTCTTGAAGATTGTGATACTCAAACGCGGCAAAATTAACTTTCTGGCTAAGAACTATCAATCGAATCTTCACGTAGTCAATTTCCTTACTCGTGAGTTGATTAGACGCAAACCGTAATTGTCTATTCTGAGCCTTATGTATGAAACGAAAAACATGCGAGGACTCGTAGTGCTCGTGAAAATGATGAAAATCTATCCATAATGTCTTCATAGTTTGTAAAGAAGACGAAATGTGACTGAATCGGTTTCCTTTCAATTTCGGTTTCAAAATGAGTTTTCTCACAAAGATGTGGCCAATCAAATCTACCTTTTATAAGCCATGGGGGACCACACCACCTCAGAGATTTTCAATAAGATCCAGAGGCATTAGCTTCCTAGATCAGCTGGATTCTCATGAGAATCAACGTGAAACCAATTTTCATTGCCAACTATTTCTGAAATCTTTGTGACACGATTTGCCACGAATGCTGTCCATGCACACGGTGGTTTCCGAAGCCATGCAAGAACAATAGTTGAATCTGTCCAGCAATAAAATTTATATTGTTCTATTTTTAATTCCGGAATTAAGATATCAATCTGCACATCTGCAAGCAAAGCAGCTCCACACAATTCAAGTCTCGGAAGCGAAACTGTTTTTGCTGGAGCCACTTTTGTTTTGGAAGTGAGCAAGTGGGAGGATACTATACCATGCGGATTTTCAATTCGTATATGTATCGCTGCCGCATATGCTTTTTCCGAAGCCTCACAGAAAGCATGAAATTCTTCTTTACTCCATGGAGAAAAATTTACCCATCGTGGAATTTTGACCTCATTAATGTGATCATAATTTTGAGAAAACTTTTTCCATTTTTGAAGAGTTTGGCTATTCAATTCGTCATCCCAATCGATTTTTTCTAACCAGATACGCTGCATTAGAATTTTCGCAATAACAACCGTGGGACTTAACCAACCAGCTGGGTCAAATAGTTTGGCAATTGTTGATAAAACTTCTCTTTTGGTAAAAGTGTGTTTTATTTTCAATGGCTTTGCCACAAAATAAAAACATAAATAAAAACCTAAGGTGTTTGCAGTACTGGAATCTTTCAATTCTAAATAGTCCTTATTTAATAAGTGCTCTTTTGGTGCTCCATTTGCGTAGAACGAACCCAGCCGAACTTAAAGCTGAAATCAATTCGTTTCGAGTTTTGATCGCTGTCTGAATGTCGTGGGCTCCTGCAAGAGCATCATTGACGTACATATGGTTTCGTAAAACCATTGAAGCTAAAGGGAAATCCTTTTCCACATCCTCCGCAAGCTGAAGGAGTGTTCTTTTTGCCAATAACGGTGCACAATTGAGGCCAAACGTTACTGTTTTGAGCTCAAAATGTTGGATTTGCTCATTGGAAGAATTCCTAAAATCCGTTGATACACTTTTTCAATTTCGCCATTGAAAACATTAAAAAACCGCCACTTTATAAGAAAACGGGTTAAATCAGCTTGAAGCACTGGACCTGGATAGAGAATATCATTCAAACTTCTACCATTGGATGTCGGACATGAGGTATTAAAAACTACTCTGACCTTCGTTAACATGCTGTCAGGTTTTATTACCGCATGATGGGGCAAGTAATAGTAACTTGGAAACTGTTCAAAACTTGGAACTGACACTTTTCCATGTGATTCAAGCTTAAATATTCATTAATGACATTATCATATACCGTTTTTAGCTCAGGATTTTTGAAGAGCGAAGCTTCACTTCTCGCAAATTGCTTGTTTGCACACTGACGAGACTGGCCTATGCTGACTTTGTTTGGAAAGTCACTTTTAAATGGAAGCGATACTACATATCGACCATTATTATTAAGTCGTGTTGTTTTGACGTAGTTTTCTTCACAATATCTTTCTTCTTGTATCTTATAGACGATTTTCTGGGTTTCCTCCAACTCCCAAAAGCGTGAGATCTGCTGATCGAGCGATATTTCAGTAAAATATGATACTAATTTTGACGAAGTTGGTGGATTTTCTCGTGGCATTGGGCCAGTAAAAATCCACCCGAAAATCGTCTCTTGCGCAATCAGTAATCCAAGAACATTCCTACGAATGCCATCTAAAATTATCTTGGGATAAATGTCGCCACCGATTAAAACGTCAACCTGGTTACTTTTGTTAAAGTTGACATCTGCCAAAGGTATATCTGGCAGATTTTTGATAACGGAGCTATCAATAGAGTAGATGGGAAGATTTTCAGTAAGTTGGGGAAGAATAAGAGCATTGGTTTCAATTAAAGTCCGTGAGTTACTAAGGGAGCTGATCACCAATGTGCAGCTCTTTTGAACCCTAGCTGAAACACTCATATTTAATCCTGAAACTTGTGCATTGACGTTGTTATTTTCTGCAAACGATCAGAGATAAATGTTCCTTCGGACCCAGAATCGATAAGCGATCTGGCTGTGTATACTGTGCCTCCGTGACATATAGACATCATGGCAGTACTGAGCAGAACACTTTTCTTGCTTTAAGTGAAACATGTTTGGACATTATCAGTAGGTGTTTCAGTGGCGCCGTGTTGCAATCCCATATACCATAACCCCATATTGGCTTTATAGCACCAGCGATGTGTTATAGTCCCATATGGGTTTATTTCCTTCAAATAAGTGAGATAATACCATATTAAAAAATTGAAATTTATGCTATAACCCCATATTGGCTTTATTGCACTTTTTTCTGTGCGATAACCTCATAATTAAAAAATTTTGTATCACATGCATTATGTTATGAATTATGTTCCATATTCATTTGTTAGGAATAATAATATGTTTGTACATAACTGTACATAAACAACAATAACTATTTATTGCGTTGAATATTATACTCTTTGTTGAATAAATATATTTTGTTATGTTTTTGTAAAAGACAAAATAATTTGGTTTCCTTTTTATAGAAATAACATAGTATGACTGATTTTAACTTTTCGTAAAAGGGAAAATTCCCTTCTATTATAATATTTTTTTGCAAAATTATGGTTTCCCCTTTTACGAAATGCGCAATATAAGTGATTTTAACTTTTCATATATTTTGAAAATAATCGAAATCAATCCCTTACAACTATTTTTTCATGGCATACTGAATTTTCTGCTGGGTTTTTTTTTGCAATCAATAATAGAGAGTGAACTAACTGTTAAACCTGTTTTGCATTGAATTGCCTAATAACTATGTTATCACATAAAAAGCGAATATTAAAAACAGTTTTGCGTATGCTGCTTAAAAATAAATATGGAAAATTTTAAAAGAATGGAGAGTAATCGTTTAAACGCAAGGAAGATCTTACTAAATAAAAGCGATATTATAAATTTTTCTAATGTTCCCGGATTTATAATTGATTCTTTTTTCGGAAAAAGAACTTATAAAGCGCAACTAATAGCTTGTGCTTTTGCTTTTGTTAATGGAATCAGCGAGTCGCAAATCCTTCAACTCATACGATGGATACCTTTCACAAAAACTCACGAAAAAAATAACAGAATTAGGCGCCGTGTTGCAATCCCATATACCATAACCCCATATTGGCTTTATAGCACTTTTTCCTATGCTATAAACCCATAATTTGGGTTTGGGGTTATCGCACAAAATAAAATGCAATAAAGCCAATATGGGGTTATAGCACAAATTTTAAATTTTAAACATGGTATTATCTCACTTATTTGAAGTATTGCGCATTTCGTAAAAGGGGAAACCATAATTTTGCAAAAAAATATTATAATAGAAGGGAATTTTCCCTTTTACGAAAAGTTAAAATCAGTCATACTATGTTGTGCAATAAAGCCAATATGGGGTTATAGCATAAATTTCAATTTTTTAATATGGTATTATCTCACTTATTTGAAGGAAATAAACCCATATGGGACTATAACACATCGCTGGTGCTATAAAGCCAATATGGGGTTATGGTATATGGGATTGCAACACGGCGCCACAGAATTACTCTTATGGCTGGCATATTCTCCGAACGCTCACAAGTACTATAGCTATAATGTCGAACTTAATCAAGTAATATTTTGTAACGGAGATTTACGAAAATATGGCGTAAGAAAACAAAGAAATTAAATAAAATTTTTAATTTATAACTGTTCGTGGGGGCTAATTCGTACACCCTACAAAATCATTTGGTTTCATTTGTATACAAATGCCTAATAATACAATATGAGTTTATTCCCTTCAAATAAGTGAGATAATACCATGTTTAAAATTTAAAATTTGTGCTATAACCCCATATTGGCTTTATTGCATTTTATTTTGTGCGATAACCCCAAACCCAAATTATGGGTTTATAGCATAGGAAAAAGTGCTATAAAGCCAATATGGGGTTATGGTATATGGGATTGCAACACGGCGCCGTTTCAGTAGTGGACTGTATCATTGTAGCATGAGAGTGAGTGTGAGGATTTGGAGTTTGTGAAGCATTGAAATTTCCAGAGTTTGACGCCAAGTCTGCATTGTGACTCGGGTTTTTCTGGAAAATTCAATGTAAAAGCGTGTGATGACGCTTTTTACACGTTGCACAGTTATAATTACTTTTAAAATCTCTTACTTCATGGGAGCTTCCCAGGCAATTGAGACACATATGGTATTTTCTCACCGTGGACGATCTATCACTCACACTCATATTTAAAAATTTTGGACAATTTTTGAGTCCGTGCTGTTGTGAAGGACAAAGCTTGCAGTTTGATACGGTCAAATTCACATGGTGTGAATTGACCCTCTTCGAAGAACCACTGCTTTTTTGATTACTTGTAGAAGGCACAGCACCTTTGCTACTATTAGAGCTCTTGATGTCTGAGACGTTTTCAAGAGTTTGAAATCGGCTAGCCAAAAAATTATCCAAGTATTTCCATTTGGGAATTTCGGATTTTAAGACTATACTTTGCTCCCATAAGAAGAGCGTATTTTCTGGTAAGCGCGTAAAACACACGTGAAAATTGCATCCCAGTTGCTGATATCAATATCATGGTTCTGTAGTGATGAAATGCAATTATTGATATCGCGTTGCAATTTTTTTACAGCGCTTCTGGATTCGGATGAAACTACAGGAAGATTGAATAAAATTTTCAATTGGCTTTTTACTAAACTCCGCTTATTTTCATAGCGGTCTTTTAGATTTTGCCACGCCACAGTTTGTGACAGTTTTGTATTTAGTGTGCGATATGACATTATAGGTTCGACTACCTGCAAGTAAGCGGAGTATATTGCACACAAAACAAAAAACATAACAAGGAATCCGTGGGGTGTCCTTTTTTTAATTGCTGCAAATGGCGGATCCACGGCAAAATGCACGTCATGCAAAGAATATTAAAAACTAGTGAAGGCTCCACCAAGGGACTTTTGGTGCACTAAAAGTACGCGTTTGAAAAAGCAGCTAAAAATACTTAAGATCAAAACCAAGTTACTCCTGATTGCTTATTTAATTTTATTTTTCAGAGTTCACAATATTGAACTGGAACGCAACATAAAGGATGCTCCCCCATTTAAAAAAATATCGACATATTTTTCTTCAAAATACGATGATTCATTTATGACTGTGGCTGCGCGAATAGCTGCACTTGATGGTCTGCTAATTTCAAAGTTTGTTGCATCGGTGGAGCTAAGAAAATCACTTCAATCTCGAGGCCTTGATGTGCCTAAATCTATAGAAACAAGATGTTTATACAATCAGCAATAATATCGATTTAGATATAAGTTCTTACTATATACATTAGTGTGTCCCAAAAAATAAAAAATTTTTTTGCTCAACCTTTGTTTGAATGCTTATACTGTCAAGTATTTTTGAGAATTTTTTCAGATTTTTTGGAGGACGTTTAGAGGTCGCGCTAATCGGATTTTCCGTAAAAATCAGGTTTTTCTGAGATTTTACGAATTTCAATCATAAGTTGGTCAATACAGATATCTTGTTAGTGTTCGAGTCATCATTTTGAAAGAAAAATGTCCAAACTTTACTTTACCGTACATAAATTAGAAGTTTTGGCTTTTTTTTTTGTAATTTGGATGTGGTACAATAAATTTTTTCGTGAAATTTTCGTAATTTTTTTTAAAAACGCTTAATAACTTTTAAAAATTCTATCAAAATATATTAAAGTAATGATGCAGTTTGAAGTATGGTAAAATTCTAAGCAATTTAAAAAACAATACTTGATTTTACTTGTGCCGTTTCAGAGTTATTACCATTAATGCTGTGTTGCCATTGGTTGAAAATAAAATAATATATAAGTTTTTCGTATTTCTACAAACATATATGAAGACTTTACGAATTCTTATAAGGCATTGGTTTATTTTGGTTACTGGGCCTTATTTTTTTGGGTGATAATTAAGGAACCGGTCATTCAATCAAAAATCTAGGAGCTATTAATTCTAGGGCTCGCTGGATGATGAAAATTATATTCTCGTTAAAAATATGCATTTTTCAAAACCAGCTGCGATCATTTGTAGGCAATTCAAAGACTGATGCCTTGTTTGAGTTTAGCTCATTCATTTTAAGAGTGTACATAAAAAATTGGTACCTCTGTCAGTGCCCTCGATACGCTCCTCTTAATGACCTCAATTTGATTATAAAATTGACTAGCTACAAGCACTTAATTGCACACGTTGCAAACGCCACGCTGAAAACTTTTTTGGGGCATCAGTGGTACCTATCCGGGGAAACTAGCTCCCTCAGCTTTATGTGATGAACGCATTAAAACCAAAACTTTGCGTTTGATGGTAAAAAATATTAATCTCAATTGCTTTTTTGCAAACCGCAAAAAAAGCATATAATTCAACAACTGCAAGTGGTAATTGATGTCGCAGAACGTGGTGTGGCCTTGGCAAGCACTTGCATCGGTCTTACAACTTCTGAAACGGACTTTCGAAATCTTTTACAGGGCATAGAGCTACATCGTACGGAATCAAATAAATGATTTTGTACCATGTACAGATTCCTCTTATTATACCCCCACGCGTACTGCGTAAGGGGTATATTAATTTTGTCACGACGTGTGTAACACCCAAAAGGAGGCGTGGTAGGTATGGAAAAGTATATATATTCTTGCTCAGCATCACCACCCGAATTGATTTAGCCATGTCCGTCTGTCTGTCTGTCTGTCCGTCTGTCCGTCTGTCCGTCTGTCGACACGATTACAGCCGTAATTTTTAAGCTATCGTAATGAAATTCGATATTTAAGCTTTTTTTAAAAAAACTAAGGTCAAGTTCGAGAATGGGCTAAATCGGAATAAAACCACGCCTACCTCCCATACAACCCCAAAATTGAAAACTCTACAAAGAAGCTAATATTAAAGCTACAATACTGAAATTTGGTATATGTGTGTTCTATGTCAAAACTGAGATGTGTTAGAAAAATGGGCGTCATCCACCCACTAACACGCCCACCTCCCATACAACCCCAAAATTGAAAACTCTACACAGAAGCTAATATTAAAGCTACAATACTGAAATTTGATATATGTGTATTTTATGTCAAAACTGAGATGTCTTAGAAAAATGGGCATCATCCACCCACTAACACGCCCACCTCCCATACAACCCCAAAATTTAAAAAATCTATAAAGAGGCTAATATTAAAGTTACAAGACAGAAACTCGGTATTTGTGTATTCTATGTCGAAACTGAGGTATGTTAGAAAAATGGGCGTCATACACAATCTAACACGCCCACCTCCCATACAACCCCAAAATTTAAAACTTTTTAAAAAGGCTTATATTTAAGCTGCAGGAAAACAATTTGATATGTATGTATTTTAGACACATAAAAATAATAAAATCTCTCAAAATCTCATACAAAAAGCTCTCCAATTTAAGATTCTTCCACCCTTAAGAATCGGCCGTGGGGGTATTTTAACTTCGGCCAAGTCGAAGATATACCTTACTAGTTTTTATTTGTGTTTTTGTGGATTCGGTGGTAACCAAAATAAACCAATGCCTTATAAGAATTCGTAAAGTCTTTATATAAGGAAAGCATATGTTTGTAGAAATACGAAAAACTTATATTTTATTTTATTTTCAACAATGGCAACACAGCTTTAATGGCTATAACTCTGGAACGGCAAGAGTAAAATCAAGTATTGTTTTTTTAAATTGCTAAGAATTTTACTATTTTTCAAACTGCATCATTACTTTAATTTGTTTTCATGGAATTTTGAAAAGTTATGAAGCATTTTTAAAAAAAATTACGAAAATTTCACGAAAAAATTGAATGTATCACATCCAAATTACAAAACAAAAAGCCAAAACTTCTAATTTATGTACGGTAAAGTAAAGTTTGGACATTTTTCTTTCAAAGTGATGACTCGAATACAAACAAAATGTTTGTAATTGATCAACTTATGATTGAAATTCGAAAAAACTCAGAAAAACCTGATTTTTACGGAAAATCCGACTAGCGCGACCTCTAAACGTCCTCCAAAAAATCTGAAAAAATTCTCAAAAATACTTGACAGTATAAGCATTCAAACAAAGGTTGAGCAACTATGAAACTCGAAAAAAAAATTATTTTTGGGACACCCTAATATACATAAGTTATGTAAGAGTTTTCATAAAAAAAAACTGTTCAATAAAACGCAATGTTCCTTTTTTATGGCTTTATATTGATAATTTATAAATTATTTGTGAATTTTGAGTTGGGTTTACACACTTCTTTTAAATTAAAAACGAACTAATTTAAGTTAAAAAATTTTATTAAACAAGGAAAATAAATCAAAATCCCACAAAATACCAAAAAATTCCAGATTGCAGTTTTTAAAATCCCAAATTCCGGGATTTTGCAAAATGTTTCGGGATAGAAAGCCTTATTGTTTGCTTACCGACTAAAGCGATCCATCTTGAACCGGTAAGCAACTTTACAGCAGAAGCCTTCATCGCCGCACTCAGCAGATTCATTTCGGTGCAAGGGATCTGCTCAGACATCTACAGTGATCGCGGACCTAACTTTATTGGACCTGACTTAAATATTTTTGAACGATATTTATTTTTTGAACAATATATATTTTGTTAAATTTTTTTGTTCATATGAAAAATTTGATTTTAATTTTATTAGGTTTCAAAGAAATTCAGTAATAATTATTTTTTGTATATTGGATATATAATAGGCTGGGTTGATTGGTAAACCGATGTAGCTTGGTCGAATTTCGGTTCGGTATGAATAGTTGTAAAAGAAAAAAAAGGGGGGCTAAGGGTGCAATTTACCCTATCACACCATCAATTTCGTGAAGGTTTTCTTAAGAAAATTTGTTCAAATAATGTTCAACAGCAAAACAAAATATGCCTGAAATGAAATCCTTGAACCCGATTCAGCCTAAAAACGGTATACTTTTTTTACAAAAATTTAACATAACAAATTCCTTTGAAAAAAATTCACAAAATTCAAGGTACAATCTTATCATTGGTGCGTATATATTTTTGACCATCACGACTGAACCTTTCCATCTTATATTCATACCATATGTTTGTGTGGTGCTCCGAAATATTTTATTTTTGTTAAATCCCCCTATTTGGCACAAAATAGGCAAAAAATATAGAGAATTTTCATATCGATGGTTAAGCGCACAAAAGTGATAAGTGAAAAATTTTAAATGTTCAGAAACGTCAATTTTGTTTTTAAATTTCAATACAAAACACTAATTTCAACTGTAGACTGAGTAGAATCCATTGGTTATGCATTTTCAAGAAATTTACACAACGTAGATATTATACTGATGATTTGGAAAATGCAGTTAACCTATTTTTGTCAAAAGGTCACTTATCACTTTAGTGAGCTTAACCATCGATATCCTCATGAATGCCTAGTTTTTGTGTTCGTTTAAGTGTTGAATAAGAATACTTACATATAAATTTTTATTACTGTAGAGTAAATACAACTCTCTTTATAGTGATTAAAATTTAATGGTTATATGAAGGTAGGCGTGTCAGTGGGCGGGTTCAAAAAATTCAATAGTGCAGATCCTTGGGTCTACCTTAACATGTGCACCAAGCTTAAAACTCGCTCATATTTCTTAATTTGCAGCAATCATTTTATCAATTCCTTCTACGCAAATAAGTGTTGACAAAAGCTTTTCAGCGTTAAAATTTATTTGAAATGACTATCGGTCAAAATTATCGTAGAAAAATCTCGAAAATATATTATTAGTAAGGATTAACACTAAAAATAATATACATTCTATAAAATCAAATATGCAAGAAAAAGTCTTGTAATTTAACTGTGACACAATTATAGGATTTTTTTATGTAAACAAGTTACTTCTTCATACTTTTATACCAAAACCTTTTCTACCAATATGTATTTTATATATTCTTCCGCGAGCGAGAACCAAGTTCATTGCGTTTGCTATCGTTTCCACTTTGCGAACTTGAGCTTGAATTCTGATTTTAAGTCATACAAAACTTTTGATTTTTTTGATTTTTATTTCTGAACAATAATTTTTTTATTCATTGAACAATATTTATTTTGAGAACAGAAGTTTTTGTTTGTATTTTTTTGGTTAAATTTTGAACTTTTTATTTTGTTGTTTTTGGATTCAATCCCTGATTTTAACAAAGTATTTTTTTAACAAAGTATCAACTATTGTGGATGTCTCCATGTTTTTAAGTGGGTAAATTTCTGGCGAACGTGTAATTCTGTTTGTCACGGTTAACAGATATCTGCGTCCGTTCGATATAGGCAATGGACCAACCATGTCCATATGTATACGTTCAAAACGACCGCGAGGGATTGGCATTTTATGTGGAAGTGTTTTGGTATGTCGATATAATTTCGCTTTTTGACAATTGATGCATACTTGGGACCATTTATTAATTTGTGTATACATATTTGCCCAAAAGTAACGTTGTGTAATAAGTCGTCTAGTAGTTCTTGTTCCTGGATGTTAAATGTTGTGAAGCTGGTCGAAAATTTTTTTACGCATGGATTGTGAAATGTATGGACGTGTATCGTCTGTAGAGTGTTCGCACCAAATCTTAATTTTTAAAAATGGAATTTAAATTTTTTTAAATTTATATATAGTTTTGTCAGCAATGCCTTTAAGTTCTGAGTCAGTAAATTGTTCATTGTATAATTGTTTCAGGTCAAGATTGGGTGTTTTAAGTTCTTCTACCTTGCACCTTGACAGTGCATCAGGTACTGTGTTATATGTACCTTTGATGTGTCTGATGTTATTTGTAAAATGTATTGAAGGTGTCTTGTTTGTCTGGACTACGTTCTGTTTTTGAGGAAAGTGCATTGGTTAATGGTTTGTGATCCGTAAATATTGTGAAATTTTTACCTTGGAGGTGATGTCTGAAGTGTTTAATTGTCAAATATATGGACCATCGCCACCGAATGTACTGTATTTGGTTTCTGTTTCTGAAAGTTTTTTTAAAGAAAAACGCTAAAGGTTCAACGGTATCATTGCGTTGTTACTGTAACACGCTACCAAACACTGCGGTGTTTGATGCGTCGACAGCAATCGATAATTTTGCATTGCTATTAACATGGTTAAGAAGCGTTTGCTTTGCAAAACTATTTTTGATTTTTGCGAAGGCATTTAGTGTAGTTTCAGTCCAGAGTAATTGTTTATGTTTTGTTTTTGATGCTACGGTGACCATGTCATAAATTGGACCTAGCATGTGAACAAGTTTCGGAATGCATCTATGGTAATAATTCGTCATACCTATGAATTTTTGCATGTGTTTAACTGTAAATGGTTGTGGATAGTCTTGTTTGCACTGTATTTGTTCTTGAGATGGTTGTATACCGTGTTTTGAAATGTTGTAGCTGAGGCAATCAATGTTATCGCTTCCAAAAATACACTTGTTAGGTTTTATGTTTAAACCGTAATTGTCGAGTCTTTTGAAAACTTGTCTTAAATGTTCGACATGTTGTTCTTCTGACTGACTAGCTATCAATATGTCGTCTAAATATACAAAGATAAAATCTAGTCCGTGTAGGACTTCACGAATGAGCTTTTGAAATGTCTGCACTGAGTTCCTCAAATACGAATACGAAGAAACTCAAACATTTCAAAAGGTGTAGTGATTGCTGTCTTGTGTATGCCATAAGAAGCCATTGGTATTTGGTGATATGCTCTGACTAAATCGAGTTTTGAGTAAATGCAAGTGTTATGTAGGTTTATAGAGAAATCGTATATGTGTGATAATGGGTAGCGGCTCGGTACTGTTATTGTGTTAAGTCTTCTGCAGTCGCCACATGGTATCCAGTCGTTGGGTTCTCGTTTCGGTACTAAGTGTAGTTAAGAGGAAGTTTTGGAATTGGAACGTCTACATATTCCAGATTTGACTAAAAAGTCAAATTCGTATTTAGGTACTTTCAATTTTGGTAAGTCTAGGCGACTAAGCCTTGTGAAAGGTAGCTCTTCTTCGGTCACAATGTGATGTACTGTTTGATGTGTGACAGGGGAGGTGTAGTCTGGTTCTGTGAGTAGTGCAGGAAACTTTTTGAGTAATTGTGTGTATTTGTTGTCAAGTACAAATAGTTTTAGTAATGATGGTTCGGTGTATGCTGATATTAGCTGCGTTTTATTCGTTCTGGTTTAAACTAATGAACGAATAGATCGCATTGGTTAAACTTTTTTAAGTTTAGCTTCTGACCGCTTGGGGTATTGTCGGCGATGACAAGAGCAAACAACTCGTTCCAAAACAATTAATACAATTGATTACTTACTTACTTTACTTAGATGGCGCTTACAACCGTTGGTCGGTTTTGGCCTGGTCTAAGAATTTTCGCCAGCCTCTTTTGTCGTGCGCTTGCTGGCGCCAGTTGGAAACTCCAAGCGTTGTCAGGTTATCCAATGCCTGGTCTTTCCAGCGGAGATGCGGTCTTCCTCGTCTGCGTTGGCCACCGCTGGGTACCGAATACAATATCTTTTTCGCTGGAGCTTCGTCGTTCATTCTTTCGACATGACCTAGCCAGCGAAGCCGCTCAATTTTAATACGCTTGACTATATCGATGTCGGCATATAGCTCATGCAGCTCATGGTTCCATCGTATTCGGTACTCGCCATTGACGCAGATTGGACCATAGATCTTGCGAAGGATTTTTCTCTCGAACGCTCCCAAAGTCCTTTCATCAGAGCTGCTCAACGTCCAGGTTTGTGATGCGTATAGTAGGACGGGCATGATTATTGACTTATAGAGCGTCAGTTTTGTTCGTCGAGAGAGAGCTCTGCTTCTCAATTGCCTACTGAGCCCAAAGTAACACCTGTTGGCAAGAGTTATCCTTCGTTTAATCTCAATACTGATATCGTTGGAGGAGTTTATACTGGATCCCAGGTAAACAAAGTCCTTCACTACCTCAAAGGAGGTGTTGTCAACAGTGACGTGGTTTCCAAGACGCTGGGACTGTTTGTTTGTTGACACAAGATACTTCGTTTTATCTGCGTTCACTGCAAGACCCATTCGACTCGACTCTTTTTCTAGCCTGGAGAATGCTGCACTGACTTCGCGCGTATTTTGACCAATGATGTCAATATCATCAGCATACGCCAGCAGCATAACACTCTTATAGAAAATTGTGCCGCTGCGTCTCAGGTCAGCAGCTCGGATGATCTTCTCCATGACTATATTAAAAAAGTCGCACGATAAGGAATCACCTTGTCTGAAACCTCGCTTGGTATCGAAAGGAAGGGAGAGGTCCTTCCCGATTTTCACTGCACTGCTTGTGTTGTTCAGTGTCATCCTGCAAAGACGTATTAGCTTCGCAGGAATACCAAATTCAGACATGATGACATATAGGTGACTCCTTATTGGACTGTCGAAGGCGGCTTTGAAATCGACAAAAAGATGGTGTGTATCGATTTGTTTTTCGAGGGTCTTTTCCAAGATTTGTCGGAGCGTGAAGATCTGGTCGATGGTGGACTTTCCAGGTCTGAAGCCACACTGATAAGGTCCAATCAGTTGGTTAACGATGGGCTTCAGTCTTTCACACAATACGCTCGACAGGACCTTATATGCGATATTAAGAAGGCTAATCCCACGGTAGTTGGAGCAAATGGTGGGATCGCCTTTTTTGTGGATTGGGCAGAGCACACTGAGGTTCCAATCATCTGGAATGCATTCTTCCGACCATATTCTGCATAGAAGTCTGTGAATGCATTTAAACAGAGCTTCGCCACCGGTCTTAAACAGCTCAGCCGGTAGGCCATCGGCTCCTGCGGCTTTGTTGTTTTTAAGCCGAGCTATAGCTGTTAAGACCTCATTATAGTCGGGCAGCGGAACTTCAACGCTGTCATCCATAATTGGGGTTTCCGGGATATCATCTCCACTGGCGGGATTGTTGACAGCGTCGCCATTTAAAAGTCTAGAGAAGTGCTCCCTCCATAACATCAGTGTACTCTGGATATCTGTCACTAGATTCCCATTTTCGTCCTTGCAGGAAGAGGCTCCGGTCTTAAAACCATCGGCCAGGCGTCTTATTTTTTCGAAAAATTTTCGAGTCTCATTCCTGTCGCCATGCATCTTAATTTTCTCGCACTCACGCATTTCCGCCTCTCGTTTTTTTCGCCTGAAAATGCGTCTCTCTTCCCTCCTCTTCTCTCGGTATCACTCCTTAACAGCACGCGTTACAACCGACTGCAGGGTGGCTTTGTAGGCGGCGTCCTTCTCTGCAGTGGCGTCGCGACACTCCTGGTCGTGCCACTGGTTTCGGCGAGGGCGGTGGTAGCCTATCACCTCTTCGGCAGCCGTACGCATAGAGTGGGATATGTGCGTCCACTGTCCGCATATATCGTCGATCGGAGGATTGCTTTCTTGAAGCAGGAGTGAGAGTCGAGTAGCGAAGGCTTCGGCCGTCCGTTTTGACTGCAGCTTGTCGACGTCTAGCTTACTTTGTGTAGGATTGCGAGCATTCTTAGCTGCGCACAGACGTGTGCGGATCTTGGCTGCGACAAGATAATGATCAGAGTCTATGTTAGCACCACGGATCGTGCGTACGTCTAGTACACTGGAAGAGTGCCTTCCGTCAATCAAAACGTGATCAATTTGGTTGCATGTTTTTTGATCAGGGGACAACCAGGTGGCCTTATGAATATAGATGCTTGAATCTAGTGCTACTAACGACCATGTTTCGTGCTGCGGCGAAGTCAATCAACCTCATTCCGTTATCGGATGTGTTGTCGTGGAGGCTGAACTTTCCGACTGTAGGACCAAATATGTTTTCCTTACCCACCTTGGCGTTGAAGTCACCAAGCACGATTTTTATGTCATGACGGGCGCAGCGCTCGTATGCGTCTTCAAGGCGCTCGTAAAAACTTTCTTTGGTCTCGTCATCTTTTCTTCTGTCGGAGCGTGCGCACATATTAGGCTTATGTTAAAAAATTTTGCCTTGAAGCGAATTATGGCAAGTCGTTCGTTCACAGGAGTGAATCGCAGGACATGATGCCGCACAGTGTTGCGAGTGTGGCAAAAAATCACAAAAATGAAGTGTCAAATTGTTGGTATTTTTTTGTACAATTTGGAAGAAAACACATCTATTAAGAGATACCAAAAAGAAATTTTACAAACAATATTACAAGCTGGTCGCATCAGTACATCAAAGTTGCACTATAAAAGAATTATATACTTTAGTGAGATGAAGACTTTTTTGTATGCCAAATGTAAGTATTTATTATTAATTGTTTTTAAAGATGTGTGTATCAAAGTGCACATTTCATTATAAAATGTAGTTTTTTCTTACTACAACACTGTTTTATTATTTGTTTTGATTACTTTGTTCGCGGTACCGTTACTCGAAAAAAAGTTATTTTGTGAAGTGAAAATATCAAAAGTTACAAAAGTTCAGTGGACAATTAAAAATATACATTTAATAACACATTTTTAAAATTTTGCGTGGAACTTGTTACAAGTATGTACTTTAATTTAAAACAAATTCTAGCTGCAGAGAGGTGCAGATAGATTTTTAATAATTTTATTTGCAGTGCCTCTTAATGTGAAAATACGTTCGATTTTTGAAGTATGGCTGTCAAATAAACAATTAAAGCGCAGTGATTTAATAAGCGCTATGGTAAAATATGTTGAAGAAAATGCAAAAAAACCTATAGATAACAAAATTTTAAGAAAACAATTAGATTTGTTAGCACTTAAATTCCAAAACTTATGGAATGCCAGCTATCGTATAAGAGCGTCTTTTGAAGAGCGGCACGCATCATTGCTCGATCAGTGCATAGAAATAAAAGGTTTAAGCGACACAATTGCTCATGCGAGTCCACCAATTGATCATGTAAGTTTATTTTTTCGTTTCTATATTTAAAATAAATAACATTTCTGTATATTTCATAGGAGCCAAGTACTAGTAGAGGCAGGCCAAGAATCGCGTTTGAAGATGCAAGCGAGCGAAGTAAACGGTACAAGGTTCATGAGCTAATCTCTTCAACACCCCCTGCACAAATAAAAGCGGCTACAAATTTTTTAAGAAAGCACGATGGTTCGGAAACTGATAAGATGTTATCAATCTATCAAGCACTTGCTTTATTCTATGATTTAAAGTTATCAGTGCGGAAATATAATTTATTGCGATCTGTAGTCAATGTTATTCACCCCAACTTATTTCCAAGCTATTATGAATTGAAAAACGCTATGGACGAGTTGTTGCCAAAACCTTTAATTCTATCTAAAACATGGACGGGCAACTTTGCACACCTATACTTTCTTATCTTGAGTATGTATTAAGGAGCGCTTTAAAGCTTACACTGAAAACAAAGCAGTGCTAAAGCTCTTTTTGTAGTAGCATTGGGTGATTTTTTTGTGCTTCGATTTATATAACGAATTTAAATGAACTTGTAATGGACGGACTATGAAATGCAAACAGACCGACAAATGGATAATATGTATTTTTAAACACAGAAAGTGAAGTTTTACAAATATTTGTAATTTTTATTTTTAATTCGTAAAATAATTACAACTCTTAATTATTTCTTTTTACCAAACGAAAGTACCAATATATTTTAATCTGAAACTAAAATTGGCATTTCTACTAATATGTTAACATTAAGTAACATTAATATTAAATAGAATTTTTGCTAATCAAACAGCTTTTTGCTAATCAAATTGTTTGATTAGCAAATTTTACTTCCTTATGACACACCATGCAATGCGCCATGCCGTTATTTTCTAAAAATAAAAAAATTTGCTCATACATACTTGTAAACATAAAATTTATTCAGTGTAATATCTCGCAATTTTTTTTTCATGCATTCAAGGAACACTCAAGCACAGGTCTTGTCTGCTTGACGTTTGCTTGGATACTGAAGCTTTGATCGTTCTGTACGTGAGATGAATACATATTTTCATGCACTTATACAATCACAAGTGTGCAAAGCTGCCCGTCAATGATCTAAAACAACCGCGGCAGTACCACTGCAAAGTTTATTAAATAAGACTGCAGATAGTTTACTACAAACCGTAGATATTTCTTCAGATATGAATGTTCTTATACAGTGCAAATGGGGTTTTGATGGTAGCTCAGGTCATAGTATGTATAAACAAAAATTTTCAAGTGAAACAGATACCGATGAATTCGCCTTTGTAGCTGCATTAGTTCCTTTAAAAATCTGCAATTTAGAAAGCAGTCGCGAAATTTGGACCAACAACTCTGCTTCATCAACACTTCTGTGTCGCCCAATTAAGTTCATTTTTATGAAAGAAAATCCTCGTTTAATACACGAGTTTGAACTTGAAATGACAACACAAATCCAAGAACTTTCAAACCATACTGTTAAAATAAAAAACTTTGAAATAATTGTGAAATATGAAATGTATCTTACGATGATTGATGGAGCAGTGGCTAATGTACTATGTGATAATAAGTCACCTGCCACATGCTATCTGTGTGGTGCAACACCAAATCAAATGAACACATTTCAAACTTTTCAAAGGTCAATTCATGAAGATTTTGCTAGATATGGCTTATCAACATTACATGCATGGATCAAGTTTTTTGAATGTGCAATGCATATATCTTACAGACTGCCTTTAATGTGTTGGCGAGTACAGGGTGAAGAAGACAAACGAATATTCAATGAAAACAAGGAACGGATTTGTAAAGAGTTTAAAACTAAAATGGGATTGTTTATTGATAGGGTCAAAACAGGATATGGTACATCCAATGACGGTAATACTGCAAGACGATTTTTTAATAGAATAGAACTTTCTGCGGAGATAACAAACCTTGATATTAATATGTTAAGAAACTTTTCATTGATATTAAGAATTCTTGCTAGTGGAAAACAAGTTAATGTAAATACATTTGAAAATCTTTTGAAGAATACATACGAAATATATATCAACAATTATTCGTGGTATAAAATGCCTGCAACAGTTCACAAAGTTTTGGCGCACGGAGTGCAAATTATTAAAACCTTCAATATTCCTATTGGAATGCTCTCAGAAGATGCATTAGAAGCAAGGCACAAAGAATTTCGAAATATCCGTAGAAACAACACTCAAAAAACTTCTAGACAGGCTTCCAATAAAGACCTTATGGTAAATTTATTACTTACCTCAGAGCCACTCATTACTTCACATAGAAAAGTTTGCAGCAAAAAGCAGTCCATTTCTGAAGACATTAGTCAATATATTTTATTAAGTGGCAGAGAAACTGAAGAAGAGTGTATTTTAGAAAGCGATTCAGAAGTAGAAAGCGATTTGGATTAAGATTTATGTAATTATTTCTCTTTATTGTAATAAAACAGGAAATATTTCACTTTTTATATTTCACTTATATGGGAGGTGGGCGTGTCTGTGGGCGCATTTTGATCAAATTTGGTACAAATATTAGAACACGTTAAAAAACGATATGTACCAAATATGAACATTCTAACTTCAAATTGTGCTATTTTTAAAATTCACTTATATGGGAGGTGGGCGTAAAAGTGGGCGGATTTTGATAATTTTTCAACAGTCTCTTAATAATACCCTAAGAAGCTTCTGTACCAAGTTTCATTGTTCTGCGAATGTTTCTTCTATTTTTTGCCGCAGTTTGTATGGGAACGCAACACTGTGTGCAGTGTTGCCAAATTACACGATATATCGTATTTTCCCCGATCTGAGTCTCTGTGGACGATGTCCCGATATATGAGATAAAAACACGATCTGCAAAAAAGCAATTACGACACACGATCTAAAATACTAAATTCATTAAAACGGAATAAGTTTAACTAAAATGCGAAAGCTTTTATACACATTTCATGGAAAAATATCACAAAATGAATATTATTTTTGTTAATTTTAAATATAATATATATAAAAAGATTTACATATATGCACTCATAAAATATATAGCTATATAAACCAATCCAAAAAATTAGTTTTCCTTTGTCGTATTGAAATCAATAGTTAGGAATAAACGAACTGATTTCAAATATATCTACTAACAATCTCTTCTATCGCCCTATAGATGGGGTATTTACATATATTATTAGTTGTACCTTGTACAGTACTACAGGGCTGTACCGTACTATAGAAACTTCAAAGTTGTACTTTGTAGTTGTACACGACGAAATACGATATGGGATAGAAAAAATCCCGATATGGCGCATTGGTTTTCTGGCAACACTGACTGTGTGCCGTATTCTCTTGCCAACTACAAATCCGCATCCAAACTCGTGCTTCTCCGCATGGCCGCTATAGTAGATATCACAGGATGCTTGCCGTAAGCAACCCTGTCCCTTCCATCGCATTTCTTGGATTGCAGTGATATCAGCATTATATCTTTCCAAGATATCAATCAGTTGGATAGAGGCACCATCCCAATTTAGGGTTCGGACATTCCAGGTGCATATCCGTAAATCATTATCAGTTTTTCGTTTGCGGTAGTCGTCATCAGATTTGGGGATCATTCTTTTATTTATTCTTAAACTTTTCATTGAAATATTTTTATTACATGGTGGGCTTCAAACCCAACGCACAACCTTTGCTTGATGACCAAAGGAAGCCCGCCGCTCAGATTCGCCGCCAAAGTATATCGGTATGATAGTTTTTTGACGTTTCCAGGAGACACCACGCGGAGGTTTGAGTCGACTTGAGACGATTTCGACATGGATAATGCTGGCCTCGCCAAGTTGAGGCAGTCAGACACGTTGCCATGTGAAGATCGCCCCCTTATCTCCTCTAATACAATTGATTCAGCAGCATATTAACGCTCGTTGGCTGGACCTATCAAAATAACAATTTATGCAATAAAAAATTAAAAAACAAGTAAAGAAAGTCTTAAGTCGGTCTAGTCCGACTATGAAATACCCTAAACCTACTTCTCCAAAATAACAAATAGTATTGAAAATGGGCGTGTCCGTGGGTGGATTAAGCCCATATTTTATATGCAATTCAATTTTAACGAAAAATTATAAAAATTTCAAATTTTATTCCTGTAGCTCACACGTTAATGCCTTTATAGTATTTTCGCTTGTGGGTTGTATGGGAGGTGGCCATGTTCGTGGACGGACAAAGCCCAATTTCTGAATGCATTTTAGTTTTTGTATAAAATAAATACATACCAAATTTTATCTCTGTAGGTTTAACATAATTTTATTTGTTGAGTTCTCAATTTTTGGGTTGAATAGGAGGTGGGCGTATCCGTGGTTGGGTGACATACATTTTTCAAAACCATCTTTGTTTTGTTATAAAACACAAACGTACCAAATTTTATCTCTGTACGTTTAACATAATCTTATTAATTGCTTTTTCCATTTTTGGGTTGTATGGGAAGTGGGCGTGTCAGTGGGCAAATGGCGTCCATTTTCAAAATCATCTTCAGTTTGTTCTAAAAAACATGCGTACTAAATTTCATCTCTGTACGTTAAACATAATCTTATTACTTGCGTTTTCAATTTTTGGGTTACATGGGAAGTGGGCGTTTCCGTTTGTGGATGAGACCCATTTTCCGAAGACATCTTTGTTTTGATATAAAATACATATGTACCAAATTTTATCTCTGTAGGTAAAACACGTGGTGACCGTGGCATGCAGGTTAAGTGTGTGGCTTAGCATGCTCGGAGCCCGGGTTCGATCCCCAGCCGCGGCGAAAAGTTTTTTCAATAAAAATTTTTCTGATCGGTCACCACCTCTCTGCAGACAATGGCAAACCTCAGAGAGTAAATAATGCCATGTAAAGCTTCTTGAGAACATGAGCCGTTCGGAGTCGGCATAAAACATGTAGGTCCAGTTCTCGGTCAATTGTGTGCAAACATGTAATAACACACACAACACAATTGATCATAAGAAGCTCGGTCAAAGTCCTTTCAAGGGCTGAAATGGCCAATTTGTTTTGTTTGTTAGGTAAAACACGAGCTTTTTTATTGAGTTTTAAATTTTTGCGTTGTATGGGTGGTGGGTGTGGCCGTAGGCGGATGAGATACATTTTTCGAAGACGTCTTTGTTTTGATATAAAATATATACGTACCAAATTTTATGTACGTTAAACATGAGCTTATTTATTGAGTTTTTAATTTTTGGCTGTATGGGAGGTGGGCGTGTCCGTGGGCGGATGATACCCATTTTTCGAAAACATCTGTTGCGTCTTAATGGGCGCAACTGCAAATCCTTAGTCTTAACTTGACTAAGGAATAGTTGTTTAAATAATTATTCAAAAGTTAACCAGGCACTTTAACCTGTTCAACTAAGGATAATTATTTTTGTTTTTTTTTTTTTGCTTTGGTTAACCAGGCACTTGAACCTGTTCAACCCAGAGGAATAAAAAGAACCGCTTCAAAGGTGTTGACTTTTAATATTCATTTATTGTTACTATTTAGATTCCTTTTATACAAAATTTGTTCCAATTTTACATAGAAAAAGAATATATAAAACTAATATGTAATATGTATATATGTTGAATTTAGCATATGATTAAGCATAACAACAAAATGCACACACAACAAAAACGGCCAAGCTGCCCTTGAAATAATTGTTCAGCACATTGCACTACAAAATTCTATTCATATTAAAACATAGCCAAACTGGCCTTGACTTTGTCCAGAACATTGCACTGAGACTCATGTGTCGTTTTTTTGCAGGCTCAGCTTTTTTGGTAGTTACTGGAATGCTTTGTTGTTTTGTGTTTTGCTGTTATGCTTGTATATTTGTATGACTACAACTACTTATTAATAACTTAATTTATTTGTATTGTTCGGAACTGAACATTCTCCGCCCCGTTGAACCATGGGTTCAACAGCTGAAATTTAAACTTCAATCGTAAAATCCGAATCTCTTTTATGGCTTGTATCAGGTGCGATGACATGAATTCTTGGCGTGGGTTGTGGTGGTAAGCAATTGATGCTGTGAGATCTCCTGATGCGTTTCCAAACAAAGAATGAAATAATGCAACCAACCAAGAAGAGACATAAATAACTTATTGAGTAGTGATGAATGTCATGTGGTCGAATTTCGTTAGGAAGATTCAATTGTAGCTTAGATAATTCACTTTGGATAGCGGATAGTTGTTCTTGATGGGAGTTGTAACGAAGGGAAATGTTGACTGCTGGAGGTTCTGTTGACGAGAACACCAAATCAGATGTCTGAACGGTTGGGATATATGATCTGTGATTGGTTGATTTTAATGTCTTGTGGCCTTGAATGGTTATCAGTGGCTGTTTAATGACGCAGTTTTCATTCATAGATAGAAGTCCTGAGTCTTGAATGGTGAATTGCGTTAGAACTGCTTCACAAACTGCATTTACCACGACTTCGCTCCTGACAGAATATATCCATGTGTTAGGATTGTGTAGTTGAAGCCAATGGGGGCCGGCTTCCGCATGTTCGATGGAGCATGACGTGTTTGTTTCAATGTGATTAAGCAAGTTTAACTCACATATTGCTATGTTGGATCCTCGTTTATAAAGTGGGTGAATTTGTTGACAAAGATAGTGCTCACTTTCGGTTGACGTGCATATCCTTGAATCAGCTTCCTTTAATGGATAGTATTGATCACGATGCAGATTTACAATCAAAAATGAGAAGGGAGACTGGATTTTGACAAATTCATTGTTTAGATGCCACGGCACAGGAGTAAGTTGTAGTAACTCGAAATCTTCAGTTGATACTAGTGGAAGTTTCAATTTAAAAATTACGTAGTTTGAAGTGACTCGTCCTTCGATTGACATCAAGTTATATAGTTGTATCAATTCTTCGGTAGGTAACCTTAGATGGCTGGGAAGGCTGGCCTTTATGTGGAGTAGCTCTTCTTGTAGCTGTTGAGGTGAGATTAGTTCGGGACTTAATTTACCATGATGTGTGTCTATTAAAATGCTTAGAAGAGAATCTTGCACGCGTTGGAAGTATATTAGTTCCAACGTTGTTTGAAGAGCTAGTTCAGCAACTGATTGAGCGATGCCTTGTTTGTTTACTTCTTGTTGCACGTTCTCAAATCGGAATTCCAGGGTTTTCAATGTCTTTTCGACCTTTACAAATTCTTCTTCAATACTTTGTTGGTTCCTTTTCATGATGTTTATTGTGCTGTCCAGAAATGAGGTTTGGTTGTGGATTTTATTTTCAAGATAATTTTCATTTTGATATATTTTGTCAATGGTACTGGCGACATCTTCTGCATACTGAGAATCTAGAACTCCGAATAAAGAGTTAGCAATGTTGCCGATGATGTTGAATGCACCTCTTTTCGCTCGATGTCCATTGTGTATTTTCAGGAGTTCATTCTTCAGTGTTATTTCATCCATTAAACGCTTAATTAACATAACTATTACTGAACAGTGTTTGGACGTTTGCAAGATTGTGCAGGATTTTTGTAATATTTGTGGATAACCATTCATTAATTCCAAATTCTTCCAGTATGTTTGCATATTAATGTAGGTTATTAGGTTCCATTCACTGGAGATTATTCCAACCGACCCTAATTTTTCGAAATAAATACCCGGATTAGACACAAATGGCTGAACCTCTATTGGCGCAGGGGAAGCGTATGGTATGAATAAGCAAGCCATCAAGATAGTTACAAATGCTGAACTTGTGTTCATTCGTGTTCGTTTTGATTGGTGAGAAGAGTTGGTATGATCTGAGTGTTTAATCTTCCTTTCATTTGTTTTGGAGCTGTCTTCTTTGCGCTTGCTACCTTCATCGTTTTGATCTGATGGAATGAGTCTGTCTTCTTGTTCAAAATTCTTTATTGGTAGTGGTGCAAGCCTATGTATCGGACGTTTTAAAGTTCCTGCTGCTATCCAACCAAACACTGTATTCTGCAGTATGGGCAACTGTTCACCGATGTTGATTTGTTCTGGTCGGATCAAGTGATAATACAGTTCTGCTCCCAGTAGAACATCGATCTTGTCAGATTTGAAGAATTCAGGATCTGCTAACTTAATGTTTTCTGGGAGTGACCAGGTTGAAATGTCAATGTTCAGTCTTGGTTGAGGTGATACGATGTGAGACAGGACGACTGCTTCGAGTTTGGATGTGAAGTTTCCAGTTCTTGAATGCATATCTACGTTTACTCGCTGAGTTGATTTATGAGTACCCTTTCCAATGCCTTCGATACAGAGCGATGATGATGTTGTTGATAGCGATAATTTCTTAATCAGTCTTTCAGTTATGATATTAATCTGAGAGCCGGAATCCAGAATTGCTCGAACTTCACACGATCTTCCATTATTTGCTGAGATTTTAATTTTTGCTGTTGCTAGTAGAACGTAGTAATATTTGTTAGTTTCATTTTGAGCCGCAGCTACCGTGAAAGGCACAGTGTTGTTATTTGACTGATCAGGAACTTGATGATTTAATGTTGTTTTCTGAATTTTAGCATCTCCCTGTAAATGCAGTAGTGTGTTGTGCTTTGCTGAACATTTTGTGCAGCTTCGTGATTTACATGTCTTGGCTGTGTGATTTTCTTTGAAACAATTGACGCACAGGTTTTGTTTCTGTATCCATTTCAGTCGTTCTACGGCGGACATCTTGAGAAACTGTTGGCAATAGTAAAGAGGATGGCCACCTTGCTTACAAACCTTGCAACTGTTGTGATTGAATACTGCTGTCGATGTTACCACTCTTTTGATATTACATCCTATGGCTTCTAATGCTTGGAACCGATTCTTTAAGAATTTGAGAAAGGTGCTTATTTCTTGAAGCTTTCTGGGGTCTTGAAGTGATTGCTCGTAGAGCATATGGGTTTGGTGATCAAATTTCTTTATTAAAATGTGCAACAGCAGAGGATCCCAGCTATCTGTCTCGACTCCAAGATTCTTGAGTGCGGCTAAGCTTTCATGAATGGTGTCATGAAAGTTTCGAATAGTCTTGGCTTCTGATGTGAGGTTTGGAAGGGATATCAGCCGTTGTATTATAGCTGATGTAAGCATTCTCTTATTGCTAAAACGATCTTGTAGAGCTTCCCATGCGATGTCGTAATTATCTTCTGTCAATTCGAGATGACCAATCGCACGTTCAGCCTCCCCGAATACATTGGTTTTGAGGTACCACATTTTCTGGATTTTTGGAATTTGTTGCTGATGTATCATTCGCGTGAATATGTCTGCGAAAGTTTGCCATTTCAAGTAGTTTCCGTCAAACTTCGGTACTGACATTTTTGGTAGATGCACCAATTGGTGATTTGTTGCCTGGAATTCATCATTGATATTCTTATGTTTTGTTAACAATTCTTGTCGGTGTATGACTCTGGCTTCGAGTTCTGAGTATGCCAGTATGTCATATCCTTTTGCTGCCGGGTCCTCGAACAGTTCCCATAATTTATAGTGAATTTCTTCAACTTGGCTCCACAGCTTGCTTAACACGATCAGACACTGTGAAGGAGCCTCTTGTATTGAATTGCCCGCTAGTAGACGTTCCAGTGATGACATCATCGCCTTTTGTCTCCTACACATGGCCTCAAAACTAACTTGGACTGGAGAAATTGATGACGACTGATCCTGCTGAGTTGTTGGTGCAACCGAGGATGCATCTTTTGTAAATTCTCGTATGTCTCTTGGGGTTGCCTTTGTAGGTGGTTCCAATTGGGGTGATGACTTCGATTCCAGGTTTTGTATCTCGGTTGTAAAAATCTGTTTGTACTTATTGGCCACAGTCAAAATGTTGTTATAGTAGTCTGTTTTAAAGTATTCATGATCTAATGATAGATCCTTTATCGTACGAATCTTCGTGTCGTTTTCTTCAAATTGATCCCACACTTTATTTAGACGCTGCAGTCGCTCTTCAAAATAGATTGATGTCGTCTTTCGATCTGGAGAATCCTTTTTGAAATTCTTCACAATTTGCTGAATTTCATTGCCCGCCAACTTTTGCAAGGCAACCAATGATGAAAAATCTTCCATGATAAATGCTGATGAAACTGAACCACCAGAATGATATGTTGAATCTGCCTAAGAAGTGTTGCAGATCACGTCGGGGTCACCAGAATGTTGCGTCTTAATGGGCGCAACTGCAAATCCTTAGTCTTAACTTGACTAAGGAATAGTTGTTTAAATAATTATTCAAAAGTTAACCAGGCACTTTAACCTGTTCAACTAAGGATAATTATTTTTGTTTTTTTTTTTTTGCTTTGGTTAACCAGGCACTTGAACCTGTTCAACCCAGAGGAATAAAAAGAACCGCTTCAAAGGTGTTGACTTTTAATATTCATTTATTGTTACTATTTAGATTCCTTTTATACAAAATTTGTTCCAATTTTACATAGAAAAAGAATATATAAAACTAATATGTAATATGTATATATGTTGAATTTAGCATATGATTAAGCATAACAACAAAATGCACACACAACAAAAACGGCCAAGCTGCCCTTGAAATAATTGTTCAGCACATTGCACTACAAAATTCTATTCATATTAAAACATAGCCAAACTGGCCTTGACTTTGTCCAGAACATTGCACTGAGACTCATGTGTCGTTTTTTTGCAGGCTCAGCTTTTTTGGTTGTTACTGGAATGCTTTGTTGTTTTGTGTTTTGCTGTTATGCTTGTATATTTGTATGACTACAACTACTTATTAATAACTTAATTTATTTGTATTGTTCGGAACTGAACAACATCTTTGTTTTGTTAAAAAAAAAAGTTCAAAATTGTATCTCTGTAGGTTTAACATGAGCTTATTTATCGATGTTTTAATTGTTTGGTTGTATGGGAGTTGGGCGTGGCCGTCGGCGGATGACAGTCATTTTTCGTAGAAGTCTTTACTTTGATATAAAATACATACGTAACAAATTTTATCTCTGTAGGTTAAACATGAGCTTATTTATTGAGTTTTTCATTTTAGGTTGTATGGGAGGTGGGCGTGTCCGTGGACGGATGACACCCATTTTTCGAAATTATTTTTGTTTTGACATAAAATAAATACCTACACACCTAATTTTATTGTTATAGGATAATTATGTGCTCATTTATGCAATTTTCAATTTTTTCGTTGCATGATAGGTAGGCTAGTCCGTGGGCGGATTTCAAAAATTTTCAATAGTACAGATCCTTTGGTCCATGTGACCATGTGTACCGAGTTTCATTAAATTATCTCAATTCCTTCTTCTTATCCTGTGTATACGGACAACACACAAACGGACAGACGGACGAACGGACGGACGGACATGAATATCTCAACTGACGAGGTGACCCTGATCAAGAATATATATACTTTTCTATACCGGACTCGCTTCGTTCTATGCGTTACAAACGTTTGCACAAAGTTAATATACCCTGACCTTTCATGTTGAGGGTAATAATTATAATTGAATATTACAAAGATTCCTCTGCTCATGAGATCCTCACTAACTGCCGCCATTCCATATTTCTTCCAAACAGGATGCTTGAAGTCTTCAAGACGGCTGCCATAGGCATCAAGCAATGCACGCATTTCCTCCTTCGAGCATTTTCGCCGGCTGACAAAAAGTTTATTTAAGTTGAGTTAAAAAACAAAAAAATATTATAAAATAAACTTACGATTCTTTCGCATTCATTCATCTTATTTATTGTAAATAAATAAGCACATCTGTTCCATTTGATGGTAATGAGTGCCTATGAATCAAGGAAAACAGAAAGAAATTGCGACATCTATGGAGCCGTAGCGAAGAACCTTTTTGGTTAAACCAGAACGAATAACACACGCCTATTGTGTTAAAAAGTCTGCATCAATTATTGGTCTTGCAATGTCGGCAATAATAAATGTAAAAGGTAATTCACGTCGTGACTTTAAGTCAAGTGTTAATAATTTTTTTCCAAAAGTAGATTTTGATGTGCCATTAGCAGCTTGAAGTGTCAAATCGGATTTTTGTTTTGAAATTTGGAGTTTTGAGGAGGGAAGTACTGATAATTCTGCTCCACTGTCGACAAGAAAATTCAATTTATTTATAGGGTCAAAAACGAAGAGACGACGTGTGAGAGTGACTGGTCCATTATCAGTCGTCGCGATAATAGAGTCATCTAGTTTGTTGTGTTGTATGGTGTTGTATTGTGATGTTTTGAGGTGTCGTTCTGAACAAATAAACATGCTTGTTCACACTTTTTGAAAACTAATTTTTAAATAACATGATACAATAACAAACATTTTAACAAAGTTTTTTTTTTAACAAAGTGTTTGTGTTATGTACGTATGTGAATGTTTATGTGAGCACAACAACTTGAAACGAGTAGTTGGTGCAACCACGCTAACGTTTGAGGAATATTACAGAAAATAGAGAATAGAGGCCTACCTGAACTCACGACCGTTATCAGCTCTAACTGATGACCCCACTGATCTCATGCCTTTAACTCCCGGGCATTTTCTCGTGGGTCGAGCTCTTAAATCACTTCCAGAGCCTTGCAATCTTGACTTGAAATCTCAACTGCTGAGCCGATGGAAGCAACAAAAATGCAACAAGACTTTTGGCACAGATGGTCACTCGACTATTTACACCAGCTGCACATCTGACCTAAATGGAAACAACAGCAAAATAACATTACAATTGGTCAACTAGTCTTACTCTGCGATGAACGTTTGCCGCCAACTCAATGGGCTTTGGGTCGACATTTCCGGAAGAAGACGGGCAAAACAGGGTTGTCACCGTCAAGACCAAGGACACGGTTTTCAAGCGCCCAATTTATTAGGTTCCGTTGCTTCCGATCGACCTGCAATTAGGTAATCTACCAGCATATGGTGGGTGGTCCTCGGACTAAGGTGTCGTCGTACAGTCTGAACGAGGTGGGGAAAATGTTTAAGATTGTCAGAACATTATATGTCATTGCAACCCTGCTTTTTATTATGTATGATTATCTTTTCTCTTACAGTTTACAGTTTATTCAAATAAGTGAAAATTAAATTAATTAAATATAAACAACTTCTTTGTTTTTATTTCTTTGGACAATTTTCTAAACACAATCGATAGGCGATGGGCTTCAATCTTTCACACAATACGTTCGATACGACCTTATAAGCGATATTAAGAAGACTAGTCCCTTGGTAATTTGCACAAATGGTGGGATCACACTGATGTTCCAATCTATTCGATTGGAATATATTTTTCTGGAATATATTTTTCCGACCATATTCGGCATAGAAGCTTGTGAATGCATTTAAAAAGAGCTTGCAGGAAGAGGCTCCGGTCTTGAAACCATCAGCCAGGCATCTTATCTTTTCAAAAATTTTACAATTCTCATTCTTGTCGCCATGCATCTCAATTTTCTCGCACTCACGCATTTCCGCCTCTCGTTTTTTTCGCCTGACAATGCGCGTCTCTTCCCTCCTCTTTTCTCGGTATCGTTCCATCAAAACACACGTTACAACCGACTGCAGGATGGCTTTGTAGGTGATGTCCTTCTCTGCAGTGGCGTCGTGATACTCCTGGTCGTGCCACTAGTTTTGGCGAGGGCGGTGGTAGCCTATCACCTCTTCGGCAGCCGTACGCATAGAGTGAGATATGTGCGTCCACTGTGCGCATATATCGTCGATCAGAGGAGTACTTTCTAGAAGCAGGAGTGAGAGTCAAGTAGCGAAGGCTTCGGCTGTCCGTTTTGACTGCAGCTTGTCGACGTCTAGCTTTCTTTGTGTAGGATTGTGAGCATTCTTAGCTGCGTACAGACGTGTGTGGATCTTAGCTGCGACAAGATAATAATCCGAGGCTATAATAGCACCACGGATCGTGCGTACGTCTAGTACACTGGAAGAGTGCCTTCCGTCAATCAAAATGTGATCAATTTGGTTGCGTATTTTTTGGTCAGGGGACAGCCAGGTGGAATATTGAGATGCTTGAATCTAGTGTTACTAACGAACATTTTTCGTGCTGCGGAGAAGTCAATCTACCTGATTCCGTTATCAGATGTGTTTTGGAGGCTGAACTTTCCGACTGTTGGACCAAATATGTTTTCCTTACCCACCTTGGCATTGAAGTCACCAAGCACGTTTTTCTCTGTCATGACACGCGTTGCCAGAATGTGAAAAATTTACCATAACTGGTTGATTTTTTTTCGATGTGAAATGTGAGTTTTATTTTGGTAAAAGTTTTAGTGAGAACCACAAACATTTTTATCAAAATTTCCCAAAAGCTTAAAGGAGTGTTTGGCAAAAACGGATTATAATTATTGGCCACATCTAATGGAAAAGAAAAATTTTCAAGTTTGAACCAATGTAATACTTAACAATTTAATAACATTTTGGGGTTAAAGCGTTAGAGTCGCGGTTACGCGAGTCCTGCAGAAAAACAAGATTCAGATTTTTCAGACTTATTTAAGTTTAATTGTTTATATTTCGGTAATAGCAAATAATAAGAAATTTCATTTTTGAATGAAAAAGGCTTTATTGTTCGTATTTAAAATATAAAAACGGTGTAGTACCGAAGACCGTCAATTTCATATTTTGAATAATATTACTCGTTTTCTTCAATATCTTCGCAACAAAAATAAAGTGCTTTTCAGAAGTTTAATTTTAAGTTTCAAACACTGTTAAGAAAAAATCATAGAAGATTTCTCGTTTAACTATGATATTTGCTTCATTTTTTGAAATAGCTGAAACCTGAACATATGAATCCTGTTATATAGCAATATAAGCTGTGTTCGATGAAAAATTCTCAGTGCCAAAAGTAAGCAAATTATGGAATAAGCCTGACAAAATTACTAGTTTTCATTAAACTGTTGAAATTGATAAGCAAAAAACTTATTTAATACCTTTTCCATTTTTAAAACTTTCCAATTTTTTAAGTAAGTAAATTTTTTTTTAAAGGTTCCTTTACATTTAGGTTCCTTACACACTAACAATAGAACCACTTAGGCCTATTTTCACAAACTATACTTAAGTTAAATTTAAGTATAAGCTCTGAAAATGGATTTCATTAACTTAAGTTATTATTAGCTCAAGTTCAACTTAAGTATGGAAAATGCATGACTTAAGTTATACATAAAATATAACAAATAGCTGGTTATATTTTGCAAAACAACTTTGAAATTGTAAAAAAGAATTTGAGAAAAAGTTGAACTTAGCTGAGGCTAAACTTAAGTACAACTTAAAAACTGAAAATAATTTCGACATGGATAATGCTGACCTCTCAAGGTTGAGGCAATCAGACACGTTGCGATGTGAAGATTGCCCCCTCGTCTCCCATGATATAAGTTGAATATTTGTTCACTGATCCATCTTGTAACGGTACGTGCCGTATGAATATGAGCGTTATTATGTTGGTATATCTTTTCCAAGGGTTCAAACATTTTGAAACCTTGCACTCAGAAAAAAACACCTGGGCATTTTTACGAAAACAGAGACATGAGTGTTTGATAATCAAGTTAAGTTAACATATGAGCTATGTACATTAGACCGTATCACCTTGTATGGCAGAAAAATACACCTATTTTGACCCCGCCTCAATCGTTAGATATTTGAAAGACATTTTCGAAAAAAATATTTTTTTTTTTTTTAAAGTGGTCCCTATGGTGCTATTTTGGTTTTTCGTTATATCTTCGGTGTTTCTTGTTCGATCCGGAAGATTTTATATCTGTGTGTTTGTTGGTGCTATCCAAATATTTTCTTATGTTTTTTTACCTCAAATGTGTTTTTTTTCTTCTGATTACACAATCGATCTTCGTTCCTACCATATTATCTTGCTCCAAAAAGTCCAACAAATTAAAGCTTTGAAAAAATCATTATAACCATGGGCAGAAGTGAAATCGAAAAAATGGATTTTAGAAACACTTCCGACCTATTTTGCAAAGAATAACACTTTGGATCATAATAAATTTTTTTTTTAATTTTCGAAATCGGAAATTCAGATTTAAGATTCAAGAATTCGGATTTAAGGTGGCTGTAGTGGTCACTTCATATCAAAAAGTTAATCGGTATTTTTCAGTGATCAATAAAATCGAGCTTTAGTTCGCATGCAACGTGCAAAAATACGTAATTTAAACAAAATACATTTCCGTTAGCGCGACTTTGACAGAACAAAATTACCAACAAAACGAAATGGGGTGGAACACGCCTTGTTTCTTCAGCATAATTTAAAAGTCAAACGCAGTGCATTCACAGAAAATATATACTGCGAAGTTTCAAGATTGTGGCATGGCGCAAAAACACCAATAGTGTCGCGAACCCACAATCTACCAACCCCACATCAACTATAGCAGCACAACTTAAACTGAAATGATCGACTGGTCAAGAGTTCAGATCACTGAGCCGCCATGTCTCCAGTTTTACAAGCAAGACCAACTGTCTGATCTACACAGTTACACAGTTTTCAGTTTTCGTTACACAGTATTCAGACGAAATCATTAAAATTCCAGATGAGCACCACAGAAAACATTAGTTTAATAATTGAATGATGTAATGTTGACGTCATAATTTAATCCGTTTTTATCACGTTTTATTTTCGACAGATTATCTTTGCCACTCGCAAAACACGGAGCGTTTCGTTCAAATAGTATATAAGTCGGCCACAACAGTCACTGACGAAAATCGATTGGGGCACATTTTCGCGAAACTTGACAGTTGCCAGCGTTACAGCCAAATTGAATCCCGAAAAGATTTCGAAAATTCAAAAAAAATTTTATTATGATCCAGTGTTATTTTTTGCAAAATAGGTCGGAAGTGCTTCTAAAATCCATTTTTTCGATTTCACTTCTTCCCATGGTTATAATGATTTTTTCAAAGCTGTAATTTGTTGGACTTTTTGGAGCAGGATAATATGGCAGGAACGAATATCGATTGTGTAATCAGTAGAAAAAAAAAAAATTTGAGGTAAAAAAAACATAAGAAAATATTTGGATAACACCAACAAACGCACAGATATAAAATCTTTCGGATCGAACAAGAAACACCGAAGATATAACGAAAAAACCAAAATAGCACCATAGGGACCACTTTAAAATAAAAAAAAATATTTTTTTCGAAAATGTCTTTCAAATATCTAACGATTGAGGCGGGGTCAAAAATAGGTTAGTTTTGGTGATACGCTCTAATGTACATACAATGAAAGGTAAGACTCTGAAATTTATGAATATGTAATAAAACATGATGGGAAAATTCCAACGTAAAAGTTATAAGCGTTAATGTATAGAGAGGTCATCAAGTAAAAACATTTTTTTAAACAACTAAATTTTAAATACATGTCAATCCAAGGTTTGGTGAGTAATTTGAAAACTAAGGGTGTATGCTAATTGGCTACTTTTACAACGAGGTGAGAAGTGTTGAAAATATTTACACTGTGGGGAAAATAATTTACGTTTTGTTGTGCCAATTGGGAATTTACAAATTTTGACATATAATATTAAAAATTTTGCTTATAAGCAATATTTCATTTATTTAATGAAAATTAATAACTTACCAATAAGATTTAAAAACGATTGACAATTAATGGCAATCTCACTTTTCAAAAATCTTGTTAAAATTCAAATGAAAAATATTTTTTTTCTTATTTGTTGTTGTCAAAAATTATACTAGCCCCTAGGGCTACTACAAATTTTGAAAGGTAAAATTCACCTCAGAACTGCCAAAATTTCCGTCGACAGTAGGAAAAGTAGCCAATTAGCACACACCCTAAAAATGAGAATTTATGTAGAAATTCCCAAAGGATATGCTGGACTTAACTCTTGGTCACATTCTTCAATTGGTTCATTTCAAATTCATTTCAATAACTTGTAAATCAAAAGTGTCCGTGTGTCACGAAAAAATCACACTTGTTGTTCTTTAGCAATAACCCTTCATGGGAGTAAAATGAAAATTAATTTGTAAAGCCAACTTTTTGTTCTGAAGATTTTTGGTTCTAACAATTTTTTTGATTAGACATATAGAACCACTTTTAGAGTCGTGACGCACGGACAAACCTTGTGTATATTTTTCATATGAAACAATGAATAGCTACAGACAACATATTTCGCATATACTCCATCTTTCTTGTGACGTAGGTGTTGAATTATATGCAATAACAATAGCGTTAAGCTATCACTGGTTTTTCGCGCTTTGTCAACGAAAACCCATTAAAGTCATGACCCATTTCATCAACAAAATTTAATGTTATGCATTTACGGAAAAAATTTGGTTGGAAAAAATTGGTTACCGTGGCATGCAGGTTAAGTGTGTGGCTTAGCATTCTCGGAGCCCAAGTTCGATCCCCAGTCGTGGCGATTTTTTCAATAAAAAAATTTTTCTAATCGGTCACCACCTCTCTGCAGACAATGGCAAACCTCAGAGAATAAATAATGTCATGTAAAGCTTCTTGAGAACATGAACTTTAGCCGTTCGGAGTCGGCATAAAACATGTAGGTCCAGTTCTCGGTCAATTGTGTGCAAACATTTAATAACACACACAACACAATTGATCATTAGAAGCTCGGTCAAAGTCCTTTTAAGGGCTGAAATGGCCAATTTGTTTTGTTTTATTTTTTTTTGGGGAAAAATTAACCCACCAAATTTGGGTTGGGTTATATGCAAACCTAATTCGCTCATTTAATTATTTTATTCTTATTAATTTTAAAAGATCCTCATAAGGAGGAAGGTTTAAAATGTCAGTTCTGCTTAAGCCCCTAAGAGCAAACCGAACAAAACATTAATGGATCCTCTCTATTCATTAAACATGCACATTGTAACTTGGAGACCAAACTTGACTTGCGTATTCGAAGTGAGGACGCACTATAACATAATATAACGTTGTAGTTTTACTTTCTGTTGTTAAATTCTTTTGTCCATCGTTTCATAAATCCAAGTATAGGAGATGCTTTTTCCCAAATTTACCGCCAGTCCTGCAGTCCTTTTCTGCAAAAGATGCATGATATCCGTGTTAAGAATGGGTGCTCTATTGGTGTTGAGAAGCATGCCGGTTCAAACCCATAAATCAATTTATAATTTTTAGATTTGCATTTTTTTGCAACCTGCATCTGGTAAATTGTTGCAAACCGCAACTGTTAAATTCTTAGATGAACGTAAGAAATGCAATATTTTATTTTAAACTAATAGATAAAATCTATTTTGCTTTAAAGCAACAAATTTGTATAAAAAATCGTACTCTGTCCGTGCAACACGATTTTGTGTCCGTAACGTCACGCTGGTTAAACAGTTGTAACTTTCGTATAAATAACTTCTTGGTAAGAAGAATGTTCTTGTGCTTACCTTAATATATCAGGCTACGTACTAAAAATTTTTTAAGAGATCACCAATTAGCTGAAATTTTGCAAAATGTAACACAACCTCAAAAGCCATGTCCTAAAAATGTCCGTGCGACACGCTCGACAAAAAGTGCAGTAACTTTGGAATTAAGCCAATAAGAACAAACATTTTAAGTGTTTCTGAAACGGGACGTGTTAAGTAATAGAATAGAGTAAAAAGTATAACCACCAAAAGCCCATTGAGGAATTCCGAGGGTAATAAAAAATGCCCACCTATCTTTCTCCGATAAAAAATTTTCACATTTTCGAAGGAAGAGAAGAAATCTTTTGGTAAATGGCAATACTTAATGTCTATAAAATGAAAAGTATTTTTCTCGCACAAAAAAATCCTCATGCATATGAAAAATTTATTGAAAATGAAAAATTGTTCCTAAATTTGATAAAAAATTCACTATGAGAAGTATTTTCTTCAATAATAACAAATCTTTTCTCAAAAATAAAAAATCTTCTGATATATTTTTTATGTCTTGTTAGGTGTAGAGCAGGTTAATTGCCCATCGCACGTTTGAAGAACTAGCTTTTTCCACAGCTAAATGCCTGATTTTTGTCGCCGACAGGCAAGAGTTGGAGGCTTATCGAAAAATTGCTCTCTTATCTGTAGCTCATACCGCCGAATAAGTACACCTTTCCATGTTTTTTTCCATAGTCGGTTTTATTTCTTAAAAAATTTTGCTAGCTATTTCATGAGGTTAGGTTTTGTTTCTTGTACACCTCAATTTTAACTTTTTTCTTAAATACTCAATATACTCAATATACTACAATTAGGAAATTCACAGTTAGCATCTAAAGTTAACACCTGGCAACTTTAGAAAGATATTTCAATCGAACTGTGAGCACCTCTTTTTGTGTTTTGGAGCTAAATTGCAAAAATAGTTTTAAAAATATGAAATTAGTTAAAAAACATGCCTCGAATGAACGGAAACGAAGAATTATGGAGAAATGTACTTACTTTTTCGACGATCCATTCTTCTTCCATATTTTGCAACAAAATTAAATCAGCTGATTAGTGATACCACATTAACCCAAAAGAAAGACATGAGAGTGAGACACGAAGTGAGATAACTTTAGCAACAAGTGGTATCTCAAGTTTGTACGTTGAACAAAAACAATCAAAGTTAACACGTGCTAAAATGTTCTTAAGTTAATAGACGGCAAAGTTAACAGAGCAGATAATACAGAACTGTGAGCACCCTAAATATACACAATATACTCTAACCACTTTTCAAATTTTTATTAGTACCATCTTTTATGAAACTGTGACAAAAACTGAAGATATTAACTGTAAACCTATTCTAATGACGCATAAAAAAGGGCATAGTTAGGTAATGACAAAGCTAAAATAAGAAAAGACAATTAACGGTACCTTTATTTACAATTTCTTTTTGCATAATTTTTCATAATAAAACACTTAAGAAAATACAATAGCAATAAGTTTTCTAGTATGTTCTTTTTGTGAGAAAAAATAAATATCATTGAAACAGTGAACCTATTCTACTAATGCGGAGTGTATGTATCAACTTTTCCCATTTTTAAGCTAGAATTTTCTTTAAGAGCGGAGTAAAATGCATTAAATTTTTCAAATCAGTTTTTTCCATGACTTCAGTATGTTTGTTGGACCACTTTGCTTCTGTACGTTTCATGTCTTCCTAATCTTATGAAAAGTTTTCAAAAGACTTTATTTTTAAGAAAATATATCAAAAGCAAATATGCATTGGAATAGAAATGAATGCTCTAATGTTTAATTAGACCCACAAAAAATTTGTACTTTAAATAATCATGTTAACTATTTAATTTGTATATCAATTTCTTTTTGGGTTCTGGAACGTATGCAAACAAATGGTCAAGCATGGATGGTATTGGAGCTATTATAATATCACCAACTCGAGAACTTGCTTATCAGATTTTTGAAACTCTTAACAAGGTTGGAAAGTATCATGAATTTTCTGTTGGATTAATTATAGGTGGAAAGAATTTAAAATTTGAAAAAAAGCGCATGGATAGATGCAACATTATTATATGTACTCCAGGTAGGCTTTTATACTATGTTTACATATGGAGATTAAGAGCAAGTAGATTAAGCTAATATTCTTTCGTAATCTAAACTGTTTACACTCGCTCAACGAGATTAACTTTGACATTTCGTTGTTTTGTTTTGTTCTTTTGTCTTCAGCCTGATAGATTCTGATTAAGTTCAAATAAGCTCATTAGGCTGGGTCGATTTGTATGGAGGCAAAAAATTTGATGTTGTCTGGGCGATTTTCGGTTCGGGCATGAAAAGTTATTACACAAAAAACAAAAAAAAGGGGACTTGGGGTACACTTTACCCCATCGCACCCTCAATTTTGTGAGTTTTTTCTATAGGAATTTTTTCAAAAATTTTTTTTTTAAAACGTGCATAGCTAGAGCAAAACTAACGCCAGATATGAAATCCTCACACCCGATTCAACCAAAAAACGGTCTAACATATATACGTTGTCATACAAAAATTTACCGTAACAAATTCCTAAAGAAAAAATTTCACTAAATTCAGAGTAAAGAGTGATTTTTTAAGAGCTTGATAACTTTTTTTAAAAAAAAAACGCATAAAATTCGCAAAATCTCATCGGTTCTTTATTTGAAACGTTAGATTGGTCCATGACATTTACTTTTTGAAGATAATTTCATTTAAATGTTGACCGCGGCTGCGTCTTAGGTGGTCCATTCGGAAAGTCCAATTTTGGGCAACTTTTTCATAATTTCTCATTTCTGGTTGAATGGCTACGTAAATAAGCAAAATTGCCGCATTTGGAGTGAAGAGCAACCAGAAGCCGTTCAAGAACTGGCCATGCATCCCGAAAAATGCACTGTTTGGTGTGGTTTGTACGCTGGTGGAATCATTGGACCGTATTTTTTCAAAGATGCTGTTGGACGCAACGTTACGGTGAATGGCGATCGCTATCGTTCGATGCTAACAAACTTTTTGTTGCCAAAAATGGAAGAACTGAACTTGGTTGACATGTGGTTTCAACAAGATGGCACTACACGCCACACAGCTCGCGATTCTATGGCCATTTTGAGGGAAAACTTAGGAGAACAATTAATCTCAAGAAATGGACCGGTAAGTTGGCCACCAAGATCATGCGATTTGACGCCTTTAGACTATTTTTTGTGGGGCTACGTCAAGTCTAAAGTCTACAGAAATAAGCCAGCAACTATTCCAGCTTTGGAAGACAACATTTCCGAAGAAATTCGGGCTATTCCGGCCGAAATGCTCGAAAAAGTTGCCCAAAATTGGACTTTCCGAATGGACCACCTAAGACGCAGCCGCGGTCAACATTTAAATGAAATTATCTTCAAAAAGTAAATGTCATGGACCAATCTAACGTTTCAAATAAAGAACCGATGAGATTTTGCAAATTTTATGCGTTTTTTTTTAAAAAAAAGTTATCAAGCTCTTAAAAAATCACCCTTTATATTCTTATCACTAGTGCGTAGGGTATCACTAAATTGTAACTCCAAACCGAGTTTCTTCATTATGTGACAATTATTTCCAAAGTGATTCAATTTTAAGAATTGTGTCTTTAGTGGGTGGATTTCACACTCATTGTACAATGCCCGTTTCAGTAGCAGGACACCACCAAATAGTAACTCTATTCTGAGTTTAAATGTTCTGTGACTTTTACTTCTATAGCTATTCTGTATCGAAAATTGCAATTGCATTGGTGAAGCCACGCTCCGTTTTCCAATGCCCGTGTCTGTTTTATAATTGAAAGACCTAGCCCATCAGATACTTCATCATACTTAGGTTCAATGCTATACGACATTTAGTTGCAAATCTATGCGATTTCAAAAAATTGAATTTTATGGGCGGTAACCCTTTCTAAAGATCGCTCAAATTTGACAGTCGAAGACCAAGGCTCAATAGTAAACCGAGTTTCATTGATGTGTGAAACGAAACAAATTGATGAGATAGACGAAAGTAAAGCCGAAAATTTGTGTGCTTGAAAAAGTGCCACTCGCGGGTAGGAAGGTGAAAAATATTTTACGACCTAATCTCATACCTACCCAATAAACAAAAAAAAATTTCATTAAAATCGGTCCAGCCATTTCGGAGGAGTTCAAACACTAACACCGTGACAGAAGATTTTTATATATTAGATTATTAATAAAAAATATTACTATAATTAATATTTAGTAGTGGCTGTTTCGGTCTGGTTGAGGCACTGGTTTCTGTCCACAATTGACGGTGATTTCTTTTGATGCCTGACCTATTATTAATAAAAAGCAAATTTTTTAATTCCACAATACTGACGTTTTTAAGTAATTTTCAACAATTTATACAAAAGTATCATTGCCGAGGCCAAATAAACAAATTAAAAAGGAGCAATTGTTTGACATTTCATTTTCTGACTTCTTTACAGGGTTGTAGTTTTTTAAGGAATTATCGCTACTCACAGCATTGCAAATCTTTTTTGAGGAGATTAGCAAGTAGATTAATCTTTAATATCGTTCTGAGGGAATTAGCTTTTGTGTAACTAATCTCGTCAAATTCAACAAGATTAGCGAGTTAATTTCCTCAAAAGGCTTAATTTCGATTTAATCTCGATATGTAAACGTACTATTACAACATGGTTTAAAATCCACTCTTTAATGGAATCAATACACTAATGCTTGTTTTAGATGAAACCGATAGATGTCTTGATATGGTATTTGAAAAAGTTATTAATGCAATAATTGAAAATCTTTCACCACATAGGCAAACACTGATCTTTTCTGCTACTCAAACTCAATCAGTGAAAGACTAATGCTCTTAAGCTTGAATAATTCAGAACATGTTTGACCTAAGGATTTGGACAAAGTAGTACCAGTTTTGTTGCAACAAAATTATATTGTCGTAGCTTTAAAAGATAAAATCACTATGCTATGGTCTGTTATGAAAAATCATTTAAAACAAAAATGTATTGTATTTCTCACAAGTTGCAAGCAAGTAAAGTACGTTTATGAAATTTTTTGCAAAATACGGCCTGGTACCAGTCTCTTAGCTCTCTATGGTACACTGCACCAAGATCGAAGAATAGCAATATGTAATGAATTTGTAAATAAAAGAAATGTTTTTGTTTCTGACATTGCATCTCGTGGCTTAGATTTCCCAGAAATAAATTGGGTAATACAATTAGATTGTAGCTCAAAATCCTTTGATGTGCGGAACATAAATTTTGATGATTTTGCTAAATCATTGGGACTAGTCATTACTCCTAGAATTAGATTTATAGACAATAAACTCAAAAAGATCGATGAAAAAGAGCGATTCGAAGGTAATGATCTAAAATCAAATTATATTCATAATAACACTGGTTTACAGCCAATATGTACTTTGAATGCCACTATTCTTTTCTCATGTAAAATCGGTCGCTAATTCCGAAAAAAAATTTTTTTTTTTTCTGTCACTCCGTTTTCGAGATATTGCCCACTGTAGGATTTTCAACGAAAAAAAAAGTTGGTTCCACTTAATTGCATGTATCTCCAGAACCAACAACAATATTCAAACAAATGATATATCAAATAAAAGCTAATAAAATTTCTTACAAACAATGCCAACATAATTTTTTGGTCGAGCTGTTAGTTTTGGCGGAATAAATTCAAATTTCGGGGATTTTTTTTATTTTTCAGAAAAATTTCCAAAAAAAGACAAAATAGTTGCAAATTTCTTTAAGAAATCAAAATATTTTGTTGCTTTTGATATTTTTTACTAAAAACCTTTATTTTTCCAAAAAAATAAGCTATTGTTGAAGAAAATCTATTGAGAAATGAAAAAGTTGTGTTCAATGGAACGAAAGAACCCAAATGGTGTGATTATCAATTTATGCATTTGGACTTATTTTATTGCCATAAAAAAAAATGAGAATTAAAGGTTGTTGTTATAAAATCATATATTCTTAATTTTTATTGTTCTTTTAATAATTTACATTATTCGTCGCCCATCATTCCTTTGTCCCAAAATCCTTGGTACCGATTCTCAATTACGTTCATCTGTTGGTGGAATCTTTCCCCATGTTCGTCGCTCTCGTCACCGAGATTCTTCGCTTTCTTTGTCTAACGCCTTGACAGTGTTTTTCATAAGTCCAAGTTTGATGTGCAACGGTGGGAGAATTATGTTTTCCTTTTTGACGAGTGGAACGTTTTTGACGTTGCTCTCTCCAACTTTCGACTCAATTCTTTCTGGCCAGTCCTTATTGTAATAGTGGTGTTCACGTGCTCAACTATCCCACTTGCATAGAAAACAGCAGTACTTTCTCTAGCTACTCTGTAAACCACAAAGCATACCAACGACTTTGAGATCAGAACATATTTTCCAGTCGTGTTGTTCATATTTAATACATGTCAATAGCTTCGCCATTGTTTCGTACGTTTCCTTTGTGTTGACTGCATGTGCGATCGGAATCGATGGCTTTTTATTTCCTATATGAAGTAATACCGCCTTCAAGCTAACTTTGCTGCCATCAATAAAAAAGCGCCACTCTTTGGGAATGTACGGCTGACCAAAGGTATTAAATAAGCCAGGAATGTCTACGCAATAGCAGATATTGTCATTCTTAGTAATGTGTATAGCAAACGGTTTTTCACGATTTCTGTAGTATGTCACCTTAACATCGGGTCTCAAAAAGTTGAATTATTGCAAACGAGAACCATGCAATTCCGATTTTTCCTTTGACAGTTCCAAATCTCTTATCCAATCATTCAGCTGCGCTTGCGATAAAAGGTGAGTTGTGTTTTCAGTTGTAATAGTACTACCACCTGTGGTTCCTTCCGACTCCATTGAATCTACGGATTTTCGATTGTTTTCGCGTGTTGAATCGGGACAAGTAGGATATGGAACATCGTCAGAATGAGATACTGGCAATGAAACATTCGGGACAGTGGCGTATATCACTCGTTTGTGTTTTCCAACACCAGTCACTTTGGCCAGACAAAAATAGCAATCGTTTAGGTGGCAAAACGGTTGTCTCCAGATCATCGGAACATCGAATTTCATGTATCGTTTTTTACCCGAGCTCCATTCAGACAATATTAATTTGCACGATTGACACAAAATACTTGGCGTCCATGATTCACCAATGTTCTCAGCCGCAATACCAAAATAATGTAGATATGACATTTGGAGTAAATTCGTAAAATTGACTCGTTTCTTTTCGAAAGTAAATTCACCGCACACGTAGCAGAAAATATCTGGGTAGTTTTTACACTGGAATTCTCGCAGTCTTTTACTCATTTTATTTTGAAGTATATCTTATTTTTTCCTTTCGTTACAAATTGTGCGTCCCTTTGTTTGCCTCATTTTTTAGTATAATGCATGAATGTTTTTGCTTTTATGCATCTCGAAAGTGCTGCAACCGCCGCAACCTGCTGCGACCGCCGAAACTGTCAAAAAAACACAAAATAAGTATTCACATGGCATAATAAAAACAGGTAGGCTCTCTTTCTTATAGCCATAAGTGTCGAAATCAGACGTTTTGATGTGACGGTTTCGACGGTTGCACTCTCAGTCGTGAGCCTACCTGTTTTTATTGTAGCGTGTTTGTTCTTATCTTTTCTTTCGCAAAACTCTTGACTTGATTCCTATGAACAATAAAAATGAAAAATAAAAAATTATAGTACAATAACCCAATTTATTTATATGACAATAAAATTTGTAAAAAAAACATAACTTGGGTGCATATGTATTTTGTGGGCCGGTGTAGATGTTCAATTATGTTTTTTTGGAGGTTTAATGGCCTGTACTTTTTATTGCAATTTTTTAAAAGAAAATAAAAAATTCAATTTGTTCCCGACGTTTCGTCACTTTTTTGGCGACATCTTCAGGGGGATTTTTTAATTTTTTCTAAAAACACATATATAAAAGATTTTACAAACATATCATTAACTTACATATAATAATAACTTACATTAACAATTTTACAATTTTACATTACATTATTAAAACACTTAACATTTATAAAACAATTATTTTATAATAAACATTTATTTAAAAACTAACTATTTAAAACTTGCACCCTTAACACAACTTTTTCATTTCTCAATAGATTTTCTTTAACAATAGCTTATTTTTTTTGGAAAAATAAAGGCTCTTAGTAAAAAATATCAAAAGTAAGAAAATATTTTGATTTCTTAACGAAATTTGCAACTATTTTGTCTTTTTTTGGAAATTTTTCTGAAAAATAAAAAAATCCCCGATATTTGAATTAATTCCGCCAAAACTAACAGCTCGACCAAAAAATGATGTTGGCATTGGTTGTAAAAAATTGTATTAGCTTTTATTTGATATATCATTTGTTTGATTACTGCTGTTGGTTCTGGAGATATATGCAATTAAGTGGAACCAACTTTTTTTTTTCGTTGAAAACCCTACAGTGGGCAATATCTCGAAAACGGAGTGACAGAAAAAAAACATTTTTTTTTTCGGAATCAGCGACCGATTTCACATGAGAAAAGAATAGTGGCATTCAAAGTACAAACAACTTTTCGTTATTTGTAAACCAGTGTAATCAGTATAAATTCCAATCTTATTCCGATGAACTTTTTACAATAAAGAATTCTGGTAACATTGAAAGTAAATTGGGAAGAATAGATAATTTTGAAATAAATATTAAAACAGGTAAAAAAGTTTCCAAAGTTGTACAAACAAAGAAGTGTTTGAAAAAAACAAAATAAAAAATACAAGTAAATATAATGAAGATGGTATTGCAATTGTAGATTTAAAAACAAACACACCTGCAGCAATGCCTAATTTAAGTTCTGATATAGAATCTATTGGAGGAATATACATGCTAAAAGAATGCCAAATGAAACAGAGAAGCATTAAAAATATCTAGAAACTTTTGAAATTAAAATAGTAACTTGATTTTTTTAAAAAAGAGAAGTTTTGATATTTCAAAAGAAATATTAAAAATAAAAAGAACCAATTTGCGATTTCAAACAAATGACTTGTTTAAATAACTAAGAACTTTACCAAGAGAGGAGTAAAAAATCTATTAATATTTGTAATGAAGTGATAAATATTTAGGCAATTCAAAAGCTGTTGTATTTGTTCTTATCGTCCTATAGTTCTATTTTATTAAAACTGACGTATTAACACTGTTGTTGTTCGCCATACAAAATTTAAATAAGATTAATGTAACACTGGGAGATACGTTCATTGTTTGTGCTTTCCTGCCAGCTGTTCGTTAATACATATGTGGCAGCACTGGCGAAAAATAAGAAAATGAAAAAAAAAGAAAAATTGCAACGAGTAGGCTGCCGGCGAGAAAAAAGGAAAAGTAGTGTGTAAGCGTAAAGACGTATGCTTGTAAAAGTTAAAATATAAGTAAAGAATAAAATAAAATAACTGTTTGAATAAAATAAAACTGCCGTTTTGTAAAAAAGAAAATTGTTTAAAAATCAGAAATGCGATATGTTGTCTCAAATAGATTCAATGAAGCTGTATACGGCTGTGTAATTGAAAGCGTGGCTTGCTGCACTTGGAAAGATAACAACGGGCAATAAAAGCGAACTAGTGTTGCGTCTTATTGCAATCCCGGAAAGTATTCGTGGTAATGTTCCAGAAATCACGGAATCTGGTGATAATAAATCTTGTGCATCTGATGATGAAAACGGCAGTTCCGAGAAAAGCGCAGATGAATGCAGCGTCGTTGACCTTGATACTGGTGCAAACCCACACAATGATAAAGCAGCTGAAAAAATAACGTAGTTGAAATTGGTGCCTCTGAGAAGGAGGTTGCGGGAAAGAGACAGACAGACTCCAACTCAGAGTGAAATTTGATGAAAAAAGAAATTGAGCTGATGAAACGAGAAATAGATTTACAGATGAGAGAAAATGACATGCTAAAGTTGATAAATGAAAGATACAATGACAAAAATGACAATGTACAAATAGAAATTCAACCGATGAAATTTGTGCAAGAGGAAGTTTGCCGAACGTAAGAGATCTGATTTCGGGAAGTGGAGACTGTTTTCAGCATTGGAAAATGCAACTAAAGAGTGTGGAAGATGTCTACAAGCTGGATGACAAGAACTTAAGAGCGCTAATTTTAAATATATTAAAGGGCAAGGCCCTTCAGTGGTTGCACTCACTAGCGGATATGATGACATTACCTATTGAGGGCTTACTGTACGAAATGAAGCTGATGTTTGAAAATCGCATGAGCCGACTTACATTGAAACGGCAGTTTGAAGCCAGAAAATGGCAAGTCAATGAAACATTTCAAGAATATTTTCACGATAAAGTAACATTATCAAACAAAACACCAAACATTGACGACGACGAGTTGCTAGAGCATTTAATTGAGGGAATTCCAGATTATTCACTTGGAGCACAAGCAAAAATGCAGTGTTTCAGAGATAAAAAATAATTGTTGGAAGCATTTCGGACGGTACATTTGACAAAACGTGCATCAGCTGCAATGGTGCAAGTGGCATGTTTCAATTGCAACTCTGTTGGCCACATGGCAGGTGAGTGCCTTAAACCGAAGCGTGAAGTGGGTGCTTGCTATGTATGTGCAGAATTTAGACACATTACAGCCGAATGCCCAAAGAAGAAGATGAGTCAAGTCCACCACGTCAATCCAGATGAAGACAACGATGATTATGTAAGGCAACTAGGTTATTCTTTTATTTATTTTAATTTAAGTTATAATATTTTACTAGAAACAATAATTGACACCGGCAGTGCAATAAGTTTTGTTCGCCAACAGTTCGTGCCTCCAATTATTTTTCAAAATTTTATTAATAATAGCACATTGCCAAAATACTAGAATTAATAAAAGTCCACTCAATATTACTGCAAAAATTAAATGTATTATTTTTTATCAAGGGAAAAACATAGAAATGGATTTGTTTGTTGTGTCAAGTGATACAATGATGTATCCGATAATTTTAGGCAAAGATTTTTTAAAAATAGCTAAGCTTAAATTGAAAAATGAAGAAAATTATTTACAAAATTGTGGAGAGAATGATGAATTTAATAATGAGTGCTTAAATCTAATGAAAATTAAAATTGATGTATTGATAACAATGAAATAAGTATTGATGCAAAAGATAAATTTGAAAGATTGTTTAAAGAATTTTATATAAATTGTGAACGTCCCGATGAACGTCCCAGAAATTAGATGTGAAATGGAATTGTTGTTAAATAATCAAAAGGCCTTCCATTATTCCCCGCGGTGATTACCCTATAGTGAAATAGAGCAAGTGCAGAAATTATTGGATGATTTAAAAAAAAAATAAAATAATTAGGAAAAGTAGATCAGAGTATGCGTCTCCTATAGTTCTCGTTAGAAAAAAACCGGTGACATACGAGTATGTGTAGATTATCGTACGTTAAATTAAATTACTCTTAAGGATAATTGTCCAATACCGCTAATAGATGATTTACTAGACCGATTAATAAATAAAACTATATTTTCGCTGTTATATCTGAAATGTGCTTTTTACCATGTTGAAATGAGTGAAGATTCGATAAAATGCACATCGTTCGTAACACCTTTAGGTCAATACGAGCTTTTGAAGATGCCTTTTGGGTTAAGGAATGCACCTTCAATATCTCAACGTTTAGTTAACCAGGTTTTCGATGATCTTATTAGATCCGGGAAAATTGCCATATATTTAGATGATATAATGATTGCCACAAACACTGAAGATGAATATTTGGATATATTACAAGAGGTTATTAACAGAAGTTAATTAAAGCACCTATATTAGCAATATTTGATCCAAAAGATGAGACTGAACCTCACTGTGACGCAAGTTCGTTTAATACGAATGTATCACGACGAAATTGGTTGGCAACTCTGCTCAAATGTCAACAGTTGTTAGCAATTCGCTCTTCAAAAAATGTTTCTACTTTTGTTAAAATAATTACATTTAAATCTTAAACTATCAAGTTTCTTACTTAAAAATCAATTAAAAAACTTTACATTAACAATGGGTAATAAGAGGCGTACCAGCAAGCAAAACCTGACGCTATGCCCACGCTGCAAGCTGAGTATTGAAGAAGGCGACTCCATCCAGTGCGATAAATGCCTACGCTGGCTGCACTCAATGTGCTGTGGCTTAAACATGAAGCAGTATCGTGAAGCTCTACACCAGGTGGACAAGGAGTACCTGTGCCAGGACTGCTCATGCGCTACCCCCGCCGCACCTGCTGCGCCAGCTACCGGCACATCCAGCGAGAACATCATCTTCAGCTCAAACCAATTCCAAGCACTTATGGATAAACTTAGTCCACTAGACACTTTAGTGAGAGACATGGCTGCAGTAAAAACGGACATCGAAAAACTGACCAAAGACAACTTGCAACTTCGCGCCGAATTAATTGAGGTTAAGTTTACGGTCAAATACCTAACAGAAGACAGAGTCAAAAACGATGTCATATTGCGAGGCTTAGACGACACTAGCAACAACAAAACAGCAAGTGAGCTAGCTACTGACCTTTTAAAAATACTGGAAGTGCCAGTCAGCAACAAAGACATAGCTCAAGCTTACTTCTTTGGAGGTCGTGTTAACAGAGCCGGTGCTTACTCATCAGCACTGAAATCCGTGATGGTGAAATTTCACACTCATGAAGCAAAAATGCACCTGCTGGCGGCAAAAACAGAAATAAAAAAGAACCCTGTTCTAAAAACGAAAATCTTTGTGAATGATTTTCTAACAAGAGACACCTTGAAGCTTTTTGGCCACGCAAAGTCACTAAAAACTGTGGGATACCAGTTCGGGACACCAGAGGTAATACCATTCTTGCAAAAAGGTTTGGAAACTCTCGCGCTGTTAGAATCAGCAGCTATCGCCGTGTGGATGAGCTGCTCCTAGCAGATACAGCGCGGTCAAATAACACTAATCGCAGTGCCGCTGCTGCTGACGCCGATCAAATCACAAGTGATGATGAACGCGAATGTCCGTCTTCGCCATCAGTTAACTAACTGCTTTGCCAGGCAGCATATATCTAACAAGTAAATACAAATCTCTGCTTACGGCAAGCATCCTGTGATATCTACTACAGCGGCCATGCGGAGAAGCACGAGTTTGGATGCGGATTTGTAGTTGGCAAGAGAATACGGCATCATGTTCTGCGATTCACTCCTGTGAACGAACGACTTGCCATAATCCGCTTCAAGGCAAAATTGTTTAACATAAGCCTAATATGTGCGCACGCTCCGACAGAAGAAAAAGATGACGAGACCAAAGAAAGTTTTTATGAGCGCCTTGAAGACGTATACGAGCGCTAACCCCACCATGACTTAAAAATCGTGCTTGGTGACTTCAACGCCAAGGTGGGTAAGGAAAACATATTTGGTCCTACAGTCGGAAAGTTCAGCCTCCACGACAACACATCCGATAACGGAATGAGGTTGATTGACTTCGCCGCAGCACGAAACATGGTCTTTAGTAGCACTAGATTCAAGCATCTAAAGATTCATAAGGCCACCTGGCTGTCTCCACGTTTTGATTGACGGAAGGCACTCTTCCAGTGTACTAGACGTTCGCACAATTCGTGGTGCTAACATAGACTTGGATCATTATCTTGTCGCAACCAAGATCCGCACACGTCTTTGTGCAGCTAAGAATGCTCGCAATCCTACACTAAGAAAGCTAGACGTCGACAAGCTGCAGTCAAAATGGACGGCCGAAGCCTTCGCTACTCGACTCTCACTCCTGCTTCAAGAAAGCAATCCTCTGATCGACGATATATGCGGACAGTGGACGCACATATCTCACTCTATGCGTACGGCTGCCGAAGAGGTGATAGGCTACCACCGCCCTCGCCGAAACCAGTGGCACGACCAGGAGTGTCGCGAAGCCACTGCAGAGAAGGACGCCGCCTAAAAAGCCACCCTGCAGTCAGTTGTAACGCGTGCTGTTATGGAGCGATACCGAGAGAAGAGGAGGGAAGAGAGACGCATTTTCAGGCGAAAAAAAAGAGAGGCGGAAATGCGTGAGTGCGAGAAAATTGAGATGCATGGTGACAGGAATGAGACTCGAAAATTTTTCGAAAAAATAAGATGCCTGGCTGATGGTTTTAAGACCGGAGCCTCTTCCTGCAAGGACGAGAATGGGAATCTAGTAACAGATATCTAGAGTACACTGATGTTATGGAGGGAACACTTCTCTAGTCTTCTAAATGGTGACGCTGTCAACAATCCCGCCAGTGGAGATGATATCCCGGAAACCCCAATTATAGATGACAGCGTTGAAGTTCCGCTGCCCGACTATAACGAGGTCTTAACAGCTATAGCTCGGTTTAAAAACAACAAAGCCGCAGGAGCCGATGGCCTACCGGCTGAGCTGTTTAAGATCGATGGCGAAGCTCTGTTTAAATGCATTCACAGACTTCTATGCAGAATATGGTCGGAAGAATGCATTCCAGATGATTGGAACCTCAGTGTGCTCTGCCCAATCCACAAAAAAGGCGATCCCACCATTTGCGCCAACTACCGTGGGATTAGCCTTCTTAATATCGCATATAAGGTCCTGTCAAGCGTATTGTGTGAAAGACTGAAGCCCATCGTTAACCAACTGATTGGACCTTATCAGTGTGGCTTCAGGCCTGGAAGACCAGATCTTCACGCTCGGACAAATCTTGGAAAAGACCCTCGAAAAACAAATCGACACACACCATCTTTTTGTCGATTTCAAAGCCGCTTTCGACAGTCCAATAAGGAGTCTCCCTTCCTTTCGATACCAAGCGAGGTTTCAGACAAGGTGACTCCTTATCGTGCGACTTCTTTAATATAGTAATGGAGAAGATCATCCGAGCTGCTGACCTGAGACGCACCGGCATAATTTTCTATAAGAGTGTTATGCTTCTGGCGTATGCTGATGATATTGACATCATTGGCCAAAATACGCGCAAAGTCAGTGCAGCATTCTCCAGGCTAGAAAAAGAGTTGAGTCGAATGGGTCTTGCAGTGAACGCAGATAAAACGAAGTATCTTGTGTCAACAAACAAACAGTCCCAGCGTCTTGGAAACCACGTCACTGTTGACAACACCTCCTTTGAGGTAGTCAAGGACTTTGTTTACCTGGGATCTATTAGTAACTCCTCCAACGATATCAGTATTGAGATTAAACGAAGGATAACTCTTGCCAACAGGTGTTACTTTGGGCTCAGAAGCAGAGCTCTCTCATTGAGAAGCAGAGCTCTCTCTCGACGAACAAAACTGACGCTCTATAAGTCAATAATCATGCCCGTCCTACTATACGCATCACAAACCTGGACGTTGAGCAGCTCTTATGAAAGGACTTTGGGAGCGTTCGAGAGAAAAATCCTTCGCAAGAAATATGGTCCAATCTGCGTCAATGGCGAGTACCGAATAAGATGGAACCACGAGCTGTATGAGCTCTATGCCGACATCGATATAGTCAAGCGTTTTAAAATAGAGCGGCTTCGCTGGCTAGGTCATGTCGAGAGAATGAACGACGAAGCTCCAGCGAAAAAGATATTGTATTCGGTACCCAGCGGTGGCCAACGCAGACGAGGAAGACCGCATCTTCGTTGGAAGGACCAGGCATTGGATAACCTGACAACGCTTGGAGTTTCCAACTGGCGCCAGCAAGCGCACGACAAAAGAGGCTGGCGCAAATTCTTAGACCAGGCCAAAACCGACCAACGATTGTAAGCGCCATCTAAGTAAGTTAGTAAATACAAATCTCATTACCCATTTATACATTTTCATATCAACTAATGAACTTTTATAATAACATCACAGAATAAAACAACAATGGCAAATCAGTGATGGTTGTTGGATTCTAAAGATCGCCGAAGTGTTCATCAATCACATTCCTTGAACTATTAGAAAAACAGCTTACAAGTGCATCCTCCCTTCCTAGCTGGCGACTCCAATATTGGCTGCCTATCATCTTCGCCAGATCATTATACGCTAAACAATTTAGTTGCTACGTACTGCCTACGCCTGTGTCACAGTCTTATCACGCGGCCCACATCCATGTCGTCAATTGATTGCATAATATCAAATATTGCCGAAGTTGAAGTCACGTCTATTGAATTCCCGCTGAGCGACCACAACATTATTTGCTGCCTTCTTGGCCTCAGCTGTGAATTAAACAAATATGTATTAACAAACAAAACCTTGTATGATTATAAAAAAATAGCGGATCAATTGCAAGCTGACGTCGAAATAATGAGAAACGAAATAATAACACTATTCGATTCTAATGCTGTATACGACGAATTCGAGCGCATTATTTTGAACGCAATTACCGCAAACAACACGCAAGTCACTGCCCGCGTCAAGGTGAAGTACCTCTTGGCGCCATGGGTCAATGGCAATTTCAAGGCCTTGGTGCGAAAGAAATCAAACCTATATAACAAACTCAAGCGACTACCCCATAGGCATGATCGAAGGCTTCGACTTGAAGAGTTTACCAAGTTAGTAGCTAAAGCAAAAAACACCTGACTGATGCGTATTACAATAAGCGACTCCTAGACGTCAAGGGCGATATAAAAAGCACATGGAAAGTTCTCAATGGGCTCCTCAATCGCAACGCAGAAATAAAGCAGTCGAGAGCATTGAAAATGTTGATGGTACAATTTTGCAAGACCGCGTAGAGGTGGCAAGCTCGCTAAACAAAGCTTTTGTCGAACGCGCCAGTATCATAGCATCTGAAGTCCAACGTTATGACGATGATGATGTTAACGCGTTTGGAACGCTCAGTACCGCACGAGAAACTTTCCACTTTAATGAAGCTTGCACCGAAGACTTTGAAAATATCATCCTTAATTTAAACAACAGAGCAATTGGGGCCGACCTAATACCGGCAGTCGTTCTAAAAACTCATCCCGACCCTGCGCGAATCTTTTGCAACACCTTTTTTCTACAATTATAAAAACTGGGGTGTACCCTCTTAAAATGAAATTACAAAAACTTTTCCCATATTTAAAGGCGGCGAAAAACAAAACCCAAGGAACAATAGACCAATCGCAGTCCTGCCAATTACACGGCACAACACTCAAAATATCCCAAGGGGTTTCTCAACGGTTTTGTATAGTTTCGGGTTCGCTTAATCCGTATCTGTACTCAGAACTTTCGGGTCAGCCTAGGTTTTCGTTCTACAGGGGGAGACATAACCCTAACCCTACTATTAATGAAATCAATATTTCCTCCTTTCGGGTGACCGGAGAGGGTTTATATGTACGACCGACCCCCATTACTTTTTAAGAGAAACATTTTTACCTTGGAATTCATCTCCTCCGACTCCTCCTTAGGGGGGCTCCCATACAAATTTTATGATTTTTGTATATTTTTTATATAAAATTTTGCATTTTATTTAAAACAAAACAAATTTTAGTAATATAAGTTAAATGTTAATTTGTGTGACGAGAAATGAAAATATTTTGATTACAAGAACCATTTGCAATAAATTCTTAAAGATGAACCTTTGCGAGTTCAACGCACCTATTGTGACCTTAATTTCGTCACAATTTTTATACCCCCACGCGTACTGCGTAAGGGGTATATTAATTTTGTCACGACGTGTGTAACGCCCATAAGGAGGCGTGTAAGGTATAGAAAAGTATATATATTCTTAATCAGCATGACCACCTGAGTTGATTTAGCCATGTCCGTCTGTCTGTCCGTCTGTCCGTCTGTCTGTCTGTCTGTCCGTCTGTCTGTCTGTGGACACGATTACAGCCGTAATTTTGAAGCTATCGTGCTGAAATTCGGTATTTGAGCTTTTTTCTAAAAATCTAAGATCAAGTTCGAGAATGGGCTTAATCGCATGAAAACCACGCCTACCTCCCATATAACCCCAATATTGAAAACTCTGTAAAGAGGCTAATATTACAGCTACAATGCTGAAATTCGGTATTTGTATATTCTATGTCAAAAATAAGGTGCGTACGAAAAATGAGCAACATCCACACACAAACACGCCCACCTCCCACACAACCCCAAAATTGAAAAATCTATAAAGAGGCTAATACTAAAGTTAGAAGACGGAAACTCGGTATTTAAGTATTCTATATCAAAACTAAGGTGTGTTAGAAAAATGGGCGTCATCCACCTTCTAACACGCCCCCCTCCCATACAACCCCAAAATTGAAAACCCTATAAAGAGGCTAATATTAAAGGTACAAAACGGAAACTCGATATTCGTGTATTCCATGACAAAACTGAGGTGTGTTACAAAAATGAGCGTGATACACAAACTAACACGCCCACCTCCCATACAACCCCAAAATTGAAAACGTTATAAAATGACTTATATTTAAGTTGTAGGAAAACAATTTGATATGTATGTATTTTGGACACATAAAAATAATAAAATCTCTCAAAATCTCATAAAAAAAGCTCTCCGATTTAAGATTCTTTTACCTTTAAGAATCGGCCGTGGGGGTATTTTAACTTCGGCCCAGTAGAAGATATACCTTACTAGTTTTTAATTGATTTTTAAAAATGATGTCTTCGAGTTTTGTTGCGCCGACTTTCAATTAATTTTTTCATTTACCTTATCGGAAATGGAAAACAAAATACACTTATGACTTAAAAAATTGTGGCATTTTAATTGTTTATATTAGTTTATAATTCTTAAAAAACATATTTTTCAAGAATTATTTTTAGAACTTGATGCCAAATAATTTATGAAGCCAAACAGGTTGCTACAACAACAATGTTCTTTGCAGAACATTGCAGAACATTTGGCTTCATAAATTATTTGGCATTAAGCTCTAAAAATATTTCTTGAAAAATATGTTTTTTGTGAAAAGCTTTTTGGGTAATTCCGTTTTGGTTTTACTGCAGTTAAGCTTATTAACTTATCAAAGTTAGTGGACTGCATAAACCACAGAGACTACTGATGAGTCGGAGTAGCGTCCGACGAAACCTAGTCTGCTCGGTTTGTTCTGCAAAGAACATTGTTGTTGTAGCAACCTGTTTGGCTTCATAAATTATTTGGCATCAAGTGTTGTGTGGCGTTCTCCGTTGAACCCACACAACTCTGTTGTGTAACGTTAAAAATTAACTGTTACATTGTTATATTTATACTCACCAAATAACCCTTTCCTTTATCGGTGGAACCTGAAAGTTTAAAATTAAACTGCACTTTTTTATTGGTTAATTAACTCTCTTCTCTCTTCTTTCTTTATTAATTTTACTCTTATTTATATCACAGATTTGAATCTTAAAATCTACTTGGTCTCAAGATCATTATATTAACTTCCGTAATGAAACTTAATGACAATTACATAATAGTTACATATATACAATTAACCTAGACATTAACCTAGACATTTTTGCTAAACAACATACAAATATACATACTTCGTATTTTAAATATACAAACAAACATATTACAAATATACATTCTTTGTTTACTTCCGCAATATAATTTATAAGCTATGGTAACAGAAGCTCAGCTCAAGTAGCTGGCCCGTGCTTACTTGCTGTTTTAAGCTGACCGTTGCACTTTTTAGTTGTTGGGTGCTTGACCGTAAACTTAAATTGGCAAGCATTACAAAAACGCTGATCGCTTCATTATTATTGAGGTAGGTCAGTATTTGTAGTTTATAATATAAAAACAACTCAACTTCGCTTGTGACGAATGAGTCACAACATTCCTCCCCCCTCTGACAAAGAAAAAATTATTCTATTCATTTAGCAATAATTTTTCGTAACATGAATTTATCAGAATTTTGCATAATATAAGGTTCATTTTTATCATTAATACATTAATATTTAATAACTTTTTCGAATAAAGATTTCTTTGAATTTTATATGCAGTTTTTATATGCAGTGTTTTTTTTTCTTTTGAATTTTTTGTCTTATAATAACAATTCTCTTAATTTTGTTTTTAATAAAAATATTTCTTAATAGCAATTTGTATCTTATATTTTCCTTTTATATATTTATTTTTCTTATTTTTTACACTCTTTTCTATTTATTTTTTGTATATTTTCTCTTAAATTTAGGATTTTTGATTATTACGTGACAAAGTTATTGTAGGTTTCCTTCCCCCATCTGAAAGAAAATTTTTACCTTGAAGAGGTTTAATTTTCTTCAATCTTAAAGTACTTATATGTGAGAAGAGACAGGCATCATTTTACAGTTAATTTTTTAAAATTCCTTGCATGTTTACATTGTTTAGTAATATTGTGTGCTAAATAAGTTTTGTATAAGCTATCTAATATTCTTTACTTTATTTATGTGTATCTGTTCGTGGGTCCTAGTAATTTTGATGATTAGTTTTTTGATTTTCGATACAGTTGTTCTTCTTCCTGGCATTATTATGAGGACTCTGCTGATGTTCTATTTTATGATGATCATTGATAACCATTAGTGACAAGTTTATGTCACCCCTTTTCTTCTATATTGAAGTATTTAAACTACTTTACTTCTTGTGAAGTCTTGAAGTTGAAGTCTTGAAGTTGGTGAAGTCTTGAAGTTACGAAAAATATGCCAAATTTCGTTTTTATTTCGTGTTTTGTGTTGTTCATATATTCGTTAGTTTATATTAAAGTTTGCTTTTAGTTTTGACAAGCTATGTTTGCTAGTATTGTTAATTGGGAAGCGACTCTTTATATTTATCAAACACTTTGGTTTCGTTCTGGTAAAGCGTTTTCCTAGAAAGGTATGAACTAAATGCAGGTATTTCACATTATAGACGTACTTTCGTGGTTTTCTTAAACCAGAATGCATTTTGTAATAACAAATTATGCATATCCGAATTCATTTTTAATCGTTGTACTTGTAAGCCTTTCAATCATAAAGAAATCTTACGACTTAATTGATTTTCTCGTTTAAATGGAAAATTGTTTGATTCGTTGTGTATACAATCTGTCGCTGTAATTTAAAATTTTTAATAACACTTTGTAACCTTCCACAAACATTTAAAAGCCTGTATATTTTCTTGTTGTATTTTTTCTTTTTTTTTTTTAAATGCTTTCTTATATGTTTTACTTGAAACATGTTTTGCTTTATTACTTAGCCTTTGATACTTTTAACTCATTAACGTCTGAGGCCTCGAACTTCGTCAGAATAGCTCCTTTCTCTTGTATAGCGTTGTCCACCTGATCGACTCAGTTTTATTGCTGCTACGGCCAACTCGAACCAGAACTAGGACCACGATTATTGATACGGAAAAGTTTCGTGTAATAAATGTGTAGTTTTGATTTTTATAAAAATCTTATCGTAAATATTAATTTTTATCTTGTAGTATGGTAAATTAAATTTGTGAGTTTTCTCTTGTATAATTTTAATTTAATTTCTTAAATATCTCTTACAACTTTTAAATCTTTTGTATTTTAACCCTCTATTAACATATAATTAATTTGAAATTGTTTATTGATTAAAACCAATTTTCTTTTTATTTAATGTTTGAAAACTTCTTTTCAAAAATTAAAAATTTAATTTTCAAATGCCTTTGTTAAATTAAAAAAAAATTAATGAATACCTTTATTTCAACGAATTTAAAAAAAATTTTTTTTTTTTCATCTCAAAAAAAAAATTCAATATCTCTGTTTAATGAAACTTATTTAGTTTCGTTTGATTTTATTTTCATATTTTTGGTTTAATTTAATGTTTGATTGAATTTTTTAATGTAATTCTAATTTTAATTTAATTTAATTTTTATTTTTATAACATAATTTAATTACTGTGAAACAACTTCAGTAAATTATTATGTATTTTCTTAGCTTTTCCTTTTATTAAAATCTCAGTGGTAACCGGACTTTTTATTGTATGACCTCATATGGGCCTATCCATATGGGTGAAAATTTATTTTTTCTAGCCTGATTTTTCATCAGTACTTTGTCACCAATTTTAAATTCTACAGGATTTAAAGAGTTATCATACTGTATTCTTTTGCTCGCTCCTGGTTCTGTCTCACTAGTTCGTGAGTTCTTTGGATTTGATATTTAAGGATTTTTGAAGGATCTTCGGTGTTATACACCGGACTACATTTACGTTTGAGATTAGTTGGCATTTCCGAATTGAACCCATACAAAGTTTTGAACGGAGTTTGTTTGGTGCTTATGTGCGGTGTGTTATTGTGCACATGCATTGCAGATGTTAACCACTGATCCCAATTTGACCCATCCTCTTTTGCAAAACTTCGTAAGTATTCTGCTAATGGACGACGGCTTCTTTCCAATGAGCCATTAGCTTGTGGGTGGTATGGAGTTATGTGTAATTTCTTAATTCCTAACATTTTACACACATCCGAAAATAATTTCGACACAAAATTTGAACCGTTATCGGTAATCAGAACTTTTGGAGTATTGTGACGAGTTATAATTTCGTCGAAGAATGCTTTTGATACTGTACTAGATTCAGCATCTGGTATTGCAACACATGCCATGTATTTTGAAAAATCATCTTGAAAAGTAAGTATGAATTTATTTCCTGACACAGTCTCTGGCAAGATACCCACTATGTCCATGTAAACTTTATCAAATGGACGCGTCGGTGTATCTGTTAACACCATTGGCATTTTTGTTAATTTAGAACATTTATTAACCTGGCATTTTTGACATTTCTTAACATATTCCTTGATTTGCTTTTGCATCCCTTTCCATTTAAATTCTTGCCTTATTCTGAAATAGGTTTTTAAAGCTCCTTGGTGCCCACCTAGTGGTAGATCATGAAAATCTCTCAAAATTCTTTTAATGTCTTTTGGATCGGTTAGAATTACTATTTCTTTATTCTGTTGGTCTAACACCTCATCATATTGTTCACTAGATTTCTCTGCAGTTTCTTCCGTTTCAATTTTCTTTTCTTGTTCATTAGCCTTTGACCTTGTTTGAACTATAACTATATCCTGCTCTTGTTGGGGTATCCTACTAAGCGCATCCGCATTTAAATTTCGTTTACCTGGTTTATATATAATTTCATACTCGTATTCTGAAAGTTTGTGCCGGAATCGTGCTAAACGCGATGTTTGGTCTTTCAGATTTGCTATTCCCCTCAATGGTTGATGATCCGTATATATCTTTAAAGGCCTTCCTAATAGATAAGCCCTAAAATTTTTCGTTGCCCAAACAATTGCTAAAAATTCTTTTTCTATTGCCGAATAGCGTTTTTCTGCGCTATTTAATGCCCTACTCGCGAATGCAATTGGCCTATCCTCGCCAACTTTGCCTTACGATAAAACCGCACCTAGTGCCTCTCCACTTGCGTCTGTAGTTAATAAGAAAGGTTTTTCAAAATCTGGATAAGCTAAAACTGGAGACGAGGTAACTGCTTCCTTTAACGTCTGGAAAGCTTCCTGACAGTTTTCTGTCCATTGAAACTTTACGTCCTTTTTAAGCAAATTTTTTATTGGTAACACGATTTGTGACATATTTTTTATAAATTTTCTATAGTAATTTACTAAACCTAAAAATGCCTGAACTTCCTTTCTATTTCTCGGAACTGGTATACTTTTCACACATTCCAGTTTTTGTGGATCTGGCAAAGCTCCCATTTCCGAACATTTATGCCCTAAATATGCTATCTCACGACGTAAAAATTGGCATTTCTCTGTATTTAACTTTAAACAATTTTCCCTCAATTTCTGAAAAACTTTTCCAAGTCTTTCCTCATGTAGCTGTAAATTTTTACCATAGATTACAATATTGTCTAAATATACAAAACAATCTATCCCTTGTAGTCCTGTAAGTATGTGATTCATAAGCCTTTGGAATGTAGCTGGAGCTCCAGTTAGTCCAAACGGCATTCTATTAAACTCATAATGACCTAACGACGTACTAAAAGCTGTCTTTTCCTTATCCTTGCTATTCACTAAAACTTGATGATAGCCACTAGCTAGATCTAGTGTTGAAAAATATCTACAATGACCTAACTGATCCAGAATTTCGTCAATTCGAGGAATAGGGAAAACTTGTTTGATTGTGGCATCGTTTACTTTTCTAAAATCAATAACTAATCTCCACTTTTTCTGTCCGTCTTCCCCGGCTTTCTTTGGAGCAAGCAACATTGGTGAATTCCACGGGGACTTGCTTGGCCTGATTATGTCGTCATCTAAAAGTTTTTCTACTTGTCTTTGTATCTCCTCCCTATGCATTTGTGGTAACCTGTACTGTCTTTGATTAATTGGTGCTTGATCTCTTTCCATTTGAATTTCATGTTTTAAAACAGAGGTGCATGACAATTTATCTCCTTCAAGCAAGAAAATATCATGAAAAGACGTTACTAAATTTTCTATTGATGCTCTTTCTTCAGTGTTTAAACTTTTGTCGAATTTAACTGTTTCTATCAATCTATTAACCCTTTCTCTTACGTCTACTTCCCTTGCACTATACGACGAGCTCGCATCCACTATGAACTCTTTAAAATTTGAAAAATTTGGTCTAAAATCTTTAGGTATGACCCCCGGCATAATCTCTTGTTTATGGATTACAACAACTGAAATATTTGTTTTTATCGGAATTTTAACCGTTTGTATTGTTCTTGCTTTAACACTTATCTCCTTATTGTAGCTTAAAGAACTAATCTCGTTTATTTGTTTTAGAGGTAATTCCACCCTTGTCTCCATGTGTTTACTCAAATGCTCCACTCCATGCTCCACTCAAATGTTTAATTTCCCTTGTATCTTTATTCAAATTTTTCTTTGATGCATTCTGTTTAACTAAACTGGCTTCAGCCCCGGTATCCACAAGTAAAATGAGTCGTCCTTCTATAGAATCCTTACAGGGAATTTCTATGAACACATCATTGACTTTGCGAAAACCAAAACTCCTACCTTGTTCGTTCCTATTTTGAAACGTAAAATTCTTATTGTGTAACGAGTTTGCTAAATCTTTATCTCTTTTCTGAGAACTACTTAATATAGCTTCTTTTCGTACTGTATCCTTATCTGTTGATACTTCCATCTTTGACTCAGTGGTGAGGATGTTTACTATCTTTTGCGACGTTAAATCTTCCTCCACTATTTTTTCTTGCTCTGTTACCATCAATTCTTCGATGTTTGAATAAAAATTGTTAAATAAAAAATTAGCCTTATCTTCTGACGTACTATCTTCTGTCGAGGTGCTTTCTGTTATTTCATTAGTTACCAAAACTTTAGTCTTATCTACCGATGTACGATTTTCTGGTATTTTGTTCCCCATTTTCCTTGGTGTACAGATGTTTACAATCTTTTTTGACGTGAAATCATCTGTGACTACCCTACTTGGCCCAGTTTTCCTTAATTTTTTGGGTTCCCAGCTCTTTCGCCTTGGCTGGGCCCTCAATAGTTTCCCTGTTTCGAATCATATTCTCTCTTTGCAACACAATCCTGCATTTTGTGTCCTAATCTTGCACACCATTTACATTTAACCTCATATTTGTTTGATTCTTGCATCATGTTACCATTGCTCTTTTGAATTATGTTATAATTATTCTGACTTCTGTCATAGCTGTTTTGATTTCCCTTTATTTCATTATTATTCATATTTCTGCTAGCTGAACAGTTTAAATTATATTCGTGACCATAATGTCTACACTTCTGACAATAAACTTGATTTTTTACTTCGTAGCACTCATCTCTTGTGTGCCCTATTCTACTACAAAATGAACATGTTAAGTTAACATTTCTAGACCTTATATTCTCATAATTTCTTGTTATTTGAATTCCTGGCAGGTTCTCTGATGATGAATAAGGCCTATGACCTGCTTCAACCTCATGATCAGCCAACCTACATGCCACATCATTTTTACTGAAATTTATACCAAATGCCCTTTGATTTGGTCTCGTATTTTTCCCTCTTTCGATAAGCCCAAATGCACTTATCGCTTCTTTCACTACACTCTCAAATGTTCCTGTTTTAACGCTTAGCATATATATTCTCAGAGTTGAATCCTGCAGACCTACTCTGAAAGTTGTAATCACAGTTTTATTTAATTCACTTAAAAGTGCGGACACACCGTCTTTGTATTCGTTATTTATTATATCTTCTGCTGTTGTTTTTAGAGCACTTAACCGTCTTGCATATTTTCGTATTTCTTCACCAGGTTATTGTAATGTCTTCTGTATTTCCTGCCATACTACATCTAATTCTTTTCTTTCCAAATACGTTTTCTTTATAAGTATAAATAATTCATTAAGATTATTAAATTGTCTTGGTCTTACTAATTTTAAAGCATCTCCATAAAGTCTTAGTTTCACACATTGAATAAATTTTTCTAAATTCGATTGTCCTACCACTTGGAAAGCTAATTCTGTCCCAAGTATAAACTTATACACTTCCTCATGTAGCTCACTGGAGTCTGCTCCTGAAAATAGAGGCACAAGCTCCGATACTATTTTCGCTATCTCGCATATGTTCATTCTGATTTTTTTTTTTATTATAATTTCATTATCTTTTCGTTGCCTTTAAAATTTTCTGTGTTCAACAACAACTCTCACCCTATACTATAGTTTCTCTGTGAATTTAATTCTGTAATCTAATCTACAAATTTTTATTTTACTGGTTTTAAACCTTTTTAATTATATTCTGGAGGGTCCGGTCAACTACAAGGAATTGGCTACGGAATCGCAGAATCTTTGGGAAGTTATTATTATTTATTTATTTATTTGAACACGGGTAACCGAGTTCGAATCACTATCCTTTTTTAAAAGGGACTACCCTTTTTTTAAAAGGACTACCGGCTGCGCCATAATGTTGTGTGGGGTTGTCCAGCGAGATCCTACCGGCTGCGCCATAATGTTGTGTGGCGTTCTCCGTTGAACCCACACAACTCTGTTGTGTAACGTTAAAAATTAACTGTTACATCGTTATATTTATACTCACCAAATAACCCTTTCCTTTATCGGTGGAACCTGAAAGTTTAAAATTAAACTGCACTTCTTTATTGGTTAATTAACTCTCTTCTTTCTTTATTAATTTTACTCTTATTTATATCACAGATTTGAATCTTAAAATCTACTTGGTCTCAAGATCATTATATTAACTTCCGTAATGAAACTTAATGACAATTACATAATAGTTACATATATACAATTAACCTAGACATTAACCTAGACATTTTTGCTAAACAACATACAAATATACATACTTCGTATTTTAAATATACAAACAAACATATTACAAATATACATTCTTTGTTTACTTCCGCAATATAATTTATAAGCTATGGTAACAGAAGCTCAGCTCAAGTAGCTGGCCCGTGCTTACTTGCTGTTTTAAGCTGACCGTTGCACTTTTTAATTGTTGGGTGCTTGACCGTAAACTTAAATTGGCAAGCATTACAAAAACGCTGATCGCTTCATTATTATTGAGGTAGGTCAGTATTTGTAGTTTATAATATAAAAACAACTCAACTTCGCTTGTGACGAATGAGTCACAACACAAGCTCTAAAAAAAAATTCTTGAAAAATATGTTTTTTTAAGAATTATAAACTAATAAAATACACTTATGTTCACTAGAATTTATGGTAGAATAAGATTGTGCAAAAAAAATATGGATTTTAACAATCGATTTAGTTGTGCTGTCTTATACTACCATAAATTCTACTAAATATAAGTGTATTTTTTTTCTATTTCCGATAAGGCAAATGACTGCAAAACGTCATTGAAAGTCGGCGCAACAAAATTCGAAGACATAATTTTTAAAAAGCAATTAAAATAAATTGTGACGACATTAAGGTCACAATAGATGCGTTGAACTCGCAAAAGGTTCATCTTTGAGAATTTCTACAAATGGTTCTTGAAATATTTAAGCGGTTACAATGTGTTTACAATTTTTTATATTTTATTTTTTTCTTTTGGAACGACGAGTGTAGGTTTCATCCAAATTATCTGGTTTTACGCTCCAGCAACATTCTGCAAGCATGGACACCAAGCTTTTGCCTTTATACCTAGTTTCCATTGTCATCATTTCTTGAGGTAATTTTTCTCCGTGCTCGTCTGAAACTCACCGAGATTGTCAGGAAAGAAATCTATGTGGTTGTTTAGCATGTGGATCTTCAATGACATTAACACATTTAATTCACTAAAAGCTTTGTTATTACCTAGGAAATCTGTTATGACTAACTTAGTACATTTCCATGCCCTAAGTTCTCGTTCATTCATTTTTTGTTCGAATGTTAAGTCTTTCATCAGTGCACGAATATTTGGTCCTATCAAAATTCCTGCAAAAAAATTTCACATTTGTTATTTAATGTATACAAGTATTGCCTGATCCTGTTTGCCTATTTATTCAGGCTATCAGTGTGTTCAAAGAGAGAGAAAATGAGGAAAAGCATTAACAACAACAATACGACACAGCTCTGTTAATATCTTTCCCTCTTAATGTTACGCACGAATTTACTCCTCTTTCTATAGGATACAACAGCAATGTTTAACAGAGCTGTGTCGGTATTTATTTTAATGTTGTTTCTGACATTGGGAAAAATGTGATTGGGAAAAAGGTGTTTTTATTTTTCCTTAGATTTACCTATCGTAAAGACATCCTATTCGAATAAAAATATTTTTCAGCACATCTTCTCAAAAATGCCTTTGCATCGATATAAAAAGAAAAGAAATTGGCCATTTCAGCCCTTGAAAGAACTTTGACCGAGCTTTTTATGATTAATTGTGTTGTGTGTGTTATTAAATTTTTGCGCACAATTGACCGAAAACTGGACCTACATGTTTTATGCCGACTCCGAACGGCTAAAGTTCATGTTCTCAAGAAGCTTTAAATGACATTCTTTGCTATCTGAGGCTTGCTATTGTCTGCAGAGAGGTGATGACCGAACAGATTTTTTTTTATTTTATTGAAAAACTTTTCCCCGAGTGGGAATCGATCTCGGGCTCCGGGCTTGCAAAGCCACACACTTAACCTGCATGCCACGGCCACCATCATTATAAGTATAATGTAAATATATTGATATTAACATAGTTAAAACTAGTAAGGTATATCTTCGACTTGGCCGAAGTTAAAATACCCCCACAACTGATTCTTAAGGGTTAAATAATCTTAAATTAGAGAGCTTTTTGTATGAGATTTTAGAAAATTTTGTTAGTTTTATGTGTCTAAAATACAAACATATCAAATTGTTTTTCTGAAGCATAAATATAAGCCTTTTTATAAAATATTAAATTTTGGGGTTGTATAGGAGGTGGGCGTGTTAGTGGGTGGATGGCGCCCATTTCATTTGACATAGAACACACAAATACCGAGTTTCAGTTTTGTAACTTTAATATTAGTCTCTTTATAGAGTTTTCAATTTTGGGGTTGTGTGGGAGGTGGGAGTGTTAGTGGGTGGATAACGCCCATTTTTCTAACACACCTAAGTTTTGACATAGAACACACAAATACCGAGTTTCAGTTTTGTTACTTTAATATTAGTCTCTTTATAGAGTTTTAAATTTTGGGGTTGTATGGGAGGTGGGCGTGTAAGTGGGTGGATAACGCCCATTTTTCTAACATACTTAAGTTTTGACATAGAACACACAAATACCGAGTTTCAGTTTTGTAACTTTGATATTAGCCTCTTTATAGAGTTTTCATTATTTGTGTTGTATGGGAGGTAGGCGTGGTTTTCAACCGATTTAGCCCATTCTCGAACATGATCTTAGTTTTTTAGAAAAAAGCTTAAATATCGAATTTCAGCACAATAGTTTCAAAATTACGGCTGTAATCGTGTCCACAGACAGACAGACAGACAGACGGACAGACAGACGGACAGACAGACGGACATGGCTAAATCAACTCAGTTGGTGATGCTGATCAAGAATATATATACTTTTCTATACCTACCACGCCTCCTTATGGGCGTTACACGCGTCGTGACAAAATTAATATACCCCTTACGCAGTACGCGTGGGGGTATAAATATACCTAATGCTTTTTGTTTGCATTATAGATTATATATATAGATTATATATAAAAAACAAAAAACAAATTGGCCATTTCAGCCCTTGAAAGGACTTTGACCGAGCATCTTAGGATCGATTGTGTTGTGTGTGTTATTAAATTTTGCACACAATTGACCGAGAACTGGACCTACATGTTTTATGCCGACTCCGAACGGCTCATGTTCTCAAGAAGCTTTACATGGCATTATTTTACTCTCTGAGGTTTGCCATTGTCTGCAGAGAGGTGGTGACCGATCAGAAAAATTTTTTATTGAAAAAATTTTTCGCCACGGCTGGGGATCGAACCCGGGCTCCGAGCATGCTAAGCCACACACTTAACCTGCATGCCACGGTCACCACTAGATTATATATACATAAATTTATTTACTACTATACCTTCTTTAATTTTTGCCTCACTTATCCAAGGAAATATAACTTTTAGATATTGGAATGCTTGATCCATTGCTTTAATAAAATTTTTTACAATACCAAGTTTTATATGTAATAGAGGCAAAATAATCTTTTCTTTTGGGACCAAAAAATTTGCAATTACGTTTTTCTTTCCAATTAAATGGTGTTGTCTTAATGGCCACTTAAAATCAGTATAGTGGTTTGCTCTATCTCTGCTATCCCACTCGCAAATAAAACAGTTATTTTTTGTAAATCCTTGTTGCATTCCAACTAATATATTTATAACTTTAAAATCTCCTGATACGAACCATTCATTTACTTTTTACTTCAATTTTTCCAAAATGGTTTTTAATGTTTCATAAGTTTCTTTCATTTGCACTGAATAGGCGATAGGTATTGTTGGCAATTGTTTACCTTTATTAATAAGTGCAACTTTTAAACTATTTTGAGATGAGTCTATGAACAAACTCCATTCGGTTTTGTTGTAATTTATATTCATGAATTCTATCAGACCATTAACGGCATTGCAAAAAACAAAATGTTCTGATTTAGTAAAAAAGCCTTGTAGGTGATGTGAACGATGACGAACCGCAGTAATATTAACATTTTTATCTAATAAATTGTGGTCACGAAGAATAGAACCAGCAATTTCTGTTTTTGTTTTGCTTAAACAAAAAACTTTAACGAAATGCTCAAACGATTCATTATTGAATGGAATATGTTTACAGCCTACTGTTTCTGAAGGTTCATATATTGGATCACAATATGAACTCGTTGGCTGTTGGAAAACTGATGCTACATCAAACGAAGATGGTGGGATATTAGTAAATCTGTCTCGTGTTGGTATTGGTGTTGTTTCACTGTGAGGCAAAGGACGAATGGCTGTATCCAAATTTGGATAATTTATAATAGATTTCGTTTTTAAATTGTGACCAGCTACATCTATAACTCAAAAATAACACTTTTCTTCACGATGTTCTACTGCAGGCGCCCACAACATAGGTATTCCGAATGGCATGCATTTAGATTTTCCATTAAACCAGTGCAGCAATTGACGGTAACAATTTTCGCAACACATGATTGGTGCATATTTAATATTATCACCAGCATTTATTTCGAATCCAAAATACTTTCCATATAATAATTTCACAGTTTCATTTATTTTTCTTCTTAGTTTTTTTATAGTATAGTCACCGCAAATATAACAAAATGTTTTTGGGTCGGTTTTATGTGTTATATTATTTCTCTCATCAATTTTTATACACAAATTTTCACTTCTATTCTATAAGCAACGTTAAGTATTTAGACTTATTTGACTATGCGCCCAGCAGTGACTTAGAATCAAAAAAAATATTGAAATCACTTGCAATTTTACAGTTAACTTTTTGTGAAATTGTATAAAACCTATCGCCCATTTTAGTTTGAAGTGTAATAAAAGTTGCACTCAACTTTTTTTCTTGGATTGGTTTAATGATTAGAAAACCAAATCCAAAGTATTATTGGAAAGGCTATTTTCTCTGTTTTAAGGAACAAATATAAAATTTGAAAAACTTACTGCAGTAACTCAATCTTTTTTTAATTTCAAATTTTAATACCATGCAACGCTATGAGTTTTACATTTTCATCATATTTATTTTTTTAAATAAAATGAAGGTGTGCTCTTTGAGGATTCAGAAGTTAAAGTAAAACATGTAGTATTTCTAAATTTTCAATACAAATTAAACTGGCTATAAATTTTTTTTATTTATTTTTTTTTTAAATTACAAACTTAAGTTTTTAGGTTAATTTAAATAAAAAATTTTGGCTTGAAAAAAATTACGCAGAAGCAGTCTCAAAATTAATGAAAAGTGTGGTATTTTTCCCATATAACAGCATTTCTTAATGAAATCATGCTGTTTTTAAAATTTTTCGAATGCAAATTATAATGTCTCTCGGCGGGAGCTAGGTATAGATTTTAGACCCATAGTTTCTTAAGGAAGTTTTCTTAGAATTTTGCGTGGATTTCATTTTTGCCTTATGCCTTTCTTTCTAGGCTACTCTGCAGCCCTCCTTTAAAGGGAAATATTGATATTGATAAAAAATTAACAAAAATCATAAAATTTGTATGGGAGCCCCCCTAAGGAGGAGTCGGAGGAGATGAGTTCCAAGGTAAAAAATGTTTCTCTTAAAAAAGTAATGGGGGTCGGTCATACATATTAAACTTCTCCGGTCACCGGTTAAGGAGGAAATGTTGATTTCATTAACAGTAGGGGGTTAGGGTTCTGCCTCCCCCTGTAGAATGAAAACCTAGGGTGACCCGAAAATTCTGACTTCAGATTCGGCTTCAGCGCATCCAAAACCTTCAGAAACCGTTAAGAAACCTCTTGGGATTTGCAAAAATTACGATTTTGTTGTTCAGTGTTATCAACAACTTTGTAGAGAAAATGATGAAACAACAAATGCAGTTAATATAGACAGAATCGGCTTACTGTACAGACATCAGTATGGATTCCGCTGCAAATCTGGAACGCAGCCTGCACTCATTCAAGCCATAGAGGACATATGCGCGAATCTTGATAAAGGATGTGCAGAGGTCGGAGGCCTATTCCTGGACCTTCAAAAAGCCTTAGAATGCGTCGACCATGAGGTACTTATAAAAAATTGTTATTTGCTGGATTCAATACAGATGCCATCAACTTAATGCGAAGCTATCTGACTGATATACTGCAGTTTGTGGTGAACGGCGGAAGCAATAGCTCTCTGGAAACCTGCCGTTATGGGGTGCCTTAAGGCAGCGTCTTAGGTCCACTGCTCTTCCTCATTTTCATCAACGATATTCAAAACATCAATCTACATGGGAAGTTATTCTTGTTTGCTGATGACATCGCCTTATTTTATCCATCCTATTCAAGACTTGCTTTCAAGACACATATTGAACATGATGTTACAATTCTGACTGAATTTTTTCGATTTAATTCAATGCGAATGCTGATAAAACTCAATTTATCATATTCTCACCACGACGCAAGACTCATGAAAATTTTGCTCTCAACATCAATGGCGTAGATGTTGTAGAGGAGACCAACGTTAAATTCTTAGGACTAACATTGACCAGTAATTAAAACTGGAAAGAGCACATTTTTACCCTGCAGCGTAAGGTTTCATCTGGCCTCGGACTATTGCACAAATTCAAAAACAAATTCTCAGTCGACACGAAACTCACTAACTACATGTGTCTAGTTCACTCGCACCTGGCGTACATGCCTATGTGTTGGACGTATAAAAATATAGTCGAACTCAGCAAGCTACAGCGCCTGCAGAACAAGTCTATTAAAGCCGTTTCCAACCTACATCCGCGATTCACCTCTAGCCAGCTATACAGCCCGTCATTCGGAAATATCCTGCCAGTCGCACCTCTCCATAAGTACCAACTCATTCTTCATGTTTTTAAGAATTTGCGAACATCAGTTATAATACGACACAGCTCTCTACGCGCACACATAGCATCAATACTCGAAATAGATCTGACCTGGAAGCGGCGAGATGCAAATTTGAGGTGACCAAGCAACGATACCTGTATGCAAGCCTATAATAGTTTACCACCCGAATGTAAGAACGCAACGTCTCTAGGCATATTCAAACGCGAATTAAAGAGATATCTGCTGGATTCGACTTCAATTTAAATAAAAAATACCCGTATGTAAATAGTATACAATGCAATGCACAATGTATTATAAATATTATTATAAGTAAATGTATATGTGGTGTCTGCATATCACATACACACAACACACATACACAAGTCACACAATATAAAATACTTTAATTTAAAAAATTTGAATTTAAAAAATATTATTTTGTTGATGTCAATTTTTATAAATCAAAATAAATTATTATCAAAAAAATTGATATCAAAATTGTATTCAAAGAAATTAGTTAAAAAAAAATTAATGTTTTAATAAATTTAAATTTAAATAAAATTATAAAAATAATTTTTATTTGTGGACTACACCACAACTGGCGATCCTGCATACGATCCTGCTTATCAAGAACAAATCAACGCAACGACGACACAACGACCAACGTCACCCACTATGCCTTAGCACAACTGCAGAGCCTACAACAACCAGCTACAACAAACAGATAACACGCTATTAAAGCAGCAACAACATTAAACAATTGCATTGAATCGACGACACCGCAACGCATCATACGCGGCAACGAGAACAAGAAGGCAGAGTGCTACAAGAGAGAACAAACAACAACTATAAAGAACAACAAAAGCAGCAACACCAACAGCTATAACAACAACAACAAAAACAATAACAGCAACCGCAGCGCTAAAACAAAAGCGCCAACGACGCCAACAACGACGTCAACCAGTGACACCAACAGCGACAACGTTGCAAAGCTTTGATTTAAGCGATACACAGAATGAAAGAAGAACTTAATACCTTTCCAACAATAACAATTCCACGTTAATCTAATAAAAAATGTGTCTTTTATAGCGGTTTTGAAAAAATGCCTTTTTAAAAATAGCAAAAAATTCAATTTTTGATGGTCAATAAGAGTTATAAGGAAACAAAATTTTAACAATTTTTTTATGTCAAAATGTTAGTATGAGTAAGAAATTTAATATTTAAGAAGATGTGGGTATGCGTTTTGTGAAAAATAAAAAGTTACAAACAAAAAACAGGTTTTTTTAACAAAAAGGACCTTCAGGAGAATCAAAATTGCTTCGGCGGTTTTTCTCCGAATTGAAAAAAAATAAGTTCGAATAAGTTCCTCTAACTTTTGAGACCCCGACCGGTTGACATTTTTCGTATCCATATAAGAATGATCCGGCCTAAGGAACACATATTATATTATTATTATATCATTACTTTAATATTATAACGTCAACCAATAATGAGTATTAGACACACACCCCTCACCACACTCACCCCTTCTCACCTCAACCCTCTCAACATGGTGATGGCCACATAAATAGACCGATAGACTTAGAGTCCGATCCGACCAACCCATTCGAAAGGTCCGAACGTACGGAAATTCTCGCAACATCGGTAAAACTGCCCCAGTTTTGGATTAATTGTCCAGAGGCATGGTTAATACACGCCGAAATCCAATTTCAATCAAGATTCATTACGATGGATAAAACAAAATATGAATACCTGATTACGGCTCTTCCGCAAGAAGTAATCATGACGGTACTCGATTTTATTCAGAAACCTTCCTCAAGCAATCTATACGAAAACTTGAAGAAAATACTGATTGAACGTCACTCTCTTAGCGAAAATAAACGTATTGACAAAATACTAGCTGACACAGAGATGGGAGATAGGAAACCTTCCCAATACTATTATAGATCGCTATTACTATTGGCTCGTTCCGCGGTAGACCCAGATTTTCTCCTAAAACTATGGCTCAGAAAACTTCCTAAAGCACTCAACATAGCTTTAACCAGGTCAGGCCATACAGAGCTAGAGGAACTTCTGAAAATGGCCGATAAGCTATGGGAAGTCATAAGTGAGAATGAAATATCAGTCTTACAAACAAGCCATAGTTCCAATACTAACGAACTTACGAGTATGGTACAAAAGCTAGCAGTATCTACGACGAACATATTAAGTGCTTTTAAAAAATTGTCACTAGAAGTTGAAGCTCTTACAAATCACAAAATAATTTCCGATCACGGTCACCACCGAGAAATAGATCAAACTCACGCACACGAAGGCCAAACTGGTTATGCCGATACCACTACAAATTCGGTAGGGAAGCACGTAGATGTGAACAACCGTGTGCATATGCACAAAACGACAACACAACACAAAACAACTCAACACAATATAACACAATAAACTAAATGACTCCATTGTCGCGACGACTGACAATGGACCTGTCAAACTAACACGTCATCTCTTTATTTATGACCCAAAAAATAAATAAAACTTTTTAGTAGACAGCGGAGCCGAAGTATCAGTACTTCCTTCCTCCAAATTCAAAATTTCAAAACAGAAATCTGTTCTCACTTTAACAGCGGCCAATGGCACTTCCATTTCGACTTTCGGAAAAAAACTACTTACACTTAACTTAAAATTACGACGGGAGTTACCATTTAATTTCATTTTTATTTTAAATTAAATTTGTTAAATTGCAGATTTTTTAACAAAATACGGACTTCTAATAGATCTAAAACGCAAACGACTCATCGACCCATTAACAAACTTAGCAGTCAACACTATCTCAGCATTTACTGAAACCACATTACCAAATTATTTTCAGTCGATAACAAATACACAGAATTACTAAAAAAAAACCATCACTAATAACAGAACCCGACTACACTGTACCTGTCAAACACCAAACAGTACATCACATTTTCACTGAAGGACAGTTACCATTTACAAAACCGCGACGTCTAGACTTGCCAAAATTGAAAATAGCTAAAAATTAATTCGACTTCTTAGTTAAATCTGGCATTTGTAGACCGTCGAACTCAAAAAAATCTTCTGCACTTCACATAGTACCTAAACGCGAACCGAACGACTGGAGGCCATGCGGAGACTACAGAAGTCTGAACACAATAACAGTACCAGACCGCTACCCGTTACCACATATACACGATTTCTCGAACAACTTACACAATACACATATCTACTCAAAACTTGATTTAGTCAGGGCCTATCACCAAATTCTCATGGCTCCTGAGGATATACACAAAACAGCAATCACTACACCTTTTGGAATGTTTGAGTTTCTCCGAATGCCTTTCGGTTTGAGAAACGCAGCGCAAACTTTCCAAAGGTTCATACATGAAGTACTACACGGGCTAGACTTCATTTTCGTTTATTTAGACGACATTCTTGTGGCCAGTAACAATGAAGAAGAACGCTTTGAACATTTAACACAAATTTTTCAACGACTTGACAAATACGGTTTAAATATCAAACCAAACATATGTATATTTGGAGTAGACGACATAGATTTCCTCAGTTACAACATTTCTTAATATGGTATTAGCCCATCCGAAGAACGAACACGATGTATACATGAATACCCACAACCAATAACAGTTAAACAGATACAAAAATTTGTAGGTATGACAAATTATTACCACCGGTGCATTCCAAAACTCGCACACATGTTAGGTCCCATTTATGACATGGCGACAAGCGACAAGCAAAATCTATCGATAACAAGGAACTATGTATGATCGTTTTTTTTTTTAGCCACAATTAGACCGATAGGTGTTTTGCATCGTGTGGATGTGGTATTTTATATGCATTGTTTTAAATGACATGAATTGGCGTTGTAATAGTTAATCCAATGGATAATACTGTTATTTAAAGAATGTATTTTTAATAGTTAAAGTTTTTATAAGCACTATGTTGGGTTATCTGGTTATTTCTGAGTGGTGATATAACGAAATCTTTTTACCGTCCTTTTAACACTTTATAATCAGTAAATTTTCTACGAGAGGGCTCCGAAAGAGTGCGATGATTTATGAAAGTTAACCATTCTCAGAAGATAATTTATTTTAATCGTTATCACGTCAACGCATCTGTCAACTTCCCCATTGCTTAAAGGTATACAACCTTTTCAGTTCATACCTGTACAATACAAGGTAGATAATTGTTACTGAAATGGAGTAGGCATTTGTAAAGTAAATGCTCACAACCGAGCTTTCTAAATCAAAAACACTGTCAACTTTTGTTTTTGGATTAAACTGATAAGTTTTCTTTGAATAACCAGTTCAGTTAAATTAAATAATTGCATTGCTTATCTTACTTGTTCTTACATTCCTCCTAATTGTGACATATCAATTTACTTAAGACATATAAACGCCATTGAGCAAGTTCATAATATGTTAAAAAATAATGATGTTCTTATTGTGTTGGGCGATTTTAACCTACCCTTTGTGTCTTGGAATTCGTCAGATGACTCTTCATTTCTTACACCTGTTTCCACTAGTAATTGGATAAATGCTTTTTTAGGTAAGTTATCTGACCTGTGTCTTCAACAAGTCAATAATACTTTTAATAAAAACCATAGAACCATAGACCTTGTGTTTGTAGATAGATGCACTACTGTATATCTCAATCGCTCAAACCCTGTATCTTTTCGGAAGATGAAAATCATCCAACTCTTGAAATAACAGTTTTACTTGCTCATGAAAATGAAAATAAACTTACACCTGATAAAAGTGCCCCTACACTATATGTTCAACACAAATGACTTGTCAAAAAAGTTTCATTTCGAATTTCATATGTATGTCAATATTGAACTTTTGTCAAACAGCTCCTTTCTTTTGACCACAGACTATCTGACACGATATTTCTGCTAAATGTTTGAGTTTTCCGGCAATTTCGTCCATTCGAAGCCACGCCAGTGCTCAATAAGTTGCAAAATGATTTCTTCTGTTCAATCAATCTAAATATTTGTTAAAAAATATAAATTTGTGGAATAAATAATTAGATTTTACGTTTTTTTGATTTTTTTTTTATGGCATGTTATTGTTTTTTTCAAACTTCAAACTCTTACATATGAAAAACAGATGAATTTAGAAACAGTTCTAATTCAAATTTGTACATACGGAAATACAAACGACTTGTCAGAATTTGAATTCCATATGTTCCACACTATATGTATGTCAAAGCTATCTGTAAAATTTGGCATGTCATATGTATGAAACATATAGTGTGGGGACACTTTAAGCGAAATACAAAAATATATAATTTCAAAAGTACAGACTATGTTAAACTCAACGCCTTACTCTCGCAGACTAACCGATCTGATTCTGGTCACCGATTCTATCTTTTAAAGGGGTCTTCTCATTGAGCAACTTTTTTTTTTCGACTTTTTTTTTTGCATTTATTTATAGCTTGGGTAGTTGTGAATATGCCCCTAAAAGGATTTTTAGAAATTCGAAATACTTTAGAAGATACAGTCTTTTTTGTGAAGCAAGGTCATCGTCAAAATGAGCTATTTTTTTTCGCCTCATTTTCGAACGCGTTTATCTCGAAACTACGTTTTTCGAACTGGCGGCCATGATATCTCCAGTTCAACTGAACCGATATTCATGAAACAAAGTGGAATCGACGCAGAATTGTCACCATTCTGGGGTGAACCTCGACCATAATTTTAAAAAATTTTTTACTATTTTTTTTTTACACTAAACTACAAAAAAAAGCCCGAAATTGAATTTTTTTTTTGAATGGCCGCCATTTTGTCAAAAAAAATCACAAAATTAAGCTTGAGGTTCACCCGAGAATTACATCTATACTGATTATAACCCCGTTTTTTTTTTCATTTCAGACGCTCCGGAGACCCGGAATCGTGGCCGCCGTGACGACACCTTTTTTTTCACCACCAACTTTGAAGTCTCATTACTTTTTGAACAGTCCATGTATCGAGGCAAAAAAATTTTTTTATTTGCTTTGAAACTTTTGTAATACAATAAATAAAAAAAGTTTTCAATTATTCTTTGCGTTTTCAAATAAGAATTTTTTAAAAGGGTCCAAAAAACGGGTTTTGAATGAGAAGACCGCCTTAAACCACCGTATTCATATTATGACGTCGAAACCTCGGTACAGTTTTTTAATGATACTTTGCAAAGGTGCTTTTTATTGTGCGTCCCAACAAAGCAAAATAATTCTAAACCCTTAAGTCCACCCTGGCTAACAAGTGAACTTAAGTCACTAAAAAATTTAAAAAATCGCTTACTTAAAATATATAAAAAATTTGGTTCTAATATAGACTTTACTTGTTATTCATCTTGTCGTTGCAGATACCAGCTATTAAATAAACAGTGTTATTCTGCTTATATAGCCAACATCAAATCTCAATTTAATGATAATCCGAAACTCTTCTATACTTTTGTTAATTCAAAACGTAAGGCTTCCAACTTTCCACCCCTTATGAGATTCAATCAAGAGGAATCGTCTTGTGATAATGTTATTTCCAACATGTTTGCAAGCTTCTTCAAATCAACTTACTCCAATATACCATTTAATATGTGTACTGAGCATCCTTATTTACCTCCAGTTAGATTTTTTGAAACTCCAGTAATAGACTCAATTATTGTTATGCATTACCTTCGTCAAGTTAAATGCTCTTTTTCGACTGGCCCTGATGAAATTCCGAGTTGCATTCTAAAGGAATGTGCTAGCAACCTGTTAGCTCCTCTAACAAACATATTTAATATATCCTTGCAAAGTGGACATTTTCCCATTATATGGAAAGATTCATATATTATACCCCTTCATAAATCTGGCTCCAAAATTGATGTCACTAACTACCGAGGCATCGCCAAATTAAGCGCAATCCCAAAATTATTTGAGAAAATCATAACTGAACAACCAACCCACTTCGTATCTTCTTCCATTTCTGTCACTCAACATGGTTTTTTAAAGGGTAAATCAACTTCAACAAACCTTTTGGAGTTTACAACTCGTGAAATAAAAGGTTTTACTTTGGGAAAACAGACTGACGTTATTTATACGGACTTTAGCAAAGCTTTTGACATTGTCAATCATAATCTTCTATTGAATAAACTTAAGCTAATTGGGTTTCCTGTAAAATTGCTAAATTGGATAGAATCTTATTTATCGCGACGTTTCCATAAAGTTTTATATAAAAATTCTTTTTCACAAAATATAATGGTTACATCTGGTGTTCCGCAAGGAAGTCATCTTGGACCGGTTTTATTCTTACTATTTATTAATGACCTTCCCTCGGCAATTAAACATTGTGACGTCTTAATGTATGCTGACGATGCGAAACTTTTTCTTACCTACAAGTCACTCGACGAACAACACCTTTTACAATCTGATTTAAACAGACTAGTGGATTGGTGTAACTTCAACCTATTAAACCTTAACTTAAAAAAATGCAAATCAATGACCTTCTCACGTAGAACTGCTCATAGTACAAATTACACTATAAATAACATCCACTTAGAAATTGTTCATAGTTTTGTTGGTGTTGGTGTAATTATGGATCCAAAACTTCGCTTCAATCTTCACGTTAATTTGACTGTAAATAAGGCTAGAGGTGTTCTTGGTTTCATTAAAAGATGGGCGAAAGAATTCAATGATGTCTTCACTACTAAATCTATACTATTATATAAAATTGAAGTGGAAATATTAAGTACGCCAATGACTCCAAAACTACTGGACCGATTTTTATGAAAAAAATTTTAAAATATCATATTTGTGCTACAGAATGCCATAGGTGGGGTTTATTTAAGAAAATTTAACAATAAATATATTTAATTAAGTTGTTAAGTTTTTTAGGAAATTACCACCTATGCTAAGCATTGCTTGGTCGTTTGCTTTTCACGCGTTTGTGTTACGAGAGTTTCAACTACATGTTGCTATCAACCCTTCTCTTTAAAGTTTATTGATCTCGCTCTCCACACTCATTCGAAGAGTAACCAAAAGCAGTTGGCGCTCTTTAACGTGATGGGAATACAAGTTAAATAAAGCTTGCTGTGTTGTTGTTGCTGTGGAATGATGAGCTGCAAACCAATGTGTGCATATTTGTTTCGCCGCATACAATTTCTTTACACATATTTTTATTGTAGTTTTCCAAATTTTTAATTTACACTTGAGAAAGAAAGATATTTTAATATTTCAAAATGTGCATTCACAAGTGTGATAGCATATTTTGTATAGATTAAAGATAAATTAAAAGTTTGAAAAATTAAGTGTTCGTATTTCCCTTAAACTACAAATACAGCTACAAATAAATACCTCGACGTAAAACAAGTTTGACAAGTTCAACAGAAAATGCAAGAGCGATGCTCCGCGCTAGGAGAGCAAGAGCAGCGACTCAAAGATAAAATTGTTGGTAAATTGTGCATGTAATTATTTGCTTTCACGACTGCAATTGGAGTGAGGCAGTGGCGTAGCTAGGGTTGCTGGCACCCGGGACCAAAACTAAATTGTTAAGTAAACCCTTTTAGAAGGTTATACTTAACCTCATAAAAGCAATGCTTAAAAAGTACTACGAAATTAATATAATTCTTTTAAATAATAGTTTACTGTTATGATTATTTTGTTAAAGTGCAAATGAGTACACATAAATATTTTAATTCATTGTATTATTTATAAAAGTCGGTAACAATATACAAAATTAATCTCATCGATAGTAATATATTAGATATCATTTGTAAGATAAATTGGTAACTTATACAAAACTGAAAAATTTTCCGCAATCAAGGAATTTTTCAAAAATGTTTTCTTTACGCAAAATTTTGACTTGCAATAGTAAGTTAATCCCCAAAGATCTATTTTGAATAATTTTGCATAATTGAGGAAAAAATAGGACCGGGAAGTAAAGCGTTAACAAATTTTCCCTCAGTGACCCTGAATAACTATCAATTTAAACATTTTTTCGAAATCAATCCACGTCTTCTATATAAAAGTTAAGTGAAAATTAGAACAAAATATTAAAATTAATTTATAAACTTTTTTCCTAATTTTTATAAATTTCTTTATAGTACTCTTTATACATTTCGACATTTCAGCTTCGACTTTACTAGACAAGACTGAGGTCTGTAACATTTGACTGCCTTATTCTTAACCATAAATATCACAGTATCATAGTGATACCAAATTGATATCAGAAATTTGTTTCATAGTCATTATCTACATAATTCCCAAAGCAAACTTGCCCTGGGAGACCAAGTTCAAGAGTCATGAAAATTAGAATAATTTTTAGAATAGTTTTTTCTTAAAAACTGTATTTTTACAGTTTTTGTTGGTTGATTTGAACAGAATAATAATTATGTATTTTAGTAAAGTAAAGGAGTTAGAAAACCATCTTTGAGTTTTAAATAGACATCTTCAAAATAAAATAAAACAACATCAGAACGCCATAAAATTGTTATAAAACGCCATGTATTTAATTTAAATAAAAAATTTTATGAATTTTAATCAATTTTATTTTTTTTTAGAAATTTTTCAGCAAGTAATAAATTGAGCTTTTAAATTGTTTTATGTAACAGGATACCCAAAAACATATTACTATTAAAAATTATGTTCTAGCAGATTTAGAGCTGCAAATAAGGTTTGTTTGTCGATGTATAGTCTTAGAACTTAGTAATCACAAAATTATAAAGTATATTTTTATTCCTGGCATTTATGACACGAGCAACTTTTTCTAAAAAGCTCTGGAGAAATGTATTGCTGGAGAACATCCCAGCAAAATCTTCGCTTACATATAATCGAAAAAGTAATCCAGAAAATTTCATTCATCGCTTACCCTCTCGCTTACTGAACCCATTATTTTTATATATCCATGTCATTAGAGGTAATCGAAAGCGCTGTCACTTGCAAAGATTAAGCGCTTAAAACGGTTGGTTTATAATTGATTTCACGAAATTAATACTTGAATAACAACTTTCAAGTTGATGTGAATGCATTGCCGTGAATTTATTACGGATTAAATTTAAGGTCTTGCATTAGCATTTATGTAATGCATTTTGGAATCGATTAAAAAACAAGACCTAACGAAAAATTTTGCTGGGATGTTGGATGAAATGTTTACTATACTAGCATGTTTGAGCACTTCTTAAGATGAATATTTGAAGTATAAAAGCTTTTTTAAAAAACTTTATGGAATATAAAGTGAGGAATATATATATAGGAATAAACTTTAATTCATCACTTTAATGAATATAATAAATAAAAAAAAAACCATTAAAAATTATCTTCGACTTGCCCGAAGTCAAAATACTCAGGTTGAAGCTTATTCGGATTTATTTATAAGTTATATTTTTTTCCAATTTTTTATATTTCAAACTCAGAGTACGTTTTATTTATCAAGAAAACAAGACTTATGTATGATCTTTCAATTCAACACATTAATTTTTGTATAAATTATGAAGGTTTTGATATTTTGGTGACGTCACTTTCTATGGAAGTATTCACAAAATTTTGTTGAATTTCAACTGCAGGGTATATGTTTCAAATTTAAGCATTATAGTGGTGCTCCAATTTAGCGAACACCGATTTAACGAACTTCCAATATAAGGAACACTTATTTAATGTTGTTGACTCTATATTCCGAACATTTGAAATTGTAGGTATTCTATTTAACAACATTTGCTTCTCTGAGCTCGCTTCGTTAGTTTTTGGATTTTTAATAACATTAATATGTATTTACTTATCTAATTCTCAAATAGTCCCCTCGGGTTAATATACATATTGTAGGGTTTCCTTTTTAAAAAACATTATAGGAATGTATTGACATAATCTTGGATTTTTCATTTGGAGTGTGAACAGATTTTAACCAGCAGCTTTCGAAACATTTAATAATAATAATTAATTATATCTAAAACAAGTTCAAAAATTCAACTTTATTGGAGTGCATAATTAAAACAAAAAATGTAAGGATATTTGTTTCAAGTTGACAAATTTATTAGCTTTGTTATATGATAAAAAACTCGAAAATAGTATTACCGATTTAATGAACTTTTCGATTTACCGAACGACCCTGGACATTATATCTTTCATTAAACTGGAGCACCACTGTATGACAAATCTCAAATAATGAAATTTATTTCATTATGGACTTTAAAAAGATTTGCAATAAAGACACGGCTGTAATCGTGTGGACAAACTAATGAACAGATAGACAGACGAACATGGCTTAATCGACTCATGGTCGTGAAAAAAATTTCGTGATAAAATTATTGTGCCCGCTACGCTTTGCGGGTGGAGTATAATAAATATTTAATACAAAACTTTGAAAAACGTAGAAGTAGATTATGGTAAACGAGTCGGTACAGCAGAAAATCAGATTTTTCTTATTCCTGGTAATGCCAATGAATAAAAAACGATGTTAATACTGAAGTATTAAATAACTAAAATGGAAATATTTTCACTTTATTATAGTTATACTATTTAATATAATTTGCTTCCAAATACAAATAATATGCAAATATTTTAAGTTTTTTTATTATTGCAATTTTTCAAATATACAAAGGTATTATTGATAAAGAGAAAATGTCCGTGGCGAAGCCTCGGACGACTGTGGCCTGCTAGTTACTGTATAAAATAGAATTTGTCATGCCACTCTGGCTAAACGACACCTTCATCCACCCGAATTCCATCACGTTCATTTTACCGCGCTGGCTAATCAATACCTTAATCCGCTAAACATTTAAATTCTGAAGAATAATGTCCAAATAAGACACGCGCATCCGTTCTAAATCGATATCAGGCGCGTTCCAGCTAAAGCTGCACTTAAGCAAAAACAACTAGCTACGGCATATGCTGGGAACAAGAATTGTCAGCATAAATTTGGCCAACGAAAATCAAACCAACAACAAGACCAACAAAAACAATAAAAAGTTACAGCGCAGCACCGCTACAACTTTAGCAAAGCGCAGCTACTACTGCGTCCGCAGCAGCGCCAACGGAAATCTAAGCAACAACAAGACCAACGATAACAATAGGAAGTTACAGCATAGCACCACTACAACTTTAGCAAGGCACAGCTACTACCGCGTCCACGGCGACGCCTACAACAACAACAGTAATAGCAAAAACAACATCAACAGCAACGACAGCAATGGTTACAACGGCAGCGCAACGAATGCAGCTTTATATTAGCAATGTTTTTAAATATCAAGTTAGTCTTTTAAGATATTCTAAGTGATCACGATAAAAACGGCACATAGTGCCGAAATAAAGCATTTTCAAAAATAAATCGGTGTTATCCTTTTTAACTTATATATCTCTCGTAAGGCCTATTCTTGAAAATGCTTCCGTAGTATAGAACCCTCAATATAACGTCCACATTGATGCAATAGAATCGGTTCAAAAACAGTTTTTACTTTTTGCTTTACGTTATCATCGTTCGAACCCAAATATTATTCTTCCTTCGTATGAAACCCGCCTTAAGCAAATTTTACTACCTTCCCTGAGAAGCAGAAGGATGGTGCTTAATGTCACCTTCCTATATAAATTACTTTGTTGTGATATTGACTCCCAATATATTCTCTCATCTCTTAACTTTAACATCCCAAGAAGAGGATCTAGACATTTTGGCTTTTTAAGTTGAGCCAGTGCACTTCAAATTTTGCCCTTCATGACCCTTTACGATGTATGTGTAGTGATTTCAAAAATAGCTACAGCTTAATTAATTTTTGTCTTTCGGTGGATGCCTTGAAACGGAAAATGATTTTACATTTAAATAATTGATACATTTTAGAATTTTGTTTCAAACATTAACTCGGTTAATAATAGTGTTATATTCTGTTTAAATGCTGGCTGAAGTAATTCCATATATTTGAGGCCGTTTCAGTTGTTTTTCCTTTATAATATTGCGTTTGATGAAGAAAACGCCATCGAATATGATATATATGCCTTAACTTGTTTGTTTTTAATCAAAAAAAATTTTAAATTTTTCTTATTAATTTGATTTATTAGTTATTTAGTTTGGTGCGCAAGAGTTTATCTCTTTTCCATGCAAGTTTATGCCTGCGTTGGCCCAAATACATATCCAATTAATAACATTAGCACGGTGTTCCAAAATTACAAAGTGACCCGTATATATATACACATTTATGTTTGCACATATTTACACGTATATATCTGCGTTATATTTGGAATTGGTTTGGTGTTTAAGAGTTTAATCTCATTTCCACGTAGGATCTTGGGTTGGATAGTGGCCGCAACTGATTAATATTCATATTATTTTTAGTTACTTTGGTCTCTTTGTTTTAGAGTTTTATGTAAAGTTTACTACTTATTTGATGTTGTTTACTTTTTTAAATTCAAATATTCGTAATAAATTCGTGTTTTTGTGTAAAATTTTTAAGTTCCGCTGAAAAGCCAGTTAATGTGCTTAGTGGAAATTCATACTTCGCCAACTGGGTGTGTGTTTTAGTACGAAGGTGCATTCTGTCTGTTCCGGTTGATCCGGTTAGATTTTAAAATGTAAGTCGTGCATGCGTATAGTACGGGCTATACGTATTTATGAGATTTCTCACTCCTTTGGCGAATCCAAAAAAAAAAAAAAAAACCGCATCTTCAAACCAAATATTCAATATCAAACCAAACAAATGCATATTTGGATTAGACGACATAGATTTCCTCAGTTACAACATCTCTAAACATGGTATCAGACCATCCGAAGAACGAACACGATGTATACAAGAATACCCACAACCAATAACAGTTAAACAGATACAAAAATTTATAGGTATGACAAATTATTACCACCGGTGCATTCCAAAACTCGCACACATGTTAGGTCCCATTTATGACATGGCGACAAGCGTATCAAAAACCAAAGATAAACACTTACAATCGTCAGACACAACATTACATGCATTTACAACAATAAAAGATAGTTTTGCTAAGCAAAAACTAATTAATCACATTAATAGTAAAGCAAAACTATCAGTAGATGCATCTTACACAGCAGTTGACGGAGTCTTACAACAAGAACACAATGGAATACTTCAACCTTTAGCATTTTTTTCTAAGAAATTAACACAAGCAGAAACAAAATACAGTACATTCGACCGCGAATTACTAGCAATCTATCAAACAATCAAACATTTAAGACATCATTTCACAGAATATATTCGGCCTTACATTCCACAAACCTTACGTAAAAAGATATTCGAACAACTACACAACATCTCACATCCTGGAACAAGAGCTTCCAGACGTCTTATCACACAACGTTACTTCTGGCCCAGTATGAATACACACATAAATAAATGGTCACAAGAATGCATGAACTGTCAGAAAGCAAAGGTACAACGACACATCAAAACACAACCTCAGAAAATACACATTCCACACGGTCGTTTTGAACATATACACATCGATTTAGTAGGTCCATTACCAATATCGAATGGTTACAGATACCTATTAACCACCATCGATAGAACTACACGTTGGCCTGAGGTTTACCCACTAAAAAACACCGAGACTAAAACAATTATAGAGACTTTCAATTGAGAATTCATTGCACGCTTTGGTGTTCCGCGCGAAATTACTATAGATCGCGGTCCTCAATTTACTTCCAACACGTTTAAGCAATTTTGTAAGAGCATAGGAAGCCACCATATTATGATCTCCCCATACCATCCACAAGCCAATGGAATTTTGGAACGTTTTCACTAGAGATGAGCGATCCGGTGATTATTCAAGAACGTCGTTCAAAGTGAACGTGATTTTAAAATCACCGTTCTTTAAAATAGTTACGGTGATCGCGGTATTTTATAATGAAAAACATATCCAAGTGTGTGCTTATGAGAGATGTTATGATTTTATGTATCTTGTTTTTCGAAGTGATACTTAATGAAAAAAACAACACGTTAATTTTAATAGTTGTAAGTCATGAAAATTATTAATTCGGAATTTGAATAACTGAAACAAAATTATTTACCGAAACAAAGAAATAAAATTGACAAGTTGCGAATAGATTGCTTACTTGAGAGAGAGAGCAATCTAAAAATTGAGAGACAAAAGAAACAATTCTCACAAGCAAAAAATCACTGGTTTAATCACGCATCGCGGCAACGGCAAACCAAATGAAAAATTTAAAATAACAAAACTTAAAACTCAATCACTAATCACGGTTTTTGAAACTATTGGATCACCGCAGTTACTAGTGATTTTTTAATCACCGTGACTAAACACCGGTATCAAAAAATCGCTCATCTCTAGTTTTCACAGACAATTAAAAGCCTGTGATTATTCAGAAATTCCCTAGTTTTGTTAGGTCTAAGATCCACGGTTAAGGAAGATATCAAAACATCTCCTGCCGAAATGGTTTTTGGACAGAATCTGAGACTGCCGCGGCAGCTAGTAGTACATAGTGATCCAACGGGCAGCTCATCAGAAATTTTGTCAGCGCTTAAAGAGAAAGCTTAAAACATTCAGTCAGATAGCAAGTTTCATATAAGATCAAATCAAGAGTACATACCCCAGGCGTTGAAGAGTTGTAAATTTGTATTCATTACTTACGATTCCATCAGTCACACGCTTCAAAATCTGTACGATGGCCCGTTCGAAGTGGTAGACAGAACACCAAAATAATTCACAATTTTAAAAGGAAACACTACTATAACAATTAACATAGATAGACTTAAACCAGCATTCTTAGATCGAGAAACTACACAAACACTCTCTTCCACACACAAGCCAAAAAAGAAAGTACACTTTAATTTACTAGCGAACACAACAAAAACCTATGAGGGGGAATAATGTGGTGTCTGCATATCACATACACACGACACACATACATAAGTCACACAATATAAAATACTTTAACTTGTTTACAATTTGAATTTAAAAAATTTTATTTTGTTGATGTCAATTTTTATAAATCAAAATAAATTATTATCAAAAAAAATTTATATCAAAACTGTATTCAAAGAAATTAGTTAAAAAAAATTAATGTTTTAATAAATTTAAATTTAAATAAAAATTATTAAAAGAATTTTTATTTGTGGACTACACCACATAAAAATAATTATAAATAGGTAATATTAACGTAGAATTATAACACGCCAACGAAGTATGCTCCTTCAAAGCTCTCCATATGAGCAATGGAGCTCAATGGAATTGTGTATTAAACCTATGAATTAAAATAATAATAAAAAACATTAAAAAAAATGGGTCATATGGGATGTGATAAAGTTTTTAATGCCCTAAAGCGCATTGGTTTCCAAAAACAAAGGGTTAGATAAAGAATCATATCGTCGTCCGGGGATTCATGTGCACCATCCGCCATTTTGACAATTTTGAGTTATTAGTACCATCCCAGATTTTTGATACCAAACTTTTCAAATCTGCAATCCGTTTTTGGCTATCTTTTCTAGAAACTGAGATATTTCGTGTCCACTTTGCTCCATATCCCTTAAAACAGAAAATGTTGGTGACCACTTGCCCCATAAGTCATTCAATGGCGTATAGAGCAAAATTTCAATACAAAATGTTGAACTTGATTAATGAAAACCACTTTGCTCCATGTGTACTTAACTAACATAGTAGTGGCTTATTATTTTCTTTTTTAACTAATTATTTAATGTTTTTAAATATTTTTAATTAATAAAAAAATGTAAAAAGCAGACTAAAAAGCATAGTATGTTCAATAAGGTGAGTCAAAAATTGTGTTTTCTTAATGGTGAATAGTGAAAATATGTGAATTTTGAGGTCAATAACGGACCTGTAAAATATTTTTTAATTGAAGTGTCACAGCCCGCGCATCGATCATCGAAGTGTCTAACGGTGCACTAGAACGATTAGTACAAATAAGAGGAAAAAACTTTTATAAGTTTTTAGTATTTTAGGCATAGTAGAGTATCAAAAAGAGGTTTTAAGAATTTTGGAATTTTAAGAATTTAAGTGGGCATCGCAGCCCCCATACAACTTTTTTCAACACATTTTTCGAATTATCTGGAGAACTAGTAAAGCTATAAAAAAACTTAAGTAAACATCAAGTCTGTCATTTAGAGCAGATTTGTAAATCCTAGCTCAATTTGCTTATTTTGCTCAATTACAACGACTTCGATATTATCGTGTGTGTTGTAATTTGGAGAATTCACTTCGTCTACGCATCACGCTGCGACAAAATTCAAAAACGTTTTCATAACATTGTTGTTGTTTCCTCATGTTGGATGCCCAATCAGCCATTTAGAACTGGTGCTTGGATGAAGCTTACATGCAATACAAAAAGCAAGCTTCATCCAAGAATGCTTGAGAAACATTTGCCTAGGTAGTAAATTTCCAAGTTGCTTTGTATAACTATTGCGTAAAACACAAAAAGCAAGGATGTACAATAATACTTGGAAAGGCTTGCGTTGAGTAAGTGTTTTGCAATCATACTTAGAAAACGCTGACAACGGTAATAGTTTTGCAACTGTTCAAAGTTGTGGTGCTCTCATAAATATATATAAATGTATTTTATTTTAATTTTGTTCGCTCAGCAGTCATAAGGCTTACGGCACGGTGTTAGAGTGTCGGGCTCATATGCCATGGTTCGCTTGATTGATCCCTGGTGACGGCAAACACAAAAATTTTTGATGTAATGTAATTTGTAAAATTTTAACAAACGAAAATAAAAAATAATTATATATAAAAATATTCTAGTTGGGAATTGAACCTTAGACGTCCAAATCACAAGAAATCAAGTAATCAAGTGGCTTATCAACTAAGCCACAGAATAAAAATTTTTTGCGAGTGCTAATTGATTACTTGAATCTAGCACACCTGGAATAGCATTGTAAAAACAACTCTTGGATTAAGCTTGAATTAAGGTTTTTTGAAAATTCAAAACTTTGAATTGAATGCGCAGGCTGACTTAATACAAAATATTTTAGCTAATTACTATTTGATAGGCATGTATAATGGTATACAAAGAATGATAAATAACAACAACAGATCAGGGGCCTATTGCACCAACAACTAATCACTTTTCAACTTATCAAATAAGTTTTTTTCTGCTAAGTGTAAGTGATAAGTTTTTTCTATATCAAAATTTGAATTTTACTCATTTTCACTTTTCAACATATCTTGTTTTTGAAAAGTGTAAGTGATAAGCGTTGCTCCAAAATTTTCAAAAAACTTTTCAAATAAATTTACTTATCAAAAAACTTTTCAAATAAATTTACTTATCACACAATTGAAAAATACTTTTGTACGTGAAACATGTTATGAAAATAACTCAGGACACTGATTTTTTGGTGAAGAAGATTTAGCAGAAGGTACAAATAATTTAACACAACTCGTTCAAAACTATTACATTAAAACAATTCAGCAAATTTTGTTTGGTGGTTTCCAAAATACTAGTACCATAAGGGTATTGGCGGCATATCTAAAGAAAACCACAATCCTTTGAAGTAGCACTCAATCAGGACCTTTTGTGGTTCTATAAAGGCATGTTTCTTTGAGTTGTCATCTTCAGAAAATCTTCAATTGTCAGACCATAATGCTTTGATAGCCCGATATTTGAGAGATTATTTTGGCCCCACTCTGATCCTAACCCTTTTTTTCTTTAAAGATGGATATATTTTGTTATGGAATCACAGGTGCGGTTGGCTTCAACAATTAGTTCCAGCGCGAAGCTGTGTGGTTTGCTTGTATATATATATATTTAAATAAAATTGTTTAGATTGAATTATTTCAAATGTCTTCAGTTGCTTCCGCTTGCACTGGCTCTACCCGGAGCTTCAGTTTCGTAGGTTCTCTTACTTACTTACTTAGATGGCGCTTACAACCGTTGGTCGGTTTTGGCCTGGTCTAAGAATTTTCGCCAGCCTCTTTTGTCGTGCGCTTGCTGGCGCCAGTTGGAAACTCCAAGCGTTGTCAGGTTATCCAGTGCCTGGTCTTTCCAACGGAGATGCGGTCTTCCTCGTCTGCGTTGGCCACCGCTGGGTACCGAATCCAATATCTTTTTCGCTGGAGCTTCGTCGTTCATTCTCTCGACATGACCTAGCCAGCGAAGCCGCTCAATTTTAATACGCTTGACTATATCGATGTCGGCATATAGCTCATACAGCTCATGGTTCCATCGTATTCGGTACTCGCCATTGACACAGATTGGACCATAGATCTTGCGAAGGATTTTTCTCTCGAACGCTCCCAAAGTCCTTTCATCAGAGCTGCTCAACGTCCAGGTTTGTGATGCGTATAGTAGGACGGGCATGATTATTGACTTATAGAGCGTCAGTTTTGTTCGTCGAGAGAGAGCTCTGCTTCTCAATTGCCTACTGAGCCCAAAGTAACACCTGTTGGCAAGAGTTATCCTTCGTTTAATCTCAATACTGATATCGTTGGAGGAGTTAATGTTGGATCCCAGGTAAACAAAGTCCTTCACTACCTCAAAGGAGGTGTTGTCAACAGTGACGTGGTTTCCAAGACGCTGGGACTGTTTGTTTGTTGACACAAGATACTTCGTTTTATCTGCGTTCACTGCAAGACCCATTCGACTCGATTTTTTTTCTAGCCTGGAGAATGCTGCACTGACTTCGCGCGTATTTTGACCAATGATGTCATTATCATCAGCATACGCCAGCAGCATAACACTCTTATAGAAAATTGTGCCGCTGCGTCTCAGGTCAGCAGCTCGGATGATCTTCTCCATGACTATATTAAAAAAGTCGCACGATAAGGAATCACCTTGTCTGAAACCTCGCTTGGTATCGAAAGGAAGGGAGAGGTCCTTCCCGATTTTCACTGCACTGCTTGTGTTGTTCAGTGTCATCCTGCAAAGACGTATTAGCTTCGCAGGAATACCAAATTCAGACATGATGGCATATAGGTGACTCCTTATTGGACTGTCGAAGGCCGCTTTGAAATCGACAAAAAGATGGTGTGTATCGATTTGTTTTTCGAGGGTCTTTTCCAAGATTTGTCGGAGCGTGAAGATCTGGTCGATGGTGGACTTTCCAGGTCTGAAGCCACACTGATAAGATGCAATCAGTTGGTTAACGATGGGCTTCAGTCTTTCACACAATACGCTCGACAGGACCTTATATGCGATATTAAGAAGGCTAATCCCACGGTAGTTGGCGCAAATGGTGGGATCGCCTTTTTTGTGGATTGGGTAGAGCACACTGAGGTTTCAATCATCTGGAATGCATTCTTCCGACCATATTCTGCATAGAAGTCTGTGAATGCATTTAAACAGAGCTTCGCCACCGGTCTTAAACAGCTCAGCCGGTAGGCCATCGGCTCCTGCGGTTTTGTTGTTTTTAAGCCGAGCTTTAGCTGTTAAGACCTCATTATAGTCGGGCAACGGAACTTCAACGCTGTCATCCATAATTGGGGTTTCCGGGATATCATCTCCACTGGCGGGATTGTTGACAGCGTCGCCATTTAAAAGTCTAGAGAAGTGCTCCCTCCATAACATCAGTGTACTCTGGATATCTGTCACTAGATTACCATTCTCATCCTTGCAGGAAGAGGTTCCAGTCTTAAAACCATCGGCCAGGCGTCTTATTTTTTCGAAAAATTTTCGAGTCTCATTCCTGTCGCCATGCATCTCAATTTTCTCGCACTCACGCATTTCCGCCTCTCGTTTTTTCGCCTGAAAATGCGTCTCTCTTCCCTCCTCTTCTCTCGGTATCGCTCCTTAACAGCACGCGTCACAACCGACTGCAGGGTGGCTTTGTAGGCGGCGTCCTTCTCTGCAGTGGCGTCGCAACACTCCTGGTCGTGCCACTGGTTTCGGCGAGGGCGGTGGTAGCCTATCACCTCTTCGGCAGCCGTACGCATAGAGTGGGATATGTGCGTCCACTGTCCCCATATATCGTCGATCGGAGGAGTGCTTTCTTGAAGCAGGAATGAGAGTCGAGTAGCGAAGGCTTCGGCCGTCCGTTTTGACTGCAGCTTGTCGACGTCTAGCTTTCTTTGTGTAGGATTGCGAGCATTCTTAGCTGCGCACAGACGTGTGCGGATCTTGGCTGCGACAAGATAATGATCCGAGTCTATGTTAGCACTACGGATCGTGCGTACGTCTAGTACACTGGAAGAGTGCCTTCCGTCAATCAAAACGTGATCAATTTGGTTGCATGTTTTTTGATCAGGGGACAACCAGGTGGCCTTATGAATATTGAGATGCTTGAATCTAGTGCTACTAACGACCATGTTTCGTGCTGCGGCGAAGTCAATCAACGTCATTCCGTTATCGGATGTGTTGTCGTGGAGGCTGAACTTTCCGACTGTAGGACCAAATATGTTTTCCTTACCCACCTTGGCGTTGAAGTCACCAAGCACGATTTTTATGTCATGACGGGGGCAGCGCTCGTATGCGTCTTCAAGGCGCTCGTAAAAACTTTCTTTGGTCTCGTCATCTTTTCTTCTGTCGGAGCGTGCGCACATATTAGGTTTATGTTAAAAAATTTTGCCTTGAAGCGAATTATGGCAAGTCGTTCGTTCACAGGAGTGAATCGCAGGACATGATGCTGTATTCTCTTGCCAACTACAAATCCGCATCCAAACTCGTGCTTCTCCGCATGGCCGCTGTAGTAGATATCACAGGATGCTTGCCGTAAGCAACCCTGTCCCTTCCATCGCATTTCTTGGATTGCAGTGATATCAGCATTATATCTTTCCAAGATATCAATCAGTTGGATAGAGGCACCATCCCAATTTAGGGTTCGGACATTCCAGGTGCATTTCCGTAAATCATTATCAGTTTTTCGTTTGCGGTAGTCGTCATCAGATTTGGGGATCATACTTTTCATTGAAATATTTTTATTACATGGTTGGCTTCAAACCCAACGCACAACCTTTGCTTGATGACCAAAGGAAGCCCGCCGCTCAGATTCGCCGCCAAAGTATATCGGTATGATAGTTTTTTGACGTTTCCAGGAGACACCACGCGGAGGTTTGAGTCGACTTGAGACGATTTCGACATGGATAATGCTGGCCTCGCCAAGTTGAGGCAGTCAGACACGTTGCCATGTGAAGATCGCCCCCTTATCTCCCTTCGTAGGTTCTCTAAGCAACCGAAAAACAACCACAAACCACCAACATTACATGCAATCCTAACATCAAGATATTTGCACACGAAAAATTAATAAATAAAAAAAAAACCTATACGTATTTAAACCAACGGATTGGAAAGCATCTAAGTTCATATATGACTCTATCAATCTCGCGGAGAAAGCACCATTCTAGTAACGCATGAAATTTGTTTTTTTTTTTTTTGGTTACTTCTTTGCCCACCCTAACCATGGCCTTTTTTGCTGTTAATAAAAGCCCCAAATATTAACAACAACCTTAACAACGTCTACAAGAAATCAAGACCACGAAAGTTTAGGTTTACAAATTCATTTTAGGTTTTATTTAGAAAAAAAAATAATAAGTTTTTAAACAACATAGAACTTTCGAATGAGTTTTATATTATAACATTAGATATATAACAATTCAGTAAAGAAAAAAAATATTAAGATATTTAGAATTCAATTTATATATTAACATTTTTTTTTGTAAAAGAAAAAAAAAGTCTATATCAGTATTTTTGTTTAATGTTTAGTAGTAGCTAGCAAAAGAAAATTGCTATAAGTTGACAACATTTATTTTATATCAAAAGAGAATAATATTTTGAGTGAGATTTACATACATTAGTTTGTTATTTGAGTGAAGAGAAAGAGAAAAAAAAAAAATTAAATCGAATTGAAAAGAAAATTTAAGAGAAAATGTCTATTGTATTAGTGAGAGAGAAAGAGAAAAACAAAAAATGTTTATTAAGCACATATTGAAATTGAGTTAAAGCTTTAATTGAAAGAGATTTTAACGTACTTTGTAACATAACGAAGAGAGCGATAATTGAGATTTTGATCTATCAACAACAACAACCGAATAGCAAGCCCTGAGTAAACCAGGAACATATTACAACAACAATACTAGCTATTGGTAGATGTTTAAGCCAAATATGTTTTTGGTTTACCATCTTTTCTAAATTATAGGGTAAACGTCATAGGGTAAACGTCATGTAATAATTCTTTTCTTATGTTTTTTTTCTTAGCTTTTTAAGATTTTATTTTCTTTTATTTTTTTGTTTTAAGTAAAACTAACTTTTATAATTCTATTTCTTTTTTTTTATGCTTCTTTCTTTTTCATGTTATGTGCTTACTTACTTTGTTTTCTCGATCGTTTCCATCGATGGGCCCAGCGACTGATAATGATGAGAGAACCTAAAAGAAATGTTGTTTTTTTTTTTTTTTTTGTATTTTCAACAAAAGTTTTAAACATCGTTTAAGAATCTCTTTCGATTAATTACCATTTTTTTTTTTATTTGTTTTCCTGTTTTATTTGGGTTTACTTATATATGTAGGTATGTACGCGATTTCATTTATTTTTTTTTATTATTGTTGTTGTTTATTATTAACTTAGGTTACTAAAATTTAAATTCTTCATTATATTTAGTTTTTTTTTTCTTTTCACTATTTTAATTTTATTTTAACGATATATTAATACTTAGTATTTACATTTAAGTTATTTAAGAATTTTTAGAAGAAAATAGAATAATTAATATTAAAATTTTTAGGATATCAAAATTGTGTAACATCAAACATGGTTGAAAATAAGATATTTTTTTTTTTTTTTGAATTTTGAATTTATTTGAATTTTTTTAACAAACATTGTTGGCATATAAGATTATTTCTTTTGCATGCCGCATTAACATTGGATATAACAACGTACAAATGCAATTAAAAATTAATGGCTTATATCAAAAATAGTACTTAAAATGACTTAAGTTTAAACAGAGTAAAATATTTCATTGAAAAATGTAGTACAAATTAGAGAGAAAGAGAGGTTAGAGAGAGTAAGAAGAATACAGCTAAGAGAAGTGTTTGTAGATTAAATGCTTAAAGCTGCTTTTATTAGACACGCTTTTAATACTATTAGGTAATGAATTCTATGACCTGATAGAAGTGACGAAAAACAATCTACTGGAGTTAAGGAAATTATATTTAGGGATCATGAGTAGTGTCCGACCGAATATTCGGTTTCGGTTTCGGCCAGTTTCGGCCCTTTTAATCAGTTTCGGCTATTCGGCATCAATATGGCCGAAACCGAAACCGAAACCGAATATTTGATCGGACACTACTAATTCGGTTCGTACATATATTTCAATGGTAGATGTACGTTCGCTTTCATCAAAATTTTTAATGGTGTTAAGTAGAACAAAAACGTGAAATTCAGTCATTTGATTGACCGTGTGGGTTGGATCCAGCACAAAACGATAAATGTAAATTTTTCTTAGATTATAATATTAAGTTATTTAACTTTAAATACTAAAAAGTTCCTGAAAGTGGTATTAAAATGATCTCTTTATTTATTATTTTAAAGTTGGACATTAATTTTCTTACGGTCTTATTCATAAAAATATCTGAAAATAGATTTAAAGTGCTCAATAGTCAAAAAGCTTTTTAGAGATAAAATGCTTTTTAAAATTTTGTTATTCATAAAAATATTGTCTCAGCTTATTTGTTAAAATAGGAACCCTCTCAATTTGAAATGGGAACAGTGTCAAGAATGGTTTGTGAATTTGATAAATTCAATAATTTTTTGTTTATTTGTCACAATTTTATCAATATTTTGACATGCAAACAGTCAAAAAAATGTTTAATCTATGTTCTTCTCCGAAAAAATTGTCACTTATAATTTTTATTTTCAATATTTTGAAATGTTTTGCCATGTTTTCATACTTTTTGAAACAGTTTGAAGTATTTTCGACAATATTTGTACTCAGATTAGAGTAAAAATTTTAAAAAGGTTACTCATTTAAGAAGCCTTTATTATAGATTTTTGTCGTTATTGAACGTTTATGAATGCTGTTTTTGAAATTTTTTTTTTGTAAAGGCTTTATAAGAAGCTCGTAAATTTTTATGAATAAAGGCAAAAGAATATTTATTGTTTATTTACGTTATTATAATTTGTTTCAATTGTTATGTTTTTGAAAGCTTTTAACAAAAAAATTAAAAAAATTAATTGTTTTTTAAAACAATTTTTATGTAACCATTCAGTTTCGGTTTCGGTTTCGGTCGAATATTACAAAAATGGCCGAAATTCGGTTTCGGTTTCGGCCAAAATTTTGGTTTCGGTCGGACACTAATCATGAGGTTCATGTTTCGACTTGATCTGCAAAACTTCAGCTTTTCGAAGAGATATATGGGACAACGTGTGTAGATGATCCGGTGTAGGAAAATGCAACATCTAGCCTCTAAGTAACTTGGTAAGTCGCAACCAAGTATTTTTTTACAAAAGACAGAGATATGATCGAACTTATTAAGACCGTATACATAACGAGCTGCATTATTAAAAGCGACCAGGAGCTTGTGTAAGGACCGACAGTCAGGCTTGCAGTACACGACTTCAGAGTAAGTTATGATCGGCATAATCAGCTGCAGTACTAATTTTCTTCTCGTTTCTTCTAGCAAGTTTTCATCAGCCCATTGGGAGACCAAAGCTAAGTCCTCATTGACTCTAGCACATAAATCTTCAACCAGACCTATGGGTCTAGACATGTACAACTGGAGGTCATCTGCGTATGCATGCATGGTGACGTGGTGGCACTTGCTGAAAATATCATTTATGAACATTGTAAATAACAATGGTCCAAGAACGGAGCCTTGAGGTACTCCACTGGTAGTGCTTTTTAGCATAGAAAAATTTTGACCCACACGAACTTTTTGAGACCTTCCTTCTTAGTAGTTTCTCACAAGACGGACCGCAGATTTAGAAAATCTGAAATTTTGAGCTAGTTTTTTACAGAGAATAGAGTGGCTGACAGTGTCGAAAGCTTTGGAAAAATCCAACAAGCAGAGCAATGTCAAATCAGCATTATCAAAAGGTACTCTTATGTCATCTAGTATTTTGACTACAGCAGTGGAACAGCTGTGCCCAGGCCGAAAACCAGACTGGAGATGGGACATGAGGTTAAAACGACTTAAATGATTGGATATCTGATCCGCTATGAGTGATTCACATATTTTAGACACTGAAGACAATAGACTTATTGGACGGAAGTCACATGGGTTGCAAGCATTGGGTTTTTTCGCTATTGGAATAATAGTCACTTTCCAAATCTCAGGATAGCTCGAGGTGGTAAAGCAGTGATTTATTATATGGGCAAGCGGGCTAAGAACATGCGGTAAAATGAGTTTAACAAACCTAATGGCGATTCCATCTACCCCAGATGCATTTGATTTTATTTTCTTTATTGAGCGAGCTATGTCCATTTCACTTACAGCATTAAACCTAAAAACATTTGGAGACTCTGAATCACAACCATTATCATCATCATCAGCAGAACGAGTATCATTTGATGCAGAATTAGCTACAAAATAATCATTCAACTGATTGGGATCTAGATCACAAGCCGCGGAATCCATATTACATATACCGATCTCTTTTAAATTTGTCCACAACTGCTTGGATGGTAGCGCTGGATTTAGTTTAGACATAAAAAATTTCGACTTGGACAGCCTGACAGCGGATGTGGCATTGTTTCTGGCCTTCTTATGCTCATTCCAGTTTAAAGCAGTGGGGTTCCGCTTCCATTTACAAAACGTTTTGCTACGCTTTTTGAGAGCTATTTTGACAGACCGCGTGAACCATGGACAGCTACTATTTAGGACTTGACGCGTACGCAGGGGAACGTGCATATTAAAAAGATCATTTATTTTGTGAATGAAGCAATTTAGCTTATCATCAACTGATTGTAGAAACCAACAGTCTGACCAATTTATTCTTGCTAAATTCTCATACAAGGAGTTCATATCAATAGCCCTAAAATCGCGATATGTAAAAGGATTTGCAGGTTCAGCAATTGAAGTTTTGATATTTAACGCACAAAAAATTAGGTCGTGGTCGGAAACAAAAGATAATTGATCAAACAGCATGACAGCTGATGGGTCGGAAACGATGATAATGTCTAATAAGCTTGGAGGAGAATTGTTTGAAAACCGAGTCGGCATGAGAGTGTTTACTACAGTGAGTCCAACTTCAGATATTTTGTCGAGAAAGCTAGCGGCAAGATTGTTTTTGGTTAATATATTTATATTAAAATCACCAGTTACAACAAAATATTCATAATCGACAACACAATTAGACAATGACGTAAATAGGGGATCCAAACTGCAACTACAGTTAGGATTGTAAACGCAAGAAACAAGTATTTTGTAACCATTGCCTAAAATCTCGATAACTAAAAATTCTATTTCCGATTGACTCGATTTGCTCACAACATTCACTTTTAGATGTTTCTTGCAATAAATTGCAACTCCACCACCTCTTTTATCCAATCTATCATTTCTGAAAAGCTGATAATTTTTTAAGTTGAGATAGGAGTCGTTTATATCCTTGTGAAACCACGTTTCCGAGACACAAATAACATCCACTGTTGATTCAACAAAGACATGTTTAACCCAATCCAACTTAAAGTCATTTAGATTTCTGGCATTAAAGTGCACAATTTTTAAGCCTTCATGCTGCCTACATAAAATTTCTATCACAGTTTTTTGATTGTCTTTGACGTCAAAATCAGTATTATTTACAACTGACATAATAAATATATGTACACTAGCAGGCCACAGTCGTCCGAGGCTTCGCCACGGACATTTTCTCTTTATCAATAATACCTTTGCATATTTGAAAAATTTCAATAATAAAAAACGTTAAAATATTAGCATATTATTTGTATTTGGAAGCAAATTATATTAAATAGTTTAACTATAATAAAGTGAAGATATTTCCATTTTAATTATTTAATACTTCAGTATTAACAAAGTTTTTTGATTCATTGGCATTATCAGAAATAAGAAAAATCTGCTTTTCTGCTGTACCGACTGGTTTACCTTAATCTACTTCTACGTTTTTCAAAGTTTTGTATTAAATATTTATTATACTCCATCCGCAAAGCGTAGCGGGCACAATAATTTTGTCACGAAATTTTTTTCACGACCATGAGTCGATTAAGCCATGTTCGTCTGTCTATCTGCTCATTAGTTTGTCCACACGATTACAGCCGTGTCTTTATTGCAAATCTCTTTAAAGTCCATAATGAAATAATTTTCATGATTTGAGATTTGTCATACAGTGGTGCTCCAGTTTAACGAAAGATATAAAGTCCAAGGTCGTTTGGTAAATCGAAAAGTTCATTAAATCGGTAATACTATTTTCGAGTTTTTTTACCATATAACAAAGCTAATAAATTTGTCAACTTGAAACAAATATCCTTACATTTTTTGTTTCAACTATGCACTCCAATAATGTTGAATTTTTGAACTTGTTTTAGGTATTATTAATTATTATTATTAAATGTTTAGAAAGCTGCTGGTTAAAATCTGTTCACACTCCAAATGAAAAATCCAAGATTATGTCAATACATTCCTATAATGTTTTTTAAAAAGGAAACCCTACAATATGTATATTAACCCGAGGGGACTATTTGAGAATTAGATAAGTAAATACATATTAATGTTATAACAAATTCAAAAACAAACGAAGCGAGCTCAGAGAAGCAAATGTTGTTAAATAGAATACCTACAATTTCAAATGTTCGGAATATAGAGTCAACAACATTAAATAAGTGTTCCTTATATTGGGAGTTTGTTAAATCGGTGTTCGCTAAATTGGAGCACCACTATAATGCTTAAATTTGAAACATATACCCTGCAGTTGAAATTCAACAAAATTTTGTGAATACTTCCATAGAAAGTGACGTCACCAAAATATCAAAACCTTCATAATTTATACAAAAATTAATGTGTTTAATTGAAAGATCATACATAAGTCTTGTTTTCTTGATAAATAAAACGTAATCTGAGTTTGAAATATGAAAAGTTGGAAAAAATATAACCTAAATAAATCCGAATAAGCTTCAACCTGAGTATTTTGACTTCGGGCAAGTCGAAGATAATTTTTTAATGGTTTTATTTTTTATTTGTCTTTTATTCATCATTAAAGTGATGAATTAAAGTATATTTCTATGTATATATTCCTAACTTTATATTCCATAAAGTTTTTAAAAAAGCTTTTGTACTTCAAATATTCATCTTAAGAAGTGCTCAAACATGCTAGTATAGTAGACATTTCATCCAATATCCCAGCAAAATTTTTCGTTGGGTCTTGTTTTTTAATCGATTCTAAAATGCATAACATAAATGCTAATGCAAGAACTTAAATTTAATCCGTAATAAATTCACGGCAATGCATTCACATCAACTTGAAAGTTGTTATTCAAGTATTAATTTCGTGAAATCAATTATAAACTAACCGTTTTAAGCGCTTAATCTTTTCAAGTGACAGCGCTTTCGATTACCTCTAATGACATGGATATATAAAAATAATGGGTTCAGTAAGCGAGAGGGTAAGCGATGAATGAAATTTTCTGGATTACTTTTTCGATTATATGTAAGCGAAGATTTTGCTGGGATGTTCTCCAGCAATACATTTCTTCAGAGCTTTTTATAAAAACGTCCTCGTGTCATAAATGTAAGGTTAAAAAATATACTTTATAATTTTGTGATTACTAAGTTCTGAGACTATACATCGACAAACAAACCTTATTTGCAGCTCTTAACCTGCTAGAACATAATTTTTAATACTAATATGTTTTTGAGTCCTGTTACATAAAACAATTTAAAAGCTCAATTTATTACTTACTTCAAAATTTCTAAAAAAATTTAAAAAGGATTAAAATTCATTACATTTTTTATTTAAATTCAATAAATGGCGTTTTATAACAATTTTATGGCGTTCTGATGTTTTTTTATTACTTACTTCAAAATTTCTAAAAAAAAAAAAAATTAATTAAAATTCATAACATTTTTTATTTAAATTGAAGAAATGGCGTTTTATAACAATTTTTTGGCGTTCTGATGTTTTTTTAATCTATTTTGAAAATGTCTATTTAAAACTCTAAGATGGTTTCCTAACTCCTTTAATTTACTAAAATACATAATTATTATTCTGTTCAAATCAACTAACAAAAACTGTCAAAAATACACTTTTTAAGAAAAAACTATTCTAATTTTCATGACTCTTGGCCTTGTTCTCCCAGGGCAAGTTTGCTTTGGGAATTATGTAGATAATGACTATGAAACAAATTTCTGATATCAATTTGGTATCACTGTGATATTGTGATATTTATGGTCAAGAATAAGGCAGTCAAATGTTACAGACCTCAGTCTTGTCTATTTAAGTCGAAGCTAAAATGTCGAAATGTATAAAGAGTACTATAAAGAAATTTATAAAAATTAGAAAAAAAGTTTTTTAAATTAATTTTAATATTTTTTTCTAAATTTCACTTAACTTTTATATAGAAGACGTGGATTGATCTCGAAAAAATATTTAAATTGATAGTTATTCAGGGTCACTGAGGGAAAATTTGTTGACGTTTTACTTCCCGGTCCTATTTTTTCCTCAATTATGCAAAATTATTCAAAATAGATCTTTTGGGATAACTCACTTTTGCTAGCCAAAATTTTGCGTAAACAAAACATTTTTGAAAAATTCCTTGATTGCGGAAAATTTTTCAGTTTTGTATAAGTTACCAATTTATCTTTCAAATGATATCTAATATATTACTATCGATGAGATTAATTTTGTATATTGTTACCGACTTTTATAAATAATACAATGAATTAAAATATTTATGTTTACTCATTTGCACTTTAACAAAATAATCATAACAGTAAACTATTATTTAAAAGAATTATATTAATTTCGTAGTACTTTTTAAGCATTGCTTTTATGAGGTTAAGTATAACCTTCTAAAAGGGCTTACTTAACAATTTAGATTTGGTCCCGGGTGCCAGCAACCCTAGCTACGCCACTGCCTCACTCCAATTGCAGTCGTGAAAGCAAATAATTACATGCATAATTTACCAACAATTTTCTCTTTGAGTTGCTGCTCTTGCTCTCTTAGCGCGGAGCATCGCTCTTGCATTTTCTGTTAAACTTGTCAAACTTGTTTTACGTCGAGGTATTTATTTGTAGCTGTATTTGTAGTTTAAGGGAAATACGAACACTTAATTTTTCAAACTTTTAATTTATCTTTAATCTATACAAAATATGCTTTCACACTTGTGAATGCACATTTTGAAATATTAAAATATCTTTCTTTCTCAAGTGTAAATTAAAAATTTGGAGAACTACAATAAAAATATGTGTAAAAAATTGTATGCGGCGAAACAAATATGCACACATTGGTTTGCAGCTCATCATTCCACAGCAACAACAACACAGCAAGCTTTATTTAACTTGTATTCTCATTACGTTAAAGAGCGCCAACTGCTTTTGGTTACTCTTCGAATGAGTGTGGAGAGCAAGATCAATAAACTTTAAAGAGAAGGGTTGATAGCAACATGTAGTTGAAACTCTCGTAACACAAACGCGTGAAAAGCAAACGACCGAGCAATGCTTAGCATAGGTGGTAATTTCCTAAAAAACTTAACAACTTAATTAAATATATTTATTGTTAAATTTTCTTAAATAAACCCCACCTATGGCATTCTGTAGCACAAATATGATATTTTAAAATTTTTTTCATAAAAATCGGTCCAGTAGTTTTGGAGTCATTGACGTACTTAATATTTCCACTTCAATTTTATATAATAGTATAGATTACAAACAAACTAAAACCATTTGAGAGGACGCTGCAAGTGAACGTATAAAAGCTTAGAAGAAGGAAAAGAAAAAGATAATAGAGTAAAAAGTAAGAAACAAGATATATAACAATTAAAAAATAACATAAAAATAAAAATAAGGCAGCTGCATTATATACCATTCCCATCATCAACACGGCATACAGTTTTTTGTAGCTCTTCAATGCTGTTAATTTTAATAATTTCAGCATCTTTAACAAGCTTGATGCAGATGACACCCCGACGAGTGAATGCGTTGAATATTTTATTTTGGCGTTTATAGGCAATCGCCGTTTGGAGTAATTTCCGGCTCTCATCAGAGAGGCTCTCGTGGATGTAGACGTTGTTGTCAGAGTTGATACCAGCTTCACGAATATTGAACGCTTTTTTGTTTATCCTACGATAGTCCCCAAAAGCCTTTAGGACACGATTGCGGTCGTAGGGTGTGTAGAATTTAACAACCACTACCGGGTTAATGTTATTTGATTTTGCCTTCACTCTAAAGATGTCTCTTATTTGTGGCGAGTGTAAATCAATGGCACAACAAATAAGATTAAAAATACTCTTTAGGTTCTCGCCTGGTGATTTTGGTACTCCAAACAAAACCACGTCTGGAGAATATTCCAGGTAAATTTTAGCCAGTCTTTCACCAAAGATTGATCCTGTCTGCATTCGGCATTTTAAGGCCAGGGAAATACGATTGATGATTATACATTTTGCTTATGCCGCGTTTAGCACGTAGGATTATTTATATATATTTTTTTTTCTTGTATTTTTATAACAAAATATTCTTTTTTTAATTTATTTATGGTTTAGTGTGGATTTCCAACCACGTTTTGTCTTATGATCTTTTTTTCTTGGTTTTGTTTGCCTGGTGGCATCCTTATTCTTTATAATTATATATATTTCTTTTTTTTTTTTTATTTCTTTCAAACTTAGTGTAGTTCTTGTTTTAGTTCTTATTATCCTTTTTTTTATATACATGTATAGTTTTTAAATCTTAGACGTTGAGTTAATTTTTAGTTTTTTATAATTTAACACGATAGCACGAACATTTTGCACGTTTGACTTCCAAAATCTGACTCCCCCAAAACAATAAGCAGTCAAACTGTTCTTGGCATCAGGCGATCGAATAGCGTTTTTTTTTCTGCTCTGTGCTTGCTGGCATGCGGTAAATTTAAAGTTTGATTTGTTCTTGTTTATATATTTTTTTTTTCTTAACTAACGCAATAGTGCATACAGTCGGTCATACCAATATGTATGCATCCCTACTTTAGGACTTTATGTTTAGTTTATTATTTATAATTATTTACTTTTATATATTTTTAATTCTTTATTTATGTAACATGTTGTATATGTTATCATATAATTTTTTTTTTCTTTTTGTTTCTTTTTTTTTATTTATTATTTTAATTAAATATCATTTACACACACATAAGTATTCCAAATGAATTTAATGTTTCTGGCTGTTGCGTAGGGTGCTAAAGAAAAAGATGTTCCGCTAACTTTTAAGCTTGTCGCTAAGCCAGAAATGAACAAATTCTTTTTGGGCTACGGAGGTGGGCACTATTAGTCCGCGAGCTAATGAGGAGTCAATCAGTAACTAGTACATATAACAGTCCAGTACAAAACAGGTAATGAAGACCGAAAATTTCAAAATTTGAAAGAAACATGACCTGAAAAGGACTGTTGTTCTTATAAAAATTTTTGTATATCCTTCGCGTGATATATTTCTCTTCTCCCAGTATCAAGGTCTTCTAATTCATACATACAATTGCCTTTCCTACCAATTACACATGCTTTTACAAATTTTGGTGCAAATTTAGCACAAAATCGCTTCGTGGCATCACTCAGAATAAAATTTATTCTGTAAACTTTCTCCCCAATTTTGAAAGTTTTATTGGAACTTCGCAAATTATATCTTCTAGCTGACGATTCAAAAGCTCTTGCAATATTTTCAAATAAAGTTTGTCTTACTAACTTCAATCTGTCATTCTTCTCAAGGATATTACCATCGAACAATTGAAGCTTTCGCAATAGTTCATAGTCTGACGCATGCGTTACCATTTGTTGGCCGAATAGTGCATAGTATGGCGTAAAACCTATGGTTTGATGATGCGAACTTCTTAAGGCTTCAGCAATATCGCAAAGATATTTGTCCCAAACGGTTTGGTCTTTTGTTATATAAGATCGAATTCCGGCAATAATTGATCTATTTACGCGCTCACTGGCGTTTGCTTGAGGACTATATAAGGCTGTGTATACGTGTCGTATCCCTCTTTCGTTCAGAAAATTGTTAAAATAAGTTGCCTTAAATTGTTTTCCGTTGTCACTCAGAATAATTTCAGGAGTGCCAAAGATACTAAAAACATTGTCTCGAAGATATTCGCATATAATCGGTGCAGTAAATTTCTTAATGGCTTTAAAAAGTGGAAACTTAGTTAAATGATCCAGAACAATTAATATACCTATGTTTCCTTGTTTGGATCTAGGATATGGTCCTAAAAGATCGATATAAACCTTTTCAAAGGGTCTCTGTACTGTATACTGACTTGACATAGGTGGTCGTAAAGTTTTATTAGGTGCTTTCGTTTCGTGGCATACATTACATTTTGTGATAAAATGTTTTATATCAACTGTCATATTAGGCCAATAAAGATTTTTACTTATGCGTGCAATGGTTTTGGCTACGCCTCCATGGGATTTGTTCGGAGGTGAATGGGAGTTTTTAATGACATCTTCGACTAAAGATCTTGGAATCCATAGCTTCCAATTGAAAGCTTCATCTCCTGCATTTCCATTAGGATGCTCAGTACGTTTATAAAGATGTTTGTCAAGAATTCTCAGGTCAGACAACCTCTCTTTATTTTCACGAACATATTTTTTTATTTTCTCATATTCATCTGAGCAGAATTCAGGTGAATCAAGCTTAACAAGCGGTTGAAACTCTAGTTCTCCTATCTCATCAAAATTTTGACGTGATAAACAATCTGGAACAACATTTTGCGTTCCTTTTCGGTGTTCTATTTTAAACTTATAGCCTTGGAGCTTTAGCGACCAGCGAGCTAATCTACCTAAAAAGTCTGTTTGACGCATGAGCCATTTGAGACTAGCATGGTTGGTAATAATAGTAAATTCTTGCCCCTCGACATAAGATCTTAACTTTTTTAAACTCAATATCGCTGCCAGACATTCTTGTTCTGTTACGCTATAATTAGTTTGTGCCTTATTTAGTTTTTGCGAAAAATAAGCTATAGGAACTTCAACATTATCATCGTTAGTTTGTGCCAGTACTCCGCCTACTCCTAGATTACTTGCATCGCATTGTATTATAAAGGGTTTAGTGTAGTCAGGGTTAGCTTACACAGCGGCTGTTGACAGTTTATTTTTCAAAATATCAAAAGAGTTTTGAGCTTCTTCACTCCATTTAAAACCTTTGCCCTTTTTGAGAAGGTTCGTTAGTGGTGTCGTTATTGAAGAAAAAATATCTATAAATCTCCGGTACCAGCCGGCCATTCCTAAAAATCTTCTTAATTGTTTAACAGTAGTAGGTGAAGGGTAGTTTGCAACAGCTGATATTTTATCTTCGTCAATACGTAGAGATCCATTTCCTACAATATATCCAAGATATTTTACCTCTTTTATACAAAAATGACTTTTTTGCACATTTATAGTAAGTCCTGCTGTACGCAAATGATGAGCCAATTCCATAAGAACTGTCATATGGGAATCAAAGTTTTCCGATACAATAAGAAGGTCATCCAAATACACAAAAACTTGGTCTTTTAACTTTGGAGGTACAACTCGATCCATCAGCCGACAAAGAGCCTGGGGTGCATTGCAAAGACCGAAAGGCATAACACAATATCTGTAAAGAGGACGATTAGGTACCGTAAAGCAAGTGAAATCTCTCGAATTTTCAGACAAAGGAATTTGCCAAAATGCTCTGCGCAAATCTAGTGAACTGATAAACTCGGCTTTTGGAAGCCTACTGAGAATACCCTCAATATGTGGCAATGGATATGCGTCCTTGATTGTAACACTGTTAACTTTCCTTGAGTCAAGACACAGACGGACTTTATCGGACTTTCTTACTAAAACGACTGGACTGGACCACGGACTGTACGGTGCTTCTTCAATCACACCTAAATTAATCATATCGTCAATCTCTGAATGAACGAGTTTTTCAACGGCTGGAGAAATTGGATAATATCTTTGTTTGATCGGACGGACATTTGGCTCGAGTTCAATTGTATGTTCTATTATCGAAGTTTTTCCCAGACCTTCTTTCTCATACGATGGGAAAAGCATTTTAACTGCATTTAAGCGACATTTTTGATCATCGCTAAGCAAGTGCATATTTGGCTCCATTAAGGTTTTCTCATCATCAATTATCTCAATTCCAGCTATAATATTTGGTGCAATTTTAAATTTCGACCAAAAATCAACTCCTAAAATAATTTCTTGCGATAAACTAGGCACAACAAAAAATTTAATTTTCTCAGTTTTATTTTTAAATGTTACATACTGAGAATAGGTTCCATATACAACCTGCTGTCTTCCATCTGCTGTTCGAACAGATGTTTGATGTTTTCTGAAATCTGATCGATTACAGATATCTTTCGCTAAATTACTACCTATGCACGATACGCACGCGCCACTATCTAGCAGTCCAAGATAAGTTTTGTTTAATAATACAATCTCAGCATATGGTCTTAAATCATTTGACTTATTTTGAATTACAGCAACAATGTTTTCTATTTGTTTTCTACCAAACTTCACCTTTTCCCAAAATTGTTTGATTCGGGCAGCCGAACGTTTAGGGGAACAAGCAGATTGAACTGATTCATCTTTACAAATTTGAGAACGTTTCTGATTATAAATTCTTAAGCGTTCCTCATATGGAATTATAACTTTTAACTTTGAAGTGTTTTCAGTTAGAATATTGGGTGTTAAATTAAGTTTTAATTCTGTCTTGCTTGGTCTTTGCGAAGGTTCGTATTGAAGCCTTCGCTCGTCTTCAAGTTTCCCGGATTGCAATTATTGCAATTGGGCTTATAGGTATCAACGGCTCCACATCCGTAACAAAACAATTTTCTTTCTTCCAGACAATCAAAGTACCTGTGACCTTCGACACGACAATTCCAGCAGACTAATTTAAAATTATTAACACGCTTGTTTATCTCCTCGATACTAAAACTAGGTTCAGTTTCTACTAATACCTCAATTCCTGATTCAGCTTCTATTTCATTAATTTGACGTTTAAAGGGATGACTTCCAGGCTTTGCACTAATGTTAAAATTTGTCGTGATATTCGGCTTAGAAATTTCATTGTACAAAGTCTCTCCTTGTAAACAAAATTTACGCAAATCGGCTAAAGAATTTATTGGAACGTAAAGTAATTGCTGCCTTATTCGTGGGCGTAAGCCTCGTTGTAAAATTTCCACAAGTTCAGACTCAGGAAGCGGAATATGAAGATTTTCCGTCATTTTTAAAATAGAATTGCGATATTCGTCGAATGATTCTGTATTACCTTGTCGTCTTCCTCTTATTGTTTCTTTAATGTCTGTGTCTGTTCTATGCTCACCAAAATTGGTTCGCAGTGCTTGGCACAAAGAAGGCCACGTGACACGATCGACAGAACGTCGGTAACGCCAATACCAATTTTTGGCTTCATGGATAAATAAGCCCTGGACATGTTCACATAAAAGGTTAAAATTTCCAACTAATGTGTCAATTACTTGTGACTCTATTCTGTAAATAAAGCTTTCAACAGGCAAACTAGAAGTGCCATCAAACTTAATGTCCCAACTTGAAATAAGATGAGCTATTCTACCAGAATTAGAAACAATCGAAGAATCACTATATCGACAGCGTTCTGGTCTGTCGATACTTTCATTTATTGGATTGCTCCGTAGATTTGGCATATCTCTAGGTAAGTCAGGTATCGGATGAATCCGATTCGAAGATGGCGTATTGAAATGGCTCGCTACTGTTTCGCGAGTCTGAATGTCATTAAGATTTAATCGACCCATTATATTGTTCAACGAGCTTTCCAGTCGTTGTTCGATAAGTTGTGTAATTCGAGATTCTAGCGATTCTAAAGTATTTGCCTGTCTAGCAGATATAACGGCATTAACTATATTACGAATTCGAGTTTCCTCAGAACTATTACCTTCTTATTACGTTCAATATTGATTCCAACATTGGATGCTACTGCTGTGGAAGAAGCTTCGTCACGTATTACTTCTTGTTGTGACACGTGAACTGGTTGTGGATAAGTTTAAAGATAAATTCAATTCAATTTATTTAAATAATTATGTTCACATATAAGACATAGTCTTTTAAATGCAGTAAGAATATTAATATTAATATTAAAATAAATAACAACAAGTAATAAACAACGGAAAGGAACAACTTAAAGCTAAATAGACAAAAAAAATAAAATTATAAAATATAAAACATAAAATAAAATTAAATTTTTTATTATTATAAAATCATTAAATTTTAATATGAGAAAAGTAATAAAAAAAACAAATTGTGAAAAAACAAAAACAAGTATAAATAAATGTATTCAATTTAAAATTATAAAGAGTAGTTTAATATCTAATTTAAGATGAAGATTAAACATTAAGAATAAACACATAAGAAGAAAGAAGAGTATAAGAAACAAAATAGCTAGAGATTAGGAGTAGAGTTCGAATAGTTCATGCTTGCAGTTGTGCTTGTTTGAAATTGATTTTATTCTTGAAGGTAGCGAATTCCATATTCTAATAGCGTTGACAAAAAAAGTCTGCTTGAATTTAAAAGATTATGTATTGGTATGACAAAGTTCAAATTTCTAGACGATCTACAGAAATGGAGTTTCTCAAATAAGTAATTTGGGGTTTGTGTTTGAATCAGATTGTGCAAGAATATGCAGTTTCTAATATCTAAGTATGTAAATATATTACAACCAAGTAATTGATTATTTAAATGACTAATGCGGTCAAACTTTCTCAGCCCATGCACGTATCTGACAACATTATTGAACGCAAGTTGCAACTTAAGTTTGGACCTAGAATCGAGTTTACTGTACACAATATCTGAGTACAATATTATTGGCACTATAAGTTGGATCACCAATTTTCTTCTAGTATCCATAGGCACAAACGACGCAGACCACCTAAGGTTCCGTAACGCAAAGTACATTTTGTAGACAACCGAGTTAATATGGTCTTCACAAGAGAGTTTAGAATTAATGTAGTAACCAAGATTTTTAACACGCTCAACGAATTTCAGCTCTACATTGCTTAGAAAGATAGCTGGTATATCAAGAACATCGCAACGAGATTTAAATATCGGCAAGACATATGATTTAAGCGGGTTGAGGAGCAGCTTATTGGCTTTAGACCAATCGGTTATTTTATTCAAGTTTTCGTTAACTTTATCGCATAGATCTTCAAGCAGGCTAATAGGACTGGATAGGTATAGCTGAAGATCATCAGCATATGCATGAATAGACACGTAACGGCAAGTGCTAAAGATATCATTTATGAACATTGTGAATAGAAGAGGACCAAGTACAGAGCCCTGAGGCACCCCAGAAGATAAGTACCTATACTCAGACAGACTTCTTCCAACCCTAACTCTTTGAGATCTTCCAGTCAAATAACTTTTTAACAGACGGACTGCGGTGCTAGAAAAACCGAAGTTAGCCTTAAGTTTATTGCATAGTAATGCATGATCAACAGAAAGTCAGAGAGAAAAAAAAAAAAAATCAGAATAAGATAAAATCAATGTTAATGCTGGTCAGAAAACTTGCAAATTGCAAATAATTACTGCAGCTCCACTCCATTTACATGATAATACTTTTCTAATGAAATAAAACGAAGCACGTGTGTCGTTTAAAGGTCTGAAAAACTGGCATTAAGCCTATTTGATCAGCAAATCCACAAATACTCATACGGTGCAGAATTTTCGAAATTCAGTAGGAAAATATTAAAGCTAACCTGTAGTCGTATTGGTTCAACGGTGTTATGGATAAAATATAGGAACTCACGAATACTTACGTGGGCCCCACGTTGGGCGCCATTTCTGTTATGGAATCACAGGTGCGGTTGGCTTCAACAATTAGTTCCCGCGCGAAGCTGTGTGGTTTGCTTGTATCTATACTATTATATAAAAGGCTTCTCACGTATCTACGTAGAAGTGTAACTCAAGAACTACTCAATCGATTTTTGTAATTCTTTCACTAACATAAAGCAACATGTTTAACTAAGTCCTTTGCATACTTATTTTCTTCAAAACTGCTCTAAAAAGTTATTGAAATTTGAGTTTAAAAAGTAGCCAAAAAAATCAAATCATTGAATCGTTAGATACACAACCAGCGCGCTGCAGCGTAAAGCTTTCTCGCTCTTTTCCTCTCCGATTGTGTTTGTTGTTATTGTTGCTTTTACTTAAAGTGTTTTAAATAAGGGATGTTTTACGTACAAGAGCAGACGCAAGAAGTTGTCTCATTCAGTTGGCGCTGAGACTTCAAGCAATTAAGTCTTTGATGCTTAATTTTTAGCTATGCCATATTTATGCTAAACATGTAAATGTTTTGGTCATTAATACAGTCAAACCTATTATTAGAAACAGACCGCTTCTGTGCGATTTTTTTTAGTGCTATTTGTTTAAGGCGATTTTTTTATTTACGCACATTCTTTAATGCAATTTCTTTAATGGTGCACAAGAGTTTCGGGAATTTGTTCGCCCGTTTTTTTTCTAGGTGCATTACTGTACTTAAAAAGGTAGATCCAAAATTTGAATCCAAAATTTAAAAACCAGTAAAATATCCAATTTTACTTCCTTCATTCAATTGCGTTTCCTAACGTTATTTTTGATTATAAAATTATATTTTAATTATAGCCTTGATTATAAAAATCGGATAAGTAGTATCCAAGATAGACTTGAAAAGAGCGAGAAAAAAATTTAAAATATTGGCGCATAGTGTTATCAATGTGTGGAAAGGTGTGTTCGCATTTGTTAACAGGTGTAAGTGTATTGATACGATACTGAAAGGTGTGGTAAAATTCATTTAAAAAATCCTTAAATTAATTTAAATGGAACAGTTTTCATCCCGATGCTGCTTACTTTAAAACAAGATGTTAAAAGTTACAGATAGATAGATAGATAGATAAATAGATTAAGATTTAGTTCGTGCTAAAGAATTAAAATATCGTTTTTGGGAAACGAAAATAGATTCCTGAGCTGAAAAAAGGTAAAAAGCTCTTTATTTAGACTTCTCAGACCTTACCGGATGTAATTTCGTTTTTGGAGCGAAAATTTAGTGTACTTGAAAATCTCCTATACAAATAAAGGACGGTCATGTAAAAAGTAAAAAGTTAATGCAACTAAACCAAAAGCCTTAAAATATTTTCATAAGAATATGTATCGCCCAATTCATATTGAAGTATAATATAATTTGCACTCACCATTTCCGATTTGGCTCAAATTTTTTTCTTGGATTGGTTTAGTGTTTTAAAAGAAAATTCGGAGTTTGAGATTTAAAGAGTTTTTTCGCGGACCCACAGCCATGCGTATGCCTAAAAACGGTATATTTTGAGACAACATTGCTCTGTCAATTTAAATTCGATTTTTGTAAATTTTATTTTTTAATTTTTTTAAATATTTAATTTAAAAGTTTAATGCCATGCCAGCATCAGACGTTATAACTTTTTGTAAGTTTCATAATTTAAGCTTTTTTAACGTTTCATATCCTTAAAATGAAAATAAACTTTATAAACTTTTTAAAATTAACTTCTAAAACGTACGTTTGATTTTCTATAATAAACATTTTAAATTGAGTTTTTAAAACGTTCGTTTGATAGTTTAAAATGAACATTTTACAAAATAACTTCTAATTATTCTTCAATTCTAAAATGTAAATTTTAAAATATCAAATGAACGTTTAAAAAACTCATATTAAAATGTTTTTTATAGAAAATCAAACGAACGTTTAGAAGCTCATTCTAAAATGTCCGTTTTTAAAATGAAAATAAATTTTAGAGGGGCAAAATCTGGGTCAAACGTTTTCAAAAGTAGCACGTTTCTGCTTTTCTGGAACGTTACGTAATACGAAAGGTTTTCACATTTTTCTTTTCGTAAGTAGAAGTGAATAACGACATAAGAATGCATTCATTGAATACAAAATTGATCCATGAATACAATTTTGAATTCAAATTTTTCGTATTCCGAATGTTGAATTAGATTTTGTATTAAAATGAATGCTTTTAATAAGGAATGCAGTTCAGTTTCGTTATTCAATTAGCATTAATTGTTTTTCATGAATTTATTTTTTGTTCATTATTCGTTTTGTATTGTTTTGATTTTTTTATTTATTATTCAAGTTTTATTTATAATCCCTTTCCGACAGTATACATACAATTGCGACTTAATATGACTTAACTTTTTATTATTTCAACAAAATGCCTGCCACTGTGTGATTAGACCTGAAGCACATAATTGTATATGATGTTTTTTTTTTAAAGAAAACCAAAATATGCCCTTATATGTATTTGCGAAAACGAGTCAGAACAGTAAGTATTAAAATTTATTTAAATTATTTAAAGCTTGATAGATACCATCTAATAAGTGTTTTAACGATCAAGGCACTACAACTTTTAATTCGAAAATTATATTCGATTTTGAATTTGTAATTTCATTTATTTTTTAGCCACTTTCATACAAGTGCGTATCCTGAATTTAAAAGATTATCGAGCAATTTGATATAACAGTTTATTTCTTTGATTTTTATGAATTTAAAAACGGCAGGTTCTAAAATTGTATCAAATTTTAACCAACAGTTCTTGCGTAGATCGGAAAGGGTACTTAATTTTTAACAAATTTTTTTTTTCATTTATTATTCATTTTTATTCGATAAGTATTTTTTATTCATGCGTTTGATTTGTATTAATTTTTTAACCAAAGTAGTATATTTGAAATTTGGTTACTAACCCGACCGTACCGGTTATGGCTTTTTTTTTAAAATTTACATATTAACTGTTATATTTTAACTTTTATTTTTTCAGACAAAAGTACAAGTTATTTTGTGCCTTTTTTTTCGGGCTAATATAACAGTTACTTTTGACTTTTATTTTATTAGTAAAAAATAACAGTTATTTTCTGCCTTTTATTTTTTCGGTTAAAACTATAAGGCAATTTGTATTTTTTTCAAAGGCCATTTTACCGTCTAACAAACCATTGATAGCATGTGTAAAATATGCGCACCGATAACATGAAAAAAAGTAAAAAGAAAATATTTTTGACTGAAAAAATAAGTCACAAAATAACTGTTATTTTTGACCGATAAAAAAGAAGTAAAAAGTAACCGTTATTTTTGCCCGAAAAAATAAAAGGCACTAAATATCAGTTATCTTTTAACTTTTATAGAATTAGTCGAGCATTTTTAAGGCAGATTCTTACTGGGCCTGCAGTGGGTGCAATAGTTTTTTTTCCCAGGATTCCAATGATATCTTCAGATTTACCATTTCAATTTAAAAGGGTAAATTTTCCTGTAAGAGTATGTTTTGCCGTGACTATAAACAAAGCTCAGGGACAGTTATTCAATGTTGTTGGTGTTGACTTGCGTAATGATGTGTTCTCGCATGGGTAATTGTACGCTGGACTTTCACGTATTGGAAATTCTTCAAACCAATTCATATTACATACTTCCAAACTATGAATGTTTTACCAAAAACGTAGTTTGTTCAGAAGTTTTTAGCAACTTAAAATTATATCTTAACTAAGTTCTTTTATTATTATCTTCTTTTCATACCAAAAGGTCCTTTTAGATTTGTTATTAACATTTCAAAAGTGGGCGTGTTAGTTCATTAATCTTTCATACTTCGTTTCTGCGCTTAATAATTGTATTTTATATATGCTCCAATGTTTGATATTTAATGTTGTCATGTACAAGTCTTATTCAAGTAATATTATAAAATAATTTTAGGTGCGATAATTGGAGGACCTCCACCAGGTGTATTTAGTGGATTGAAGTGCCACACTATTGCATGGGATGTCTTTCGATGATTTTCACCTAGCTTCACGCAAAAAATAAAAACTATTAATGCTGTTATGACACTAATGCTATTATAACACACTATTTGTAAATAAAAAAAGTAAAGAACAACTCTAAAGTTGGTCTAGCCCGATTATCCTAAAACCTCCTTCTCCGAAAACGAACACAATCATATTTATTGAAGTTTGGACAGGACAGCGTCTGTCGGGTCTGCTAGTATATATATATTTAAATAAAATTGTTTAGATTGAATTATTTCAAATGTCTTCAGTTGCTTCCGTGTGCACTGGCTATACCCGGAGCTTCAGTTTCGTAGGTTCTCTAAGCAACCGAAAAACAACCACAAATCACCAACATTACATGCAATCCTAACATCAAGATATTTGCACACGAAAAATTAATAAATAAAAAAAAACCTATACGTATTTAAACCAACGGATCGGAAAGCATCTAAATTCATATATGACTCTATCAATCTCGCGGAGAAAGCACCATTCTAGTAACGCATGAAATTTGTTTTTTTTTTTTTGGTTACTCCTTTGCCCACCCTAACTATGGCCTTTTTTGCTGTGAATAAAAGCCCCAAATATTAACAACAACCTTAACAACGTCTACAAGAAATCAAGACCACGAAAGTTTAGGTTTACAAATTCATTTTAGGTTTTATTTAGAAAAAAAAAATAATAAGTTTTTAAACAACATAGAACTTTCGAATGAGTTTTATATTATAACATTAGATATATAACAGTTCGGTAAAGAAAAAAAATATTAAGATATTTAGAATTCAATTTATATATTAACATTTTTTTTTGTATAAGAAAAAAAAAGTCTATATCAGTATTTTTGTTTAATGTTTAGTAGTAGCTAGCAAAAGAAAATTACTATAAGTTGACAACATTTATTTTATATCAAAAGAGAATAATATTTTGAGTGAGATTTACATACATTAGTTTGTTATTTGAGTGAAGAGAAAGAGAAAAAAAAAATTAAATCGAATTGAAAAGAAAATTTAAGAGAAAATGTCTATTGTATTAGTGAGAGAGAAAGAGAAAAACAAAAAATGTTTATTAAGCACATATTGAAATTGAGTTAAAGCTTTAATTGAAAGAGATTTTAACGTACTTTGTAACATAACGAAGAGAGCGATAATTGAGATTTTGATCTATCAACAACAACAACCGAATAGCAAGCCCTGAGTAAACCAGGAACATATTACAACAACAATACTAGCTATTGGTAGATGTTTAAGCCAAATATGTTTTTGGTTTACCATCTTTTCTAAATTATAGGGTAAACGTCATAGGGTAAACGTCATGTAATAATTCTTTTCTTATGTTTTTTTCTTAGCTTTTTAAGATTTTACTTTCTTTTATTTTTTTTGTTTTAAGTAAAACTAACTTTTATAATTCTATTTCTTTTTTTTTATGCTTCTTTCTTTTTCATGTTATGTGCTTACTTACTTTGTTTTCTCGATCGTTTCCATCGATGGGCCCAGCGACTGATAATGATGAGAGAACCTAAAAGAAATGTTGTTTTTTTTTTTTTTTTGTATTTTCAACAAAAGTTTTAAACATCGGTGGCTTTTGTTGCTGTTGCATTTAAATGAAGTAGTTTAAGAATCTCTTTCGATTAATTACCATTTTTTTTTTATTTGTTTTCCTATTTTTTTTGGGTTTACTTATATATGTACTTATGTACGCGATTTCATTTATTTTTTTTTCTTATTTATTTTTTATTAACTTAGGTTACTAAAATTTAAATTCTCCATTATATTTAGTTTTTTTTTTTCTTTTCACAATTATAATTTTATTTTAACGATATATTAATACTTAGTATTTACATTTAAGTTATTTAAGAATTTTTAGAAGAAAATAGAATAATTAATATTAAAATTTCTAGGATTACAAAATTGTGTAACATTAAACATGGTTGAAAATAAGATATTCCAGGTAAATTTTAGCCAGTCTGTCACCAAAGGTTGATCCTGTCTGCATTCGGCATTTTAAGGCCAGGGAAATACGATTGATGATTATACATTTTGCTTATGCCGCGTTTAGCACGTAGGATTATTTATATATATTTTTTTTTCTTGTATTTTTATAACAAAATATTTTTTTTTTAATTTATTTATGGTTTAGTGTGGATTTCCAACCACGTTTTGTCTTATGATCTTTTTTTCTTGGTTTTGTTTGCCTGGTGGCATCCTTATTCTTTATAATTATATATATTTCTTTTTTTTTTTATTTCTTTCAAACTTTGTGTAGTTCTTGTTTTAGTTGTTATTATCCTTTTTTTTCATATATATATATATAGTTTTTAAATCTTAGACGTTGAGTTAATTTTTAGTTTTTTATAATTTAACACGATAGCACGAACATTTTGCACGTTTGACTTCCAAAATCTGACTCCCCCAAAACAATAAGCGGTCAAACTGTTCTTGGCATCAGGCGATCGAATAGCGTTTTTTTTTTCTGCTCTGTGCTTGCTGGCATGCGGTAAATTTAAAGTTTGATTTGTTCTTGTTTATATTTTTTTTTTTCTTAACTAACGCAATAGTGCATACAGTCGGTCATACCAATATGTATGCATCCCTACTTTAGGACTTTATGTTTAGTTTATTATTTATAATTATTTACTTTTATATATTTTTAATTCTTTATTTATGTAACATGTTGTATATGTTATCAAATAATTTTTTTTTCCTTTTTGTTTTTTTTTTTTTTATTTATTATTTTAATTAAATATCATTAACACACACATAAGTATTCCAAATAAATTTAATGTTTCTGGCTGTTGCGTAGGGTGCTAAAGAAAAATATGTTCCGCTAACTTTTAAGCTTGTCGCTAAGCCAGAAATGAACAAATTCTTTTTGGGCTACGGAGGTGGGCACTATTAGTCCGCGAGCTAATGAGGAGTCAATCAGTAGCTAGTACATATAACAGTCCAGTACAATTTTCCAAATAGAGGTAATTGGAGGACCTATAAAAAAATATCAAAAATATAAGCAGTTGATTGGGCTAAAAACTCCTTCAAACCATTCAAATCAGCAGATGAAAATGGTTCTTTTTCAGCTCTTTTGCTGCAGAAAATTTAGCTTCAGTTTAGATGATGGCAATCTACCAGTAAAAAAAAAAAAAAAAACTTAATTATTATTATTATTAAGTGATGTAAGTACACTACGAGCTATGCTTTTTTATAGCACAACATAACAGAACTATCAAATAAGCAATTTATAATAACAACTCATAAGCTCTAAAATATAACTTAGATGAGAACAATTTTGCCTTAATATAACTTTAATTAATTTAAATTTACAAAATAATTTGAAGAAATGAGAAATAATTAAATTAATTTTATATATAAGTATAGAGTAAGGAAGAAAAAGAATAAAAAATATAGTACGGAAACAATAGAGAAGAAAGTGTGAATAAACTAAGGAGTAGAAAAATAGGTTAAAACAGATTGCCTGAAAAGTCCTCTCCCAGTGATCTCCCTCAGTCTTCGGGGCAAAGCATTCCATAGCCTGATGGCATTGATGAAAAATAGTTGAGAAGAGTATAACAAATGATGCCGCGGAACTATCAAAACACGACTTCTTCTCGACAAACAAAACTGAAGTTTTTGATACAGATAGTAGGGTGTTTTTTCGGGAATTAACTTATGAAGAAAAATACAGTTTCTAGCATTGAGATAAATACTTCAGTCACATCCAAGAATTGCATAATGGAAACAGGACAGGCGATCAAATTTTCGTAAGCCATATACGTAACGTGTTGCATAGTTATAAGCAGTGTGGCCATGACCTGAAATAAAAAGAAGCTAAATTGGCCAAAAAAAGAAATAAAAAAAAAGCTAAAAGTTTTGAAAAAAGAAGTTAAAAAAAATCCAGATTTTTCATACAACTTCAAGTTTTATTTTCGTTTTAACATTACATTCATTTTTAATATAGGAACATCAGTATGATAGGTACAAATTTGTAAAAAGCAAAATTTGTCATTTTGTTGACAAATGCTCTAACGAGATAAAACAGCTTTTTCAACGTGAATCTACCTGTTATTTAATATTTGATATGTTTTTATATTTTGTATGAAAGTATTTTTTTTAACTTTTAGCAAGTTATAGCATATTAAGCTCGTCACAGAGACTCCAGTGGCTGCAGCTTCTGCAGAACGAAGAAAATGAATAATGTTTTCTGTGTTGGAGGGCCGTTCAAAAAGGTTAAAATTCGAAACAAAAAGGGATTTTTAGTCCTTTACAGGATCTAAAAAAATTGTTGCTATTATTTGGTTAACTGTAATAGTTTGTAACAAAAGTTAAAAAATACTTTCATGCAATAAATAAAAACATATCAAATATTAAATAACAAGTAGATTCACTTCGAAAAAACTGTTATATCTTGTCAAAGCATTTGTCAACAGGGATGAAAATTAGCAGTTCTGTGTTTTTTATGAAAGGAATTATTTGATAAGCTTGATTTTCTCTTTAAATCAACCAATAACGAATCTCCAGTAAAAAAGTTGATAAAAAATGCACAAAAATGCATTTCGGGGGACGCAAAATTGGTTTAAATAAAAATAAAGTACACCAATGGAAAGGATTTTTCATGTACTATTTAATTTTGGTACCGGAATTGGGGGTAAGATTTTTCCCATACACGTCGATACACTCTAATGTATATTGAGTCCTATTTAGAATAATTTTCTCATGGGAATTGTAAAAGGGAGTTGTCATTTTTAAGACAGATACAGACATCAAATGTTATGTTAAAAGTTTTAACTTAAAAGACTCATAAATATTCACGGTTGATTAACAAATTTGTTTAAAAGTTTCCAAAATTTCTTGAGCCTTAAAAATGGGAATCTTCTTTTTCCAATTCTCGGGAGAAATTTTAAATGAAATTGAAGGTTTGAAAAGTTTATTAAAAGTTTATATTATTTCAACATGGTTTATATCTCAGATATATTATTCTCATTAAATTATCATCAGATAAATCAGAGGAACTGCAGCTTGCATAAGCACTACTTGAATCTAACAGACGTATGAGATCATCAGTTACCTCAAAGTCATGACAACATTTTTCTAATAGTTTCAGTGAACATCGAATATTAAGCAATGAATTAGGCATTTTAATTTTAAATCTATTTTTTTGCTTAGTTTTTACAATTTTCATTGCACTAAAAAGCGTTATTAAGTGGTAAAACTAAGAAACTGAAAACCAAAATTCGTCTGCGGAATATTTGGACTTTTCATTTGCAAAATGAGAAAATATATTTGGCTTAACAACGTTATGAGAATTTTCAATAGAAAAAAATCGATCTAACATTCATTTACATGTGAAACGAGGGAGCTCTTAAGGGCCCTGCGTTGCTGCCAGATGCAAATTTTCATGACTACACACTAAAAAATTTGTATAGAATTTTTACACCGATCGGTGTTCCAGGGAGTCCTACACCGTTCGGTGTTAAAAAAAACAATGCTAGAATTTTATATCCGAAAGGGGACATTTTTTAAATATCCGAAGGATGTTTTTGTCAAACCCTGTCAGGTGTTTATTTAGAATACGCAAAATTATGATTTTTTTCAACACCGAAAGGTGTAATTTTTTACTATTCGGAAATATGTGTTTTTATAATTTTAATTTATTCATTCAAAATGCTAAAAATAATGTTATACCAAATATAATGGCATTCATGCTCAAAATTTGGATTGGATTTAATTCTATTTAAACCGTTTTTTGTTTTATTTTATTACTTTGATGTCAATTTTGGCCAGAACTGTTTTCACGAACATGACTTATAATTCTGGATTTTTATTTTCAGTCTTGTGAAATTTCAATTTTCAATTTGTTGGTCAATGCTTACGTGATTTCCATGCTTTTCTTCTATGCCTTTCTTATTTTACACCAATCGGATTAGTTTGTCATATCACACCGGGTAAGTGGTGTAAATAAACACCGTTCGGTGTAAAAAATGTAAATATTCGCTCACCGGTGTAAATTTATTTTGAAAATTTTTTAGTGTGTACTTATTTTTGCCTTACTATTAATCGGCAAATTTTGTAATTGTTAATAAAGCTAAAAAAGGCTGTTTTCAAAGTAAAAAAAGGCTAAAAAAACACGAAGCTAAATCGTAAATTGCGAGGCTAAACCGCAAATAAAAAGGCTAAATCTAGCCTCGAAAAGGCTAAAATGGCCACACTGGTTATAAGCGATTTGTAGTTTTAACTGAGAGGATGAGTCAAGTTTACTATATACTATTTCAGAGTATGTTATCACAGGTAAAATTAGCTGAATCACTAGCTGACGTCTTATATTAACAGGAGTGACACTGGCAGACAATCTCAAATTTCGCAGGACATAATATACTTTTTTCACTACACTGTTTACATGATCGACACAGGTTAAAGACGAATTAATAACAAAACCAAGATTTACAATCCTCGACACAACGGTAAACTTATTGTTACCAATATACAGATCAGGGACATCATTCAAACAGTTTTTATTTCTACAAATTGGAAGGACATAAGATTTTGACGAGTTTAGTTGAAGACCATTTCTACTGGCCCACTCATTGATACTACTGAGGTCTTCATTCATTCTGCAGCATAGATCATCAATGAGCCCAATTCGACGAGATAAGTACAACTGAACGTCATCCGCATATGCATGAACGGATGCATGATTGCAAACGGAAAAAAATGTCATTAATGAATAATGAGAATAGAAGAGGACCAAGTATAGATCCTTGTGGAACACCACTTAAAACCGATTTAATCTCTGAGCACAACTGGCCAACTTTTACTTTTTGGGACCTATTACACAAATAACTAAACATAAGATTGACAGCACTATCACGAAAACCAAATAGACTCTTAAGTTTATGACACAAATACTGGTGATTAACTTTGTCGAACGCCTTAGAAAAATCAAGCAAGCAAAGTAAAGTCACAGAACCAACATCATAGTGTGGTCAAATGTCATCAAGAACCTTAACCACTTCTGAAGAACACCCATGCCCTGCCCGAAAACCTGATTGGAATGGAGATAGCAATTTCTTTTCAAGAAGATATTTATTTATTTGTTGAGCCATGAGTTTCTCACAAACTTTAGCTAGTGGCGATAAAATGCTAATGGGTCTAAAATCCTTGGCACAGGAAGGATTTTGTTTTTTTGCTACTGGGAGAACAATAGCAACTTTCCATAAGTCAGGGAATGATGAAGATATAAAGCAGGTATTAATTATATGCGTTAGAGGACTAATTATATGTGGCAATATTAATTTAATAAATTTTATTGGAATGCCATCTTCACCAATTACATTTGATTTTATTTGCATAACACAATTACCATCATCAAGTTCAAATACCTGAGAGAATTCAAAGACTTGTTGCATGGTCTGACTGCAAAAGGTTTATCATTGACCACTGATAAACCTAACAACGATATCTTCTCATACAATATTTGTTTGGTTAAATCAGAAGCAAGAAGATAAATATTAAAATCACCACAAAGAAGCATTAAATCATATTCAAGAATACAGTTAGACAATACAGAGAACAAAGGCTCAACAGGATGACATTTATTTGGATTATACACGCACGACACAAGTATTTTATTAGAATTGTCAGATATACACATACTTAAGAATTCAATTCCAGATCCACTAGAACGACTAACAATACGAGCACAAAGATAATTTTTACAATAAATTGCTACACCTCCACCTTTTTTCCCAGAGCGGTCATTTCTAAAAAACTTATAACTATTTATATCACAGATCGTATCACTAATTTCATTACAAAGCCATGTCTCCGAAACGCATATAATATCAACTAAAGAGCATTCAAAGATATATTTTATGTAGTCTAATTTAGCCATTTCCCCTTTCCCCAGCCGCGGCGAAAAGTTTTTTCAATAAAAAAAATTTTCTGATCGGTCACCACCTCTCTGCAGACAATGGCAAACCTCAGAGAGTAAATAATGCCATGTAAAGTTTCTTGAGAACATGAACTTTAGCCGTTCGGAGTCGGCATAAAACATGTAGGTCCAGTTCTCGGTCAATTGTGTGCAAACATTTAATAACACACACAACACAATTGATCATAAGAAGCTCGGTCAAAGTCCTTTCAAGGGCTGAAATGGCCAATTTGTTTTTATTTTTTTAAATTTAGCCATGTTTAGGTTACGGGCATTAAAATGAACCACATTGAGGCCACTAAAAAAAAAAAACTCAGATGTCAAGTAGCTGAGCACGAATTGATTTAGCTGATGAATCTCCACTCATAAATTTAGGAGTTCCATCCTCTTTATTGTTGGACCGAAAAGAGTGCTGCTGTAGTTGTTGTCGGGTCTGACGTGGAGATGGTGGCATCGTTGATTAATTCAGCTCAAAAATCACGTCAAAAGCAGAAAGAAAAGCAGAGCGATGATGGCATAGAGATGGGGAGTGTGTGCAGCGAAGATGAGACGAGTAGAAACCAGCAGAGTGATGATAGCAGTAGAGGTGGTGAGTGTGTGCAGCAAAGATGAGACGAGCAGAAACCAGACGACAAAAACACAAGGATAGAAGATAAAGCTCGAAAATTTGAGTCAGTTATCAGTTCGTATTAGACGAAGCAGATTGACGAAAGTATATATTGATTAGGCGGTTAACGAATCGGTTTATCTGGTTTTATGTACAAAAAAAGCACAATTTAAATATATATATCATTATATATATATGAAGATCATTTTTAAATTAAAAAGTTTAATGTTTGCTGATACATTATATATATTTTATATTCATAAGTTCATAAATATCACACAAAACAAGACAATGCAGACATTTACTGGCAATTTGCATGCAATTTAATATTATTAACTTGTGCTTAGAACTCGCAAAAAACACGTTCACTCACGGCAAGCCACAGTTATGTGTGAGCTTGCCGTGAGTTTCTCCATGAATTTCTCCATGAATTATGTGCGTAGCATGGAGAAAATTGATAGCAAAATACCTGCCTAGGTTGGCATAAGCTTGGAAACTAATACAAAAGCTTTTATACCTATCAGTCTTATGTCCTTCATACAGAAAATCTGAATATATATCCTATATGCAAAGCGCAACATGCCAACCAGACAGGTAAATCTACAGACTCATCGATAAATGACCTTGTAAGCATAGCTGAAAAACCTATCGATAACAAGGAACTATGTATGATCGTTTTTCTTTAGCCACAATTGGACCGATAGGTGTTTTGCATCGTGTGGATGTGGTATTTTATATGCATTGTTTTAAATGACATGAATTGGCGTTGCAATAGTTAATCCAATGAATAATACTTTTATTTAAAGAATGTATTTTTAATAGTGAAAGTTTTTATAAGCACTATGTTGGGTTATCTGGTTATTTCTGAGTGGTGATATAACGAAATCTTTTAACCGTCCTTTTAACACTTTATAATCAGGAAATTTTCTACGTGAGGGCTCCGAAAGAGTGCGATGATTTATGAAAGTTACCCATTCTCAGAAGATAATTTATTTTAATCGTTATCACGTCAACGCATCTGTCAACTTCTCCATTGCTTAAAGGTATACAATTTCCGATAATATGTTATTTAATTGTTGCTGTTAATGTACCTTTTCAGTTCATACCTGAACAATACAAGGTAGATAATTGTTACTGAAATGGAGAAGGCATTTGTAAAGTAAATGCTCACAGCCGAGCTTTCTAAATCAAAAACACTGTCAACTTTTGTTTTTGGATTAAACTGATGAGTTTTCTTTGAATAATCGCATCTTCAAACCAAATATTCAATATCAAACCAAACAAATGCATATTTGGAGTAGACGACATAGATTTTCTCAGTTACAACATCTCTAAACATGGTATCAGACCATCAGAAGAACGAACACGATGTATACAAGAATACCCACAACCAATAACAGTTAAACAGATACAAAATTTATAGGTATGACAAATTATTACCACCGGTGCATTCCAAAACTCGCACATATGTTAGGTCCCATTTATGACATGGCGACAAGCGCATCAAAAACCAAAGATAAACACTTACAATCGTCAGACACAACATTACATGCATTAACAACAATAAAAGATAGTTTTGCTAAGCAAACACTAATTAATCACATTAATAGTAAAGCAAAACTATCAGTGGCCGTAGATGCATCTAACACTGCAGTTGGCGGAGTCTTACAACAAGAACACAATGGAATACTTCAACCTTTAGCATTTTTTTCTAAGAAACTAACACATTTTTTTCTAAGAAATTAACACAAACAGAAACAAAATACAGTACATTCGACCGTGAATTACTAGCAAACTATCTAACAATCAAACATTTAAGACATCATTCAGAAGGCAATACATTTACAGTTTACACGGATCACAAACCATTAACGAATGCACTCCACTCAAGAACAGAATGCAGCCCTAGACAAACACGACACCTTGAATACATTGCACAATTTACTAACACAATAACACACATCAAAGGTACAGACAACATAGTAGCCGATGCACTATCGAGATGCGAAATCGAAGAATTAAAAACACCCGATATCGACCTAAAACAATTACACAAAGAACAAAAAAATGATACAGAATTAAAAAATACCACGGACAACAAAATGTACAAATTTAAACACATTGACATTCCATTTTTAAACATTAGTATCTGGTGCGAAAATTTCACAAACAATATACGGCCTTACATTCCACAAACAACAACTACACAACATCTCACATCCTGGAACAAGAGCTTCCAGACGTCTTATCACACAACGTTACTTCTGGCCCAGTATGAATACACACATTAATAAATGGTCACAAGAATGCATGAACTGTCAGAAAGCAAAGGTACAACGACACATCAAAACACAACCTCAGAAAATACACATTCCACACGGTCGTTTTGAACATATACACATCGATTTAGTTGGTCCATTACCAATATCGAATGGTTACAGATACCTATTAACCACCATCGATAGAACTACACGTTGGCCTGAGGTTTACCCACTAAAAAACACCGAGACTAAAACAATTATAGAGACTTTCAATTGAGAATTAATTGCACGCTTTGGTGTTCCGCGCGAAATTACTACAGATCACGGTCCTCAATTTACTTCCAACACGTTTAAGCAATTTTGTAAGAGCATAGGAAGCCACCATATTATGACCTCCCCATACCATCCACAAGCCAACGGAATTTTGGAACGTTTTCACAGACAATTAAAAGCCTCACTCATGACAAGTAACAACCAGAAGAACTGGTATTCAGAAATTCCCCTAGTTTTGTTAGGTCTAAGATCCATGGTTAAGGAAGATATCAAAACATCTCCTGCCGAAATGGTTTTTGGACAGAATCTGAGACTGCCGCGGCAGCTAGTAGTACATATTGATCCAACGGGCAGCAGAAATTTTGTCAGCGCTTAAAGAGAAAACTTAAGACATTCAGTCAGATAGCAAGTTTCATTTAAGATCAAATCAAGAGTACATACCCCAGGCGTTGAAGAGTTGTAAATTTGTATTCATTAGTAACGATTCCATCAGTCACACGCTTCAAAATCCGTACGATGGCCCGTTCGAAGTGGTAGACAGAACACCAAAATATTTCACAATTTTAAAAGGAAACACTACTATTTATTTATTTATTTATTTATTCCAAGCTAAGCCTTTGAGGCTTTATAGCTTTTAAAAACTAGCAATATACAAACAATTAATTATAATAATATGTAACAATTTAAAATTTAATACAGTAACAGAAATAATAATATTTGAAAATTGACAATGATTTAACCAAGACAAACATGGTTGTGTATGTAAAGCATCATGGTGTCGGCCTAGAACGGTGGGTGGTATCAAGGCAAACAAGGTCTGTACACCACACTGATAAGTATAACCATATTCATAATGCATATCGTTCACAGCAAGGTGGTATTTCGACAAACAAGGTCATATTTACCACACCAATTTCCTTAGAAACAAAGAAATGGTTGCGAACGCTGGCACTGAGACAACGAGGTCTCTTTCTTTGGCCTGTCGTATATTTATATGTCATACAAATCGTTCTCACTGATTGTGAACAAAGTCCAAAAGATACAACCAGCACAGCTCAACCGAAAAAATGCGTTTACATTCACCAAGCATGATGATTATATTAATTAAGGAGGTCCAAAACAGGTTCAGGTCAGGTCCATTCAGATGTATGTGTTGAATTATGTATATCCATAACCAGGTGAGAATTATGTATTGGAAGATCATGATCAGAATCACTGTCGGTACTGCAGATAATCTATAATTTTAAGTTTAATTGAGTACATGGATTCATTTAAAGATATAACATCTGAAACAGAATTAAAGTCTCCGCATGCGCTTCTTAATGGTTCATTTTGCAAGTAATTTGTTCTACAAAAGTTCATAAAAAGTAGCTCAAAAGATCTTCTAGGACGAAGTGGAATATTAAAGTAAATTTTACTCAATAAATATGGACTGTCTACATATCCATGTATAAGTTTAACAATCCAACTAACATTAAGCATATTTCTCCTATTTTTAAAGTAGGAAGATTTAAAAGCTGTAGCCGATATTCATAAGGTGGTAGATTAAAGTTAATATTGCAATAAAGATAGTTCAGGCAGAATAACAGAAATTTTTTCTGAACAGATTCAATGTCATCGATGTAACAACCGTATCGTGGGCACCATACAATTGATGCATATTCTAAGATAGGCCGAACTAGAGAAGTGAATAAAGTTTTCGTAATAAAAGGATCATTAAACTCTTTTGCCCAACGTTTAATAAATCCTAGGGTACTATTTGCTCTATTTATTATTTTATTTATATGATTATGAAATCGTAGTTTAGGATCCATGGTAACTCCAAGACCAAGGAAACTATCTAAGGATTCTAATGTGTAGTCTCAAATTTTGAGATTACACTTTAAGAATGGTTTTCGCGAGAAGGTCATGTGCTTACATTTTTTCATATTAAGATTCATTAGATTTATTCTGCACCAGCTATGAAGATTGTTGATGTCAATTTGCAAGAATAAACCATCATATTCATTCTTAAAAGAAAGAAATAGTTTAACATCGTCAGCATACATCAAGATGTTAGAATGCTTTATGACCGATGGCAAATCATTTATATAAAGTAGAAACAAAAGTGGCTCAAGATGACTTCCTTGGGGTACTCCAGAGATAACAGGAAACTCATATGAATTCACGAGTTTAAATAGCACAGATTGTGTTCTATTACTTAGATACGATTCGATCCATCTCACCATTTTTGTGGGAAATCCAATCAAAGATAATTTTAGAATTAAGAGCTTGTGATTTACAACATCAAAAGCTTTGCTAAAGTCCGTGTAGATAACATCAGTCTGTAAACCTTTTCCGAAATTTTCTATTGTGTTAGATGTAAATTCAAGGAGGTTAGTGACCGTAGATTTTCCTGAGAGGAATCCATGTTGACATGGGGACATCAACGACTTAACTCTATGTGACGATCATGATGGTTCTACCTAGCTATAAAATTTTTCAAAATTATTTCTTGTTATACATTATTTTTTCCTTTCCAAATTATTCCCTGCTATAATTAAAAATCCATTTAAATCTTGAATAAATCGTGGAAACATATCCATATCCATAAAACTTAATAAATTTACTTTTTTTTCGTAGATAAATAAATTAAATGATGTTTTAAGTGAATAATATTACTTAGCTGTATTCTGAAAACAAGAATGATTAGGAAAATAATTTTTGTCATTGTTGACTTACTTATTGTTTCAATTTTATTTTATTTCTTACTGGACAAGCTGTAAAAGCATTATTCTAAAAATTTGGCAGCATTTCAAAGCTTTTAATGTAGAATTAACTGGAAAAAAAAACAACAAAAGAAAATGTGTATACCGAAGCTATATTCTAAATTTTTCCGGTATAATCATTCCTTCTTCATAAAGACCGCGAGCAGATAACACTAAACTCAATTCTCTTATCTTCTTTAAGTAATAAATTCTAAAATTTAGTTAATGTTAAAAGTTAAAATCATTGCTATACAAAATTATTAAGTTGTAAGCTATCGTAAACATTTCTGAGACAAGAAAAATAAATCCCCGAAAGGTAAAACTTAATTAAAGCACATTTTTAATAATTTAATATCTAAAGTTAAACTAACCCCAAAAATTTATAGGGGATTTAGAAAACATACACGTGTTTTATTCATCTGAATATTGAGCACACATTTATCCTCACATAATCGAATCGTCTATAATCTTTGATCAAATTTGATCAAACTACCCGATTGGAATATTGGGAGAAAGCAGAATTCGTGTCTCAGAGAGCCCCGGGACCATTTTAGCTTGATGTCTCGTCAATGTTGCAAAACCTCATGGCAAGCGCAACCAAGTGACGCAATCACTAGACAGTAGATCGGCTAACATGTCACGCTTAACCAACAACGCGAGCAATTAATAATTGTCATAGAAAACTAATAATTAGAATAGTATTTGAAAGAATTAAAGATTAATTTTAAATTAAATTTACGCAAGAAAAGTGCAGTAAATCATTTTACGAAAAAAAAAAAAAATATAAAACAAAAACGAAATGTGTTAAAATTAGCTAACCTAAGTAGAGAAAAAAAAAAAAACTAAAGGTTCATCCATAACTACATTTTTTTTTTGAGTAAAAGAAACGATTAACAACATCATCATGGAGCATAGCAGCAGGTCTGTCGCAGTTTCATCATGATCAAGTAAGTTCACCTTTTTTCCCTTTATATTAACTAAAAAACAGAAAAAAAAAACTAAACGCTGAAGTAAAACAAAAAAACACAAATTGTCCATTTCAGCCTTTGAAAGGACTTTGACCGAGCTTCTTATGATCAATTGTGTTGTGTGTGTTATTAAATTTTTGCACACAATTGACCGAGAACTGGACCTACATGCTTAATGCCGACTCCGAACGGCTAAAGTTCATGTTCTCAAGAAGCTTTACATGGCATTATTTACTCTCTGAGGTTTGCCATTGTCTGCAGAGAGGTGGTGACCGATCAGAAAAATTTTTTATTGAAAAAAACTTTTCGCCGCGGCTGGGGATCGAACCCGGGCTCCGAGCATGCTAAGCCACACACTAAACCTGTATGCCACGGTCACCACAAATGTCTACCCAAAAGCTGAAGTAGATTAAATTAAAATTGTGCTTTTGTTTTTTTACATAAATTATAAATAGAAATTTAGAAATATAAGTTACAGAAACTTATATAGTATATAAATATTATACTTGTATAGAAATATAAGTTGGCCTACATAAATTTTCTAAATTAAAAATATATATAACAATACATAAGTTAAAAGGAAAAAAAAAAAAAAAATGCGATATTTTGAGAAACACATACACACTTTTCTTGTGTTATTATTATTTACATAGAATTGAAACCTATACTATTTTAAGTCAAAATAAAAAAAAAAGAAAAAAAAAAAGCGATTTCATATACCAAACTGAAATTTGCTGCAAACCACCCTTAAATTAAAACAAAACAAGAAAAAAATAAGTGCATACTAATATATCTACGCTCTTTACTACATTAATTTTTTCATTCATAAAACCGGTTTCATTGATAATTTCAGCTATAGTTTAAAATTTGTAAATTAATGATATCAATGATGTAAAATTTATGCTTTAAAGTAAGAAGTAAAACGAAATAGAAAATAATCAAAACAAAGAAAGTAAGAAAAACAGAGAAGGCAATAAAATAAAAAAAAAAATAAGAATAGCACGCAACATTCCTATGACGCTCTTGTTTATAATGTTTTTTTTACTCTTAAAACTAATTACTCTTAAAGTCTCTTCACATATTATTATAAATGATTAACCCATGGTCGGAAAAAAAAAAAAAAAAAAAAATGAAAGAGAAAACAAAATGAAAACAAAAAGTAAACAAAACAAAATCATGTTTAATTAATTTCTTTAAATTTAACTTAACACGTAGCTGAACAGAGGGAAGGTTATGGGGTTTTCAATATTATCGTTTTTTTGGAGAAGTTTGAAAACTAAGGTTGGGAAATTGGCATATTGGATTTAAAACATCTAAATCCAGATTGCATAACAAAGAGAGTCGATGTTGTCTTTAAAGTTAGATTCAGTTTTATTTCTTTTCATACCTCAAGTTTTGTTCTTTCTTTTTTTTAGTTTCTGATAGACACGTAGTATTTTTTTTTGTAAGGTGATGCAGAGAGGCGTAGCAAGATTCCATACCCCATCCGACGAGCAAAGCCACTGCCAGTACGTGTCGCCCACTACTGTCCTCCTGCGAGATACATTGAGGATTAAATTCACATTTTTTAAAGTATAAACGTTGTTTATTCTTGTGCATATAATTTTGAGTTTTCGCTTGTGATGTAAATTCAATTCATTTTGAATTACAAAGATTTTAGATCACGTTCTAAAAAATTTGTCCGATAGCACAGTGTGACCGCTAAATTATTACAAGAACCATTTGTAAAAATTCTCAAAGATAAACCTTTTGCGAGTTCAACGCACCTAGTGTGACCTCTCAATGTCGTCACAATTTTTTTAAATTGATTTTTAAAAATTATGTCTTCGAATTTTGCTGCACTGACGCTCAATGACGTTTTCCAGTTATTTGCCTTATCGGAAATAGAAAACAAAATCTACTTTTATTCAGTTGAAGTTGTCGTAGAACAAGACTGTGCAAAAAAAAACTGCGAAAAAAACCAAACAGAGCGTGGAGCGAAGCCAGTTCTTGTAATTGTTGTAAATTTCTCAAAAAAATATGTCTTTCTTTTAATATTATTTAAAAAATGTGCCGTGGAGGACATTTGTTTTTTTACGAAACTGACGTGCACTATAAAAGACCTTTCCATTGAATACAATAACATAGACATCGGTTGAGAATTCGCTAAACACCAGCAATTTTAACGTTTTTTTTTCACCTTAAAATACTGATTTCCATATAAATCTGCTACCAAACAAAGTGGTCCCATTTACTCAAAAATTAACCGATTTTGGTCATATTTATCTTGTTGGAAAGACTATATGTAGCAGAATAGAATTTTGAACAATAAAATAGTTACTTTGGTACGAATTGTAGTATTATATTTTTGCGCACAGTGCACACTGGAACAGTATGACTATTTCAAATTAAGAATTTTGGAATGCATTTACCAACGCAGAAAGCTGTAAGAAAATGGTTTTTAGGCGCAGGTCTCGCCTAAAAGTATAACTACGAGCGTGGTCGCGCAGAAAATCGTGTGAAAATTTTCGTGATACTGCGCGGACATTTTACAGTTTTTACTTTATTTACTTGTACATGTTATTTTTCCACTCCATTGTAACCTTAATCTTACAACTTTCTGTTTTTTTAAATGCATTCCAATATTAATATTTTGAAAAAGTCATACTGTTCCAGGGTGCACTGTTCTCAAAAATAAAATACTACAAATCGTATCAAAGTAACTATTTTATTTTTCAAAATTATTTTCTGCTACATATTGTCTTTCCAACGAGATAAAGATGACCAAAATCGGTTAATTTTTGAGTAAAGGGACCACTTTGTTTGGTAGCAGATTTATATGGAAATCAGTATTTTATGGTGAAAAAAAAAGTTTAAATTGCTGGCGTTTAGAGAATTCTCAACCGATGTCTATGTTATTGGATTTAATCGAAAGGTCTTTTATAGTACAGGTTAGTTTTGTGAAAAAACAAATGTCCTTCTTGGCATATTATTGAAATAAAATTAAAAGAAACACATATTTTTTTGAGAAATTTACAAAAACTACAAGAACTGGCTTCGCTCCACGCTCCATTTGGACTTTTTTCGGATTTCTTTTTGCACATTCTCATTCCACCATAAATTCTACTGAATATAAGTGGATTTTGTTTTCCATTTCCGCTAAAGCAAATGACTGCAAAACGTCATTGAATGTCGATGCAGCAAAATTCGAAGACATAATTTTTAAAAATCAATTAAAAAAAACTGTGACGACATTGAGAGGTCACACTAGGTGCGTTACACTCCCAAAAGGATCATCTTTGATAATTTCTACAAATGGTTCTAGTAATCAAAATTTTTTCATTTTTCGTCACACTGTGTAGTTAAATTTACATGTAAGAACAGCATGTACTTGTATATATATGTTAACACCCAAAATTTATTCACCAACTATTACATTTTGTAATGTCGATTCCTTATGTTATTCAACATTATACATTACTCTGTTCAGTCGTGTTAAGGTTGAATGTCATATTAATTGTGCGATACAAACTCATTATTATAACATATGATTATTTTTTTTTATCTTTCCTCAGTTACTTAAAATTTGAGTTTTGAAGTAGGTAGCTTGAAGCTTTTATATTATTTTTATTTAACTTAGAGTTTATTTTTTAAATTGTGGAACTTATCATGGCTGTGAGGCATAGTGTAGATAATATGTCTCTAACGAATATGTCAGATTTCAATGTCTGCGGAATTTGCTGTTTAAGCCTAGATAACTCGCAATCTTCAGTGTCGACTATTTGTAAGCATAACTTTCATAAGAAATGTATGATGGAATGGTTAGTTGGTTCTTCAACTTGTCCGCAATGTCACTGGGACATAAATAAAGAGTCCTTAACGGATTTTGAGCAACCAGCGGTTGTTGATGCTTCTCAAGTAGCTATTTCAAAAGCCCCAAACATTATTTCGCAAGGTGCTATTCCAAAAAATACAGACTCTGTTATTCTAACTCGAGCCATGAGAAGAAAGCAGCAATACAACGCCAATAGAAACTGTACGCCTCAGCCTCAAAATGTAGACCAAACCGAAAGCCAACAATATAATATTAATTCAGATATAGAAAAAAGAATTTTCGATGCAGTTGAGCTTCGATTTTAATCTCAATTTTCTAAAATGCAAGAATACATAACAAGTTTGACGCAACAGTTAAACAAACTAAACTTAAATAGACCTCAAGAGCCTGAATGGCCACGAGTTAACTTCCCTCCATTACAACATAATCCCCGAGAAAGAAAAGAACGTTTATCTGCATCGTCTATAGTTTTGACCAACAGTAGTAAGGTAGAAAATCTAATTAATAGCTGGAATATTTCTTTCAGTGGTTCAGCATCTAGTTTGCCTGTTGATAAATTTATCTACATGATAACAGCATTGACCAATGATAGTTTTGGTGGTGACTTTCAGTTGCTTTGTGAACACAGCCACATTTTATTTTTAGGTAAAGCAAGAGAGTGGTACTGGCGCTATAGAAGAACTGTCGCCAGCATAGAATGGAAACCGTTATGCACGGCATTGAAATCACATTTTAATGAGCACCTTTCAGATACGGATATTCGCGAAAAGATTCGGGATCGGAAGCAGTTACATGCAGAAAGTTTTGACGAGTTTTATAATTCTATCTTACAGTTATGTGATAGGCTTTGTTATCCATTGCCCGAAGGTGAGTTGGTAGAAATAGTGCGAAGGAATTTAAAGCCACAATTGAGGAAAGAATTATTTTTCTTGCAAATAAATTCTGTTGCACATTTAAGACATCTTATTTTACGTCGTGAAGCATTAAGTTTCGAAATTGATAGGAATCTGAATAGAAATTTACAAAGAAAAGTCAATGAAATTGATTTTGAAAATGAAAATACGGAAGATAATTCGGAAGAAATTTGTGAGATCCGGAAGAATAATGGTGAGGAAAATTTAAGCAAGGTTAATTGTTGGAATCGTAGATAAAATGGTCACAGATTTTTTGATTGCCTGGAAGATAGAACCATCTTTTGCTACGGGTGTGGAGCTGAAAATATTTTAAAACCAAATTGTAGCAAATGTCAGTCCCAGGGAAACGGTCGGACGAGCGGCAGCTACAACAACGGTTTCCGCTCGGAGAAATAAAAAAAGATAAATCTGTAAATGTTTCTATAGCAATTCAAGGAAGTCCTGTTGAAAAACAGAAAGAGAGGTCAGTTCAAAATCATATTCTATATCGCATTAAACCTTATCATCAAAGATTGCTGGAATATAAAAGAGCTCGTGAAAAATTTTTTTGTGAATCTATAGACGGTTCTTTGCATATACATAAAGCTCTTAGTAAGGTTAAACGCAGTACAAGGCAAATGAAAACTTTTTGGAAGATAGTACAAAAAAATAGATCAACATTTCGAAAAAGTTTAAATGCAATCGAAAAGCTGGGTAACGATATTAGACCCTACGTTAGTTTAGAAGTTTTTGGAATGAAATTGATGGGACTATTAGATTCGGGAGCGTCATTGACTTGTATTTCTGGTCAAGCAGCGGCAGAGATTTTGAAGAAATATATAAAATACAAAAAACTTAATGAATACATAGAAGCAGCTGGAGGTAGAAAATACAAAATTCTTGGAATAGTCGAGACGAATGTTACGTTTCGAAATATTACAAAAAAGACAAAATTTTATATTATTCCTGAACTGAAACAAGACCTTTATCTAGGGATAGATTTTTGGTGGTCGTTTGGTTTGATAGATGAAAGTTTTGGGAATTTCGGATATTCGTTTAAGATAAATGAATTAAAGCAAAATAGTGCAGAAAATGATTTGTCAGTTGAGCAAAGTAAAAAGATAAAGAGGGTGATTGAACTATTTCCATCATTTGATAGAGACGGTCTCGGTAAGACATCTTACATAGAGCATAAAATAGAAATTCAGAAAGATTCTCGACCAATAAAGCAACGTTACTTCTCTATTTCACCAGCAGTTGAAAAGAAAATTCACGAAGAAGTCGACAGAATGCTTGACATGGGAATAATTGAGCCTGCTCCACCCAATTGTTCTTGGAGTAGTCCAGTAGCTGTAGTACAGCGTGAAGGAAAATTTAGGTTGTGTCTTGACTCGAGGAAACTCAATGGCGTAACTGTGAAAGATGCTTACCCTCAACCTAAGATCAATGGAATCTTATAACCAAATGATTCAAATGATGATGAATAACCAAAATCAGAGTTTATAACTTCATTAGATCTGAAGCATGCATTTTGGCAAGTCAGCTTAGCTGAAGATTCTCGAGACCTGACAGCCTTTACGATTCCTAATAGGCCCTTATATCGTTTCAAGGTCATGCCTTTTGGTTTGACTAACGCTCCTCAAACTATGTGCCGACTAATGGACATTATTGTTCCACCAAATTTAAAAAGTAGAGTGTTTGTGTACTTGGACGATTTATTGCTTTTATCTGACAATTTTGAAGAGCATATTTGTTTGTTAGGTGAGGTTGCGCAGTTACTTCGTAAAGCAGGTTTGACGTTGAATATTTCCAAATGCAAGTGGTGTCTTAAAGAGGTAAGGTAATTAGGATACATTATTGGAAATGGTTGTATAAAACCAGATCCCGACAAATTATCTGCAATACGCAATCTCTCAGCACCAAAATCTGTAAGAGAAGTTCGTAGCTTTTTAGGGTTAGCAGGATGCAAAGACGCTTTATTGAGGATTATGCATCTCTCACTGCACCATTAACGTTAATTTGACTCGGAAAACTTAAGAGTTCTTGTGGACTTCAGAGGCTCAAATAGCGTTTGAAAAGGTAAAAGAAAGTTTGACAACAGCACCAGTTTTAGTTACCGTAGACTTTGATCGTCCGTTTGTGATTCAGTGTGATGCGTCGAAAACTGGGGCAGGTGGAGTTTTAGCGCAAGAAGATGAGCAGGGAGCCGAGAGACCTATCGCTTATTTTTCATACAAACTCTATCGAGCACAGAAAAATTACTCCATCACCGAACTAGAGTGTTTGGCTGCACTGAAGAGCATTGAGAAATTCAGAGAATATATTGAAGGCCATGAATTTAAGGTCAAGGTGAAATTAAGACAATCTGATCTCAATGGCAGGCTAGCGCGATGGTCCCTTAAACTTCACGGGTTTAATTTTTCAATTGAGCATAGGAAAGGATGTTTAAATGTTGTACCAGATGCTTTACCGTTTGAGGTAGGGCTAGAGGCGTTAAAAACTACGCGAACCTTAGTCGTTGTGCTCTCAGGCTTTAAGACGGCATGATGAGGAAGGTAGTAACTCTGAGATTCTCTCTGAGCTAATCTAGAAGACACTTCCCTCATATGGTTCAGCTCTTGGTATTCTTTTAACACTCCATCATATTCCTTCTTGGAAATCGTATTTTTATTGAGCCTGACCTCATTACGAAGAAATTGACGTACCGCAATATAGCGAGAATCGCCTAAACCGGTTTTATGTGGAAAACTTGCTTTAAATGGCAAAGTTACCACATAGCGGCCATCAGGAGTACGTCTCGTGGTTTCGACATAGTTGTCCTCACAAAATTGGTCTGTGATGCTGGACAAAGTCTTTTGCGGTACCTCTTCAAGCTCCCAAAACGAAGCTAACTGTCGGTCAAGTGACACTTCACTAAAGTATGACACAACAGATGCTGGAGTTTTCGAAGAAGTGGTAGGAACTGAACCAGTTAAGATCCAACCGAATATAGTTTCTTGAGCAATAAGTGACCCAAGAAAGTTACGACGGATCCCGTCAAGAAGAATTTGTGGGTACAAATCCCCACCAAGCAAAACATCTACTTGATCGCTTGCAGCTTGCTGCAACAGTGGATCTACTGAGCAAGTAGGAAGATTTCCGGTCATCTTTGAGAGAATGAGAGCGCTCGTGGTTATTTGAACCGTCGGATCAATACGTGATCCTATCGTCAAAGTGCAAGCCTTTTGCACCCTGGCAGATACCACATTGTTAAGTCCTGAGACTTGAGCGCAAACACGTCATGTAGGCAGCTGAATAAGTCGCTGCAGCCTCTAGGAAATGAAGGATCCTTCTGAGCCAGAATCAATAAGTGCTCTGGCGGTAAAACTGGATCCTCGCTGGCAAATATTAACCATTGCGGTTCCAAGCAAGATACCTTTACTGCTTGAGGCAAAACACGAGTTAATATTTTCGTGAGCGCTTGCCGAAGCATGCGATAGCGCTGCAGCTTGTGGAGTGGACTGTTTAGATCTCGTGTTTGGACCTCCCGCATTTTGTTGACTATTTGCACCTCGAAAGTCTCTACGCAACAACGAATGATGTCGTTGTCCACAGGTTGAGCAACTGTAGCCGCTTTTGCAATCTTTAGACACGTGGCTACTGGATAAGCAGTTGAGACAACAATGTAACCGCCTCGCAGTTGAAGATCTATCATTTATGTTCATTGCCAAAAATTTCGGACAGAACTTTAATGTATGTTGCTGATTTTTGCACAGCTTGCAATTATTATTCGTCACTTTTTCCTGATATGTGTTGACTTTTTTCACATTTGGTGGAGGTGCGTTTGATTTTTGCCCTTTTGGCACGGCGCCTCTAAAGTCAGACACGGTTTCTAAAGTCTGAAATCGACTTGTCAGAAACTTGTCAAGGTTAGACCATTTGGGTATTTCTGCCTTGTTTTCAATCGATTGCTCCCATAAAGAGAGCGTAGTTTCAAGCAATTTAGTTGAACATAAATAAGTAAATATAGCATCCCAATTGCTAATATCTACTTTGTGCATGGTTAATGCTGAAATACAATTGTTAATGTCTCTCTGAAGCTTTTTAATGGCACTTCCAGACTAATTCGCTACAGCTGGTAGGTTAAATAAAACTTTCAATTGGCTATTCACCAAAATTCGCTTATTTTCGTAGCGATCCTTTAAGTTTTCCCATGCTGCTGCAAAACCTTCGTGCGTGAGGGGAGATTTTTGTACAATCTCTTTGGCCTCTCCGCGGGTTTTCTGATTGAGGTGGAAAAGTTTTTCGACCGGTGTTAACCGACTATTAGAAATATAAATAGCCGAAAACATATCCCGGAAGGACGGCCATGTTAAATAATCCCCGTGAAATATCTCGGTGTCACACGGCGGCAAGTTAATATTATAGCCAGACATCGGCATCTCAAAACTTGAAATATCCACTTCATTATTTTTCTTCGCCACGGACTTATCGCTCAGTTCGTTCAACTTAGCTAGACAACGAACAGATGTTTGATAACATGTGCGATATTTGACTTTGACTAGGGTGACGTTTTCATCATCGTCACCACTCGCTGCCACTAATTTCAGCAAGCAAGCGTCATATGAAGTCTTTAGGCTAGTCCATTGAGACTTCAACTCATCCTCTTGAATTCTTAGAGCGAAAATGGTATGCTCTTCGTGAGGAATATCATTGAAGTCTCTCTCCATATCAAAAATGGTGTCAGCATTTCTCATAAAAGACGTAAGTTTCGCCATTGCTGTTTAATTAACTTTGATAGGCGCGGAGAAATCAGTAAAAATTGCAAAAAGTGTTTTGTAATGTGTAGAAACCTTTTACTGCAAAGTTAGCGTGAGCTAAAAATATGCTTAAATGCAAATAAAATTGCAATTAATAGAAATTGCTTTTAATAGAATTTATTTTTTTAATTTTAAATAAAAAATTTCTTAAAAGTACTCCAAATTGGCGTTGTAAGTCCAGATTTTAACATAAAAGTTAAATTTGCAAAAAATGCTCCAAGTTGAATATCGTACTAGGTGCGATTATTTTTCACGTCAAATTGGCAACTCTTTTTCGAAGATAGCGACCAGCTGTTTTGGTTGTTGATATTCGGTGCCTCTCTTCTGCTTCGCTTATCCGCTTTATGTTTTTGTCGCGCTTATCGTTGTTTTATGTTATAAATTGCGTGTAATTACAATTAAAAAAACACTTTAACAATCAATATCAGAATGATTTCTTTTTGTTTTAGATTGTTATTTAAAGCAAAACACTCGTTTTGTGTTGAACAACGAACGCGGCAAAAAAAAGAATGTGGTGTTAAATGTTAAGTGTTTGTGTGTGTGTTTTAGTGGTTTTTTTTTTGTGTTTATAGAAAACATAAACAATATTTCCAATAAGCATGTTTTCTAATGTGTCGAAAATTCTTGCGCTTATTGTACTTTATTTAACACAACGTGTGGGTGAATAATTTTAACCGCGTTTGTATGAATGTTTGCTTTATTAACGAAAAGCAAAACAAACCAACGATAAGGGAAAAAAACCGACGGCAAACTTAGTTTGCTTATTTTTGTAAAAATCGTCGCGAAATAAAGCGATTTTAATTAAATAATTGTAAAATTATAAAATAATAGAAATAAAGTGTGTGTAAGCAAGTAGGTAACTGATTTAATATTAGCTTATAAAATTAAGCTTACTTTCTTCTTTTTGTTGTTTTAGCTTGAAATAATGGGTGCCTGTGAACCAGTGTGTTTTGTTTATTTGTTCTCCTTTTATTTTTGTTAACTTTGTTTTTTTTTTTTTTTTTTTTTTAAACAAATGCCGAATTTTTGTTCGCGTGTGTGGTTGTATGTGCCTGATTTTTCAAAAGACACCACTGAAAGCCGACGGCTTGATCCACTTTGTGACTTTGAAATAAAAATCAAAAATCGGAAAGATTTCACGCAACACTTCTAACTTTTTTGGCTGTGAGAATTTTTTTTTTTTTTTTTTTTTTTGAACACTGGTCGTTTCACTTCGGCATGTACCCGCACTATTTATATGGCGCACTTTTTGTATATAATATCTTAATAAAAATATCTATATACCTATATACATAAGTGTATATGTAAATCAAATCAATTAACTACTTTTTATTTTTATTTAATTTTATATATAACACTTTTTGTATATAATATCTTAATAAAAATATCTATATACCTATATACATAAGTGTATATGTAAATCAAATCAATTAACTACTTTTTATTTTTATTTAATTTAAAGTTGACTTTGATTAACTTATTTTTATGCTACTCACTGACACTAACACTGAGACACTTTTATAAATTAATCAACTAACCTTTTTGCTGCTGCTGGAAGTTGATGCTTCTAGTATTTTTAAAAATTCCTTTTTTCTCCAGGCGGACTCGAAGGACCATAAACAAACTAGGCTGATTTGTTCTTCTTGATGACGATTCAAGTTGTAAGCTGGTGGAGGCTGCAATTTGAATTATATTTCAACGCCTATATATATTGCACGAAGACTTCAGGCAATAAGTGCTCGAAGTTTTGGTGCAATAGAGAAGAAAAGGAATAAAAACAATTTGTGTTAATTATGCTTAAAATATGGTACAATAAATGTAATTTTATTCTTACTTTTTTGATTGCAATTGGTGCAGCAGAAGAAATTTATATCAAAAGTTAAAGATGGCAGATAAACTTATTACACTTCACTTCGGCAATCAATACGTGATTGCTTAGCAAGCAAGGAGGTAGGCTCGGCGACCCGATCGCGAGCGACAAGTTAAGAGTCGATAAGAAGGTTAACAACGTTACCAGCTTACGTGATTTAAATAATCTTTTACTTTAGGGTTGCAGCCTAAACATGCCGGCCCCCTTGCAGTGCTACTGTAAAGAAATGAGCTTAAAGATAACTTAAGTCTATAAGGAATAGTTGATTAATTAAAAAATGTCTCAGTTTTTCATATTTCATTATAATATTATTATTTAAACTTACTTACTACGGAATTTCATTTATTATTCATTTATAATTATTCTTAATTTAACTTATCTATTTATCGGGCGTCTATTATTGGGCAATCGAGCCCGATACCAGCCAGCCGAAAATGGAGTTCTGTGCCACCAGTCCCCCCAAACCACAAGGAAAAATACCGGGCTGACTAATTTTCGGGTACACATCTACCCCTAACACCATGCCGACGGGGGACGAAACGAAAAAGTCGGGGTCACCGAGCATCAGGTTAGAGAAATTAGCCCTGATAGATGTGCCCAAATTCTTTCGCGGTGTTATGCGCGTAAATTGTCTTACCACTCTAGCCTGGGTTGTCACCGACTGGTTAGATTCATAGTTCGCTCGAATGGTTATGGAGCACACTTCATGCGAACCAACCATCGTTGATGACAACCCAAGCTGGCGGACTATTCGATGCGAAATTAAGGACGTTTCAGCGCAGTGATCTATCAGCGCCCGAATCCGATGCATGTAACCACGATCGATCACCTTGACAACCGCCGTGGGGAGCAGCGAAGTCACTTGTTCCAAACTTGTCAATGGTGAAGGGGAGGGCCGGTGTTGAGAGCCACTATTGGAGGTGCGTTGAGAGCCACTATTTGAGTGGCGTTGAGTGGGCCGTTGTCTACCATGGCCACGATGGTCGTCTTTGCCTTCAGGGGCCGGGCTCCTCTCAACGCACGCTGCTTCCGACAAACGAGGTCGGGCAGCATACTCCCTTTCGGTGGTCGTCCTTCTCTGACGGGAGACTGAGGCAAACGAGGCCTGGCTCCATCGTGAGGTTTCATAGTCGGTGACGACTTTTCCGCGTCGCGCGCTTTGGACAAACGAGGCCCATTGCTCTTATGCGGTCCAAAGTGCAGCATGGTGTTATGTGCCTCTTCACAAAAACGACATCGCCCATCACTTGAGCACATGTCGGTGAGGTGGTTTGGGGAGAGACACTTCGAACAATACCGGAACAAGACGACTAGGCGGAGCCGCTCTGCCACATTGCCTGCCTTAAAGGTAGGGCAGGACCGCAACGGATGGTGCAAGAGGCACACTCGGCAAGCGATGGGCTTTTGGGTACTCGACATTTCGGCTGAAAAAGAAATTAAATACGTTAATTTCCCTGGGAACGCTTTTAAAAACCACACACACAAGTACACAGAGATTACAGACGAGGACACCAAAGTCTACATTGTTGGTAATATAATGAGTTCAACTACTGGACGAGTAATTATGCCGCGCTCAGTACGTAAATCGGCGACACGGACGCGCTGGTCAGAGCCCAAATAAACTTTGACGACTCTTCCCAGGCGCCACTCATTCACTGAAAGATTGTCAGCTTTTATAACTACCAAGTCATCTATTTTTAAGTCTTCTCGAGGATTTTTTCACTTATGTCGCTTGTGAAGTTCTTTCAGATAGTCATTTTTCCAGACCTGACAGAACCTTTGGTTCATAGTCTTCAATTTTTGCCAACGATTTATAATTGACATTGGAGTTTCAGCGATATCTGGTTCAATTGGGGCAAGTAAAGGCCCTCCAACTAAAAAGTGGGCTGGAGTCAACGGTGCAAGATCATAAGGATCTGATGACATTGGGCTTAGAGGGCGTGAATTAAGACATGCTTCAATACGTGAAAGCAATGTCGAAAGTTCCTCAAATGTATATTTAAAGTCTGACGCTACTTTACGAAAGTGTAATTTAAAACTTTTGAGACCCGCTTCCCACAAGCCTCCCATATGAGGAGCACCTGCCGGAATAAAATGCCAGGTTAAGTGCTGGTGGGCATATTTTGACACCAAATTAACTTTTGTATCATTTAGAAAGGCCTTGAAATCCTCCTTAAAGGCGCGTGACGCATCAACGAAGTTGGTACGATTGTCGGAGTGTATTTTCTCCGGGCATCTTCTTCGTGATACAAACCTCGAAAAAGCTGCCAAAAAGGTGACAGTACTGAGATCACTGGTAGCCTCTAAATGTATAGCTTTCGTAGCAAAGCAGACGAAGACGCAAATATAGCCCTTGGTTATTAGACAAGCACGTCCCCTATAATTTTTTATGTCATATGGGCCAGTAAAATCAACTCCAGTGGATGCAAATGGACGAGATAACTTTGAGCGCTCTGGGGGTAATGACGCCATCATCTGAGTCTGCAACCTCTTGCGGTCGATAACACAGACTTTGCAGTTGTGTATGATGGACTTGATCATATTTTTGACTCTGGGAATCCAATATTGCATTCGAATAAGTCGCAACACAAGTTGGTTCCCACCATGAATGGAGATTTCGTGGGTGAATTTCACGAGTAATTTAGAAAATTAGCTAGCATACGGTAGAATTACCGGATGTCGTTCATCATAAGTGAAATGATCTGTCTCTGATAATCGTCCGCCAATTCTAAGTACTTTTTGGCTGTCGAGAAAAGGATTCAGATTTAAAATTGAGCTCTTCGAATCAATCAAACTTTTCTTCGACAACTGGGTATATTCAGATGAATAACCCAATTTCTGACTTTCAATAACGAGTCGTTTGGTTGTTTCTTTAATTTCTTCCTGTGATATTGCCACAGACTTATGGCAGAAATTACCTTTGTGCTGCCTGTGAGTTCTATGATAAAATCGTAATACGTACGACAGAACTCGCAAGGCTCGAGGCGAAGAAGAAAAACGCTCTAAAAGGTTCACATTTTGAGAAAATGCCACGTGAACTTTTATGGCTTTCGCTTCCATCGCGGTGTTGTACTGGCGCTTGTAGCAAAATAAGCTATTTTCTTTTTTTTAAATTTAAACACCTTCTTTTTCAAACCCAACTGAATCAAAACTAGCACCATCTAGGTGTGAAAACAGAAATTCACCTCACATAAATGAAGATTTATCATTTTCCTTTGTCTACCAATTCTCAGTATTTTTATTGGAAATCTAACGCTATTGCGGATAAATTCTTTCTGAAATGCTGTTAGCAAAAGAATCGTGGCTTGATCGAACGATTTAAGCTTTCTTTTCTTTATCAGCGACGTCCAAAGAAGATCACTTAAACTTAAGTCTAAAAATAAAAAGTTAATAATCAACATTTAAGTACCTGACTGTACTTTCAGTACGACATGTAAGTAATTTACATAATTTTTTTTTAAATTTTTGTTAATTCTATTTTGATTTGATAGTTTAAATTGACTTAATAAATTTATGCATTGGATTGCAATTGATTCATTTTGAAGTCATCTCCTTAAAAATAGAAGTTTTACATTTATGAACAGAAAAGTTAAAGTAAGTGCTCATATAAAGCTATTTTCTTTCTTACTTCATAATGTTAAATTTAATTTTTTTTAAAAAAAAAAGGTTAAAACCATAAAAGACGAAATAACTGCTGTCATAAAATCTTCTTTGCTTATAACAAGCAAAATTGCACTATCGGGTGCCTTCTTCGTTAAGGGTAATATATTCAATTAATTAAAAAAATTCTATTAAAACATTAATAAAAAAACAAATCTCTCTAGATTTGGCACCATTAACGATTTTTGTTGAAATTTTCTTGATGTTTGGCAAAATGTGGGTAAAATTTGTTAGAATTTAGTGCAGAATCAGAAAAGCCGAAGAGAAGACACCGAAAGCTTTAATTTAGAAGAAATAATGTTTTCACCAAAATAAAAAAACATGCAACAAGGGACAACAGGCTTTGTGCACGAACTTAGTTCGCAACGATTATCATAAGCATCATCATCATTAAAATCATCATCATCTCAGCCACGAGAAAAATAAAAAGTGCGGTATTTATATTAAAAAAGAAAATGTGGAAATTGTGTTAAAAACGAAAACAAAGAAACGCTAAAATTTGATTTAAATCAGAAAAAAATGAAAAAAAAAATCTAAATAGAATTAAGTTATAAGAAAGAAAAAGAAAAATTAATGTTAATAAAAAAAATGAAAAAGAATAAAAAAATATATGTATACCCAAACTAAATATATGTAGTGCAATTAACGCGCCTACCAAAATTCACCACTATGTGCACCGCTAAGAATTAGTGTAAAACTTAAAAGCTTAATGCTTGTGAAAAAAAACTCTGAACTAAAACTCTAGATTTAAATAAACAAAAACAAACTCCAAATTAAGCTTAAGGCCTAGAATAAAAACTTAAAAGCTCAAAATCGACACAACTAAAAACTCTTAATATATAATATATAAATATATAAAATAAAATAAATATATAAAATAATATATAAAATTATTTTAATATATAAAATAAAATCTAAAGAACTTAAATCTAAAATAATTCTAAAACTAATCTACTTTATACTTAAATCAATAATAATGGTTTTGGTGTTGTTTTTGTACTTAACATAGTACTATGCAAAGAAAAGAAAAAACATTAGTCGAAAGAAAAAAGCATGAAAAAAAGTGTTGCATATAATTTAAATTCACCACACTTAATTTGTGTCTAAGACGCTGTTATTAAAGTTAGAAATACGCTCTAATTAAAGCTCTGAAAAAAAAGTAAAAAGAAAAGAAAAAAAACATAGAATATGAACGCGTATGTGAAAATTAAGCTTTAGTCTCACTACATGAAAAGCTTTCACTCTTTAAAACAAAACTAAAAATTAAACTCACACACACACATACATACAAATCTAAAATTCTAGCTAAGACCAGCATGAAAGATCTTTCATCGCCGGAGCAGCAGATTCAAGCAAAGTAAGTGTTTTTTTTTCTTAATTTCTCTTTTATGAAATATTTATAAAAGCTTTTTTTTCTCTTAAACCGAAAAAATTATGTATACGTAAAAAACAACAAAAACAACAACCAACATTAAAACATTAAAGTCAGACTTTTACTTGCGCTTTAAGAAGAAAAAAACAAACCAAAACAATGAAAAAACTTAACTTTGTTTTTAATCGAATACTTTTCTTTTTGTTTATATCTGTTTAGATTTAATTTATAAGCAATAGATTTATAATGTTAGCTTTAATGAAATTAACAATATATTTTCATATGTTAACTTTTTATAATTTGTTCATTTTGAATATTTGCTTTGTAGATTTTTTTTGATTAAGTTACTTTTGGGTTTAAGCAAAAATATTAAATATTCTTATAGTTTTAAATAAAGATATTGAATTGTTTTGAAATGTATCTGTAAAATACATGTTTGATTTCATGCGAGCGTTGTGAGTAAGTTGTGTAACTTTTTTTTTGGGATCATCTTTGGCTATAATTTTTGGATTTGTTTTTGATGATCATGGATGGGAGGGCAAAGGTTGAGACAACATCACCAAGTCTCAACAACAACATTTTTTCGAGCGCAGATTCTCTTTTCTTTCTTTTTAAAACTTCTTTTCTAATTCTTCCCTTTTCGTTCCTTTATCCTATTCCTTGCACGCAAATTTAAATTAGTATCGCTGTAGTAACTGTTTTTTTTAAGGTGATAGGAGACAAGATATCTCACCCCAATAGCTGACGAGCCAGAGCCGGAAATCAAAGCGTGCTTCCGTCGCTTATCATCTGTCCAACAACAACAATTATAACATTTAGAACGTTGCATGCTACAGTGTCATACTCGTAGCTTCGATTTGGCCATGAGCTGGGGTCTAGTTTCAGCCATACTGGTCCATGCCACCACAATGAGCTATCCTTTAAATGTTGCGGCTCCATTCCTCTGCTGGCCAGATCCGCTGGATTATTAGCTGAATCCACATGGCTCCAGTTCTCAGTCCTTACCTTTTCGCTGATTTTTGCGATACGGTTGGTGACGAAAGTGGTCCAGGCGCATGGCGGTTTACGCAGCCACGCCAGCACGATGGTCGAATCTGTCCATAAATACAGTTGATTATTGTACGTTTCTAAATTCGTCAGAAACGCTTCGACCATCTCTGCTAGCAGAAGAGCGCCGCACAACTCGAGCCTGGGTAGGGACACCGTTTTAACTGGTGCCATCTTTGTTTTGGCTACGAGGAGGTGGACACTGACGTTATCGTGATGCTTTACGCGAATATATATCGCGGCTCCATACGCTTTTTCTGAAGCATCGCAAAAGCCGTGGAACTGCGTCTCACCGTCAGGAGAAAAATCGACCCATCGTGGAATGCGGACGCTGCTGATGTTCGAATAATTTGTCAAAAATGATTGCCAACGTTGCAAAGTGGAAGAGGTCAGCTGATCATCCCACCCGATGCCGTCCAGCCAGACTTGCTGCATCAGGATTTTTGCGATAACAACTACCGGTGCCAACCATCCCGCTGGATCAAAAAGTTTGGCTATCGCCGATAGCACCTCCCGTTTGGAGAAGCTTCCCTCTTGGTCTAACGGACGCGCATGGAAATAAAAATAATCGGACCGCGCGTTCCACCTAATCCCTAACGTCTTAACGTTGCTGGTATCTTCAAGCTCCAAAAACTCTTGATGCAGACGATGGCCTTTTGGTATCCCTCTGAGAACTTCATCAACATTGGTTGTCCATTTTCGCAAGGTGAAACCTGCAGATGCCGCTGCTTTCTCAAGTTCCCTCCGAGCTTGAATTGTTGACTCCAGGTCATGACCTCCCGCCAATGCGTCATCTACGTACATATGGTGACGTAAAATTTTCGATGCTAGCGGCAGGTGGGGCTCCACATCTTCAGCCAGCTGCATGAGGGTTCGTATCGCTAAGAAAGGAGCACAATTTACTCCAAAGGTCACCGTGCTCAGCTGAAAATCTCACAGCGGACTCTCGGGACAATCTCGAAATATTATCCGCTGGAATCGCTGAGTTCTTCGTCTACAATTATTTGGCGGTACATTTTTTCAATGTCACCATTAAAAACAAATTGGAAGAACCGCCACTTCAGTATAAGCAAAGTGAGATCACTTCGTAATACTGGGGGGCCCGCATGAAGAACATCATTGAGGCTAATGCCGTTTGAGGTAGGGCTAGAGGCGTTAAAAACTACGCGAACCTTAGTCGTTGTGCTCTCAGGCTTCAAGACGGCATGATGAGGAAGGTAGTAACTCTGAGATTCTCTCTGAGGTAATCTAGAAGACACTTCCTTCATATGGTTCAGCTCTTGGTATTCTTTTAACACTCCATCATTTTTTTTTTTTTTTTTTTTGGATTCGCCAAAGGAGTGAGAAATCTCATAAATACGTATAGCCCGTACTATACGCATGCACGACTTACATTCTACAACAGTCCGGATTAACCGGAAAGATAGAATGCACCTACGTACTAAAAAACACACCCAGTTGGCGAAGTATGAATTTCCACTAAGCACATAACTGGCTTTTCAGCGGAACTTAAAAATTTTATACAAAAACACGAATTTATTAAGAATATTTGAATTTAAAAAAGTAAACAACATCAAATAAGTAGTAAACTTTACATATAACTCTAAAACAAAGAGACCAAAGTAACTATATATAATATGAATATTAGTAAGTTTGCGGCAACTATCCAACCCAAGATCCTACGTGGAAAAGAGAGTAAACTCTTAAACACCAAACCAATTCCAATTATAACGGAGATATATACGTGTAAATATGTACAAACATATATGTGTATATATATACGGGTCACTATGTAATTTTGGAACACCGTGCTAATGTTATTAATTGGATATGTATTTGGGCCAACGCAAGCATAAACTTGCATGGAAAAGAGATAAACTCTTGCGCACCAAACTAAGTAACTAATAAGTCAAAATGAATAAGAAAAATTAAAAATTTTTTTTGATTAAAAACAAACAAGTTTAAGCATACATATCATATTCGATGGAGTTTACTTCATCAAACGCAATATTATAAAGGAAAACAACTGAAACGGTCTCGAATATATGGAATAACTTCAGCCAACATTTTAACAGAATATAACAATATTATTAACCGAGTTAATGTTTGAAACAAAATTCTAAAATGTATCAATTATTTAAATGTAAAATCATTTTCCGTTTCAAGGCATCCACCGACTCACAAAAATTAATTAAGCTGTAGCTATTGTTGAAATCACTACACATACATCGTAAAGGGTCATGAAGGGCAAAATTTGAAGTGCACTGGCTCAACTTAAAAAGCACAAAATGTCTAGATCCTCTTCTTGGGATGTTAAAGTTAAGAGATGAGAGAATATATTGGGAGTCAATATCACCACAAAGTAATTTATATAGGAAGGTGACATTAAGCACAATCCTTCTGCTTCTCAGGGAAGGTAGTAAAATTTGCTTAAGGCGGGTTTCATACGAAGGAAGAATAATATCTGGGTTCCAACGATGATGACGTAAAGCAAAAAGTAAAAACTGTTTTTGAACCGATTCTATTGCATCAATGTGGACGTTATATTGAGGATTCCATGCTACGGAAGCATATTCAAGAATAGGCCTTACGAGAGATATATACAGTAATTTAGTAGTGAAGGCATCATTGAATTCTTTCGCCCATATTTTAATGAAACCAAGGACACCTCTAGCCTTATTTACAGCCAAATTAACGTGGAAATTGAAGCGAAGTTTTGGATCCATAATTACACCAAGATCAACAAAACTATGAACAATTTCTAAGTGGATGTTATTTATAGTGTAATTTGTATTACGTGAGAAGGTCATTGATTTGCATTTTTTTAAGTTAAGGTTTAATAGGTTGAAGTTACACTAATCCACTAGTCTGTTTAAATCAGATTGTAAAAGGTGTTGTTCGTCGAGTGACTTGTAGGTAAGAAAAAGTTTCACATCGTCAGCATACATTAAGACGTCACAATGTTTAATTGCCGAGGCAAGGTCATTAATAATTAGTAAGAATAAAACCGGTCCAAGATGACTTCCTTGCGGAACACCAGATGTAACCATTATATTTTGTGAAAGAGAATTTTTATATAAAACTTTTTGAAAACGTCGCGATAAATAAGATTCTATCCAATTTAGCAATTTTACAGGAAACCCAATTAGCTTAAGTTTATTCAATAGAAGATTATGATTGACAATGTCAAAAGCTTTGCTAAAGTCCGTATAAATAACGTCAGTCTGTTTTCCCAAAGTAAAACCTTTTATTACACGAGTTGTAAACTCCAAAAGGTTTGTTGAAGTTGATTTACCCTTTAAAAAACCATGTTGAGTGTCAGAAATGGAAGAAGATACGAAGTGGGTTAGTTGTTCAGTTATGATTTTCTCAAATAATTTAGGGATTGCGCTTAATTTGGCGATGCCTCGGTAGTTAGTGACATCAATTTTGGAGCCAGATTTATGAAGGGGTATAATATATGAATCTTTCCATATAATGGGAAAATGTCCACTTTGCAAGGATATATTAAATATGTTTGTTAGAGGAGCACACAGGTTGCTAGCACATTCCTTTAGAATGCAACTCGGAATTTCATCAGGGCCAGTCGAAAAAGAGCATTTAACTTGACGAAGGTTATGCATAACAATAATTGAGTCTATTACTGGAGTTTCAAAAGAGCTAACTGGAGGTAAATAAGGATGCTCAGAACACATATTAAATGGTATGTTGGAGTAAGTTGATTTGAAGAAGCTTGCAAACATGATGGAAATAACATTGTCACAAGACGATTCCTCTTGATTGAATCTCATAAGAGGTGGAAAGTTGGAAGCCTTACGTTTTGAATTAACAAAAGTATAGAAGAGTTTCGGATTATCATTAAATTGAGATTTGATGTTGGCTATATAAGCAGAATAACACTGTTTATTTAATAGCTGGTATCTGCAACGACAAGATGAATAACAAGCAAAGTCTATATTAGAACCAGATTTTTTATATTTTTTAAATAAGCGATTTTTTAAATTTTTTAGTGACTTAAATTCACTTGTTAGCCAGGGTGGACTTGAGGGTTTAGAATTATTTTGCTTTGTTGGGACGCACAATAAGAAGCACCTTTGCAAAGTATCATTAAAAAACTGTACCGAGGTTTCGACGTCATAATATGAATACGGTGGTTTAATAGATAGAATCGGTGACCAGTCAGTCTGCAAGAGTAAGGCGTTGAGTTTAACATAGTCTGTACTTTTGAAATTATATATTTTAGTATTTCGCTTATCAGGTGTAAGTTTATTTTCATTTTCATGAGCAAGTAAAACTGTTATTTCAAGAGTTGGATGATGTTCATCTTCCGGAAAAGATACAGGGTTTGAGCGATTGAGATATACAGTAGTGCATCTGTCTACAAACACAAGGTCCAGCGTTCTATGGTTTTTATTAAAAATATTATTGACTTGTTGAAGACATAGGTCAGATAACTTATCTAAAACATCATTTATCAAATTACTAGTGGAAAAAGGTGTAAGAAATGAAGAGTCACCTATCGAATTCCAAGACACAAAGGGTAGGTTAAAATCGCCCAACACAATAAGAACATCATTATTTTTTAACATATTATGAACTTGCTCGATGGCGTTTATATGTCTTAAGTAAATTGATATTTCACAATTAGGAGGAATGTAAGAACAGGTAAGATAAGCAATGCAATTATTTAATTTAACTGAAACACAAATAAACTCCAGTTCACTAGTGTCGAGAATTGTAAATTCATCAGATGCAAACGAGATATGAACAGCTATCAGAACACCACCACCGATCTTATTATAACGGTCTTTACGGAAAATTTGATAATTTTTACACATTATTTCAGAATTTAGAATATTAGAGCGAAGCCAAGTCTCCGTGAATATTATAATGTTATATTCAAAATCAAAACTGTTAATGAACATTGCAGAAAGTTTGGAATTAAGACCCCTTACGTTTTGATACACAAGTTCTAATTTAGACTTGGGATTTGTTTATCGTTTTTTGGATGAGATTGCGGGCTATTTCAAGGGCGAGGCAAGTGAACTACATTTACTAATCGCGGGTTATTTTTGAACTCGAATTCGCGTACAATTGTATTTCGGGGCCAGAAACTTACATCAACAATAGTATTAAATAAATTTTCTGGAACTGTCAATCTAAAGGAAGTAGTCGGACGTGCGTTTACATATTTGAATTTATGAATAGAAATAGAAAGAGTCGATGAACATTTCAACTTTGATTTAATGAAAAAATCTATATCATTATCTGTTGTATCAGATGCTAAGCGCGAAACAAAGATTGATTTAGTTGGAGGAATAGCAATCAAAGGTTTAGGAACAGAAATGTCAGAAGTAATTGCAATTTGTTGGACATCAGCAACAGTAGGAGCAAGAGAAGCAGCTTGTGCATACGATATTTCAGGCAAAGCGAGAGGTGGAGCTGATAGTGGAAAAGGAGCAGACATAGACAAATTTGCCTAAGAAGAAAAAATAGGAGGAGGAGCATCCGTGTCCATGTCATCAACGTTGTCTTGTTCTATAGAAGGTTGTGTTGGTGTCGAGTCAGTTTTCTGTTTGCTTCGAAGGGTCATATGTTTCTTTTTTCGCTTTGGTGAAGGAATTGACTCATCAATAAATTTAAATTCGTTGAAAAGAGTTTGATATTTTAAAAATTTATCAGATAGTGAAGAAAGTTCTCTACTTATTTCCGAGAAACCTTGCTTCGTTTGCTTAAAAAGCTTATAAAAGTTAATGTCGGCCAACCTACACTTCTCACAAGACCAGTGAAGAGTTTTCCTTCTTGGAAATCGTATTTTTATTGAGCCTGACCTCATTACGAAGAAATTAACGTACCGCAATATAGCGAGAATCGCCTAAACCGGTTTTATGTGGAAAACTTGCTTTAAATGGCAAAGTTACCACATAGCAGCCATCAGGAGTACGTCTCGTGGTTTTGACATAGTTGTCCTCACAAAATTGGTCTGTGATGCTGGACAAAGTCTTTTGCGGTACCTCTTCAAGCTCCCAAAACGAAGCTAACTGTCGGTCAAGTGACACTTCACTAAAGTATGACACAACAGATGCTGGAGTTTTCGAAGAAGTGGTAGGAACTGAACCAGTTAAGATCCAACCGAATATAGTTTCTTGAGCAATAAGTGACCCAAGAAAGTTACGACGGATCCCGTCAAGAAGAATTTGTGGGTACAAATCCCCACCAAGCAAAACATCTACTTGATCGCTTGCAGCTTGCTGCAACAGTGGATCTACTGAGCAAGTAGGAAGATTTCCGGTCATCTTTGAGAGAATGAGAGCGCTCGTGGTTATTTGAACCGTCGGATCAATACGTGATCCTATCGTCAAAGTGCAAGCCTTTTGCACCCTGGCAGATACCACATTGTTAAGTCCTGAGACTTGAGCGCAAACACGTCACGTAGGCAGATTAGAAATATAAATAGCCGAAAACATATCCCCGTTAAATAATCCCCGTGAAATATCTCGGTGTCACACGGCGGCAAGTTAATATTATAGCCAGACATCGGCATCTCAAAACTTGAAATATCCACTTCATTATTTTTCTTCGCCACGGACAGCTTATCGCTCAGTTCGTTCAACTTAGCTAGACAACGAACAGATGTTTGATAACATGTGCGATATTTGACTTTGACTAGGGTGACGTTTTCATCATCGTCACCACTCGCTGCCACTAATTTCAGCAAGCAAGCGTCATATGAAGTCTTTAGGCTAGTCCATTGAGACTTCAACTCATCCTCTTGAATTCTTAGAGCGAAAATGGTATGCTCTTCGTGAGGAATATCATTGAAGTCTCTCTCCATATCAAAAATGGTGTCAGCATTTCTCATAAAAGACGTAAGTTTCGCCATTGCTGTTTAATTAACTTTGATAGGCGCGGAGAAATCAGTAAAAATTGCAAAAAGTGTTTTGTAATGTGTAGAAACCTTTTACTGCAAAGTTAGCGTGAGCTAAAAATATGCTTAAATGCAAATAAAATTGCAATTAATAGAAATTGCTTTTAATAGAATTTATTTTTTTAATTTTAAATAAAAAATTTCTTAAAAGTACTCCAAATTGGCGTTGTAAGTCCAGATTTTAACATAAAAGTTAAATTTGCAAAAAATGCTCCAAGTTGAATATCGTACTAGGTGCGATTATTTTTCACGTCAAATTGGCAACTCTTTTTCGAAGATAGCGACCAGCTGTTTTGGTTGTTGATATTCGGTGCCTCTCTTCTGCTTCGCTTATCCGCTTTATGTTTTTGTCGCGCTTATCGTTGTTTTATGTTATAAATTGCGTGTAATTACAATTAAAAAAACACTTTAACAATCAATATCAGAATGATTTCTTTTTGTTTTAGATTGTTATTTAAAGCAAAACACTCGTTTTGTGTTGAACAACGAACGCGGCAAAAAAAAAGAATGTGGTGTTAAATGTTAAGTGTTTGTGTGTGTGTTTTAGTGGTTTTTTTTTTGTGTTTATAGAAAACATAAACAATATTTCCAATAAGCATGTTTTCTAATGTGTCGAAAATTCTTGCGCTTATTGTACTTTATTTAACACAACGTGTGGGTGAATAATTTTAACCGCGTTTGTATGAATGTTTGCTTTATTAACGAAAAGCAAAACAAACCAACGATAAGGGAAAAAAACCGACGGCAAACTTAGTTTGCTTATTTTTGTAAAAATCGTCGCGAAATAAAGCGATTTTAATTAAATAATTGTAAAATTATAAAATAATAGAAATAAAGTGTGTGTAAGCAAGTAGGTAACTGATTTAATATAAGCTTATAAAATTAAGCTTACTTTTTCTTTTTGTTGTTTTAGCTTAAAATAGTGGGTGCCTGTGAACCAGTGTGTTTTGTTTATTTGTTCTCCTTTTATTTTTGTTAACTTTGTTTTTTTTTTTTTTTTTTTTTTAAACAAATGCCGAATTTTTGTTCGCGTGTGTGGTTGTATGTGCCTGATTTTTCAAAAGACACCACTGAAAGCCGACGGCTTGATCCACTTTGTGACTTTGAAATAAAAATCAAAAATCGGAAAGATTTCCCGCAACACTTCTAAATTTTGGCTGTGAGAATTTTTTTTTTTTTTTTTTTTTTGAACACTGGTCTTTTCACTTCGGCATGTACCCGCACTATTTATATGGCGCACTTTTTGTATATAATATCTTAATAAAAATATCTATATACCTATTAGGGCGGGTCAAATTGTTCGTATGAGAAAAAACGAAGAATGCGTATAGCAGAATCGTGAACTATGATGAATTCTGAGAAAATTTTACCAATAAACCATAGGTCTAAAATCAATCCCAATATCGCGCAAATCGAGATCAAAATTTGGGTATGGAATTAAAAAAATAAATAAGTTTCACATAAAAAATACTGTCGAAAAGTTCAAAAAAGGCAGCGCTTACATTGATTTTGGGCATGTTGAAAAGAAGCTTTTGGCAGCTCTCGCATCTGAATTGATTTTTTAAATATTTTGGCTCTTAAATCAAATTTAGCCAACCTAATTTTTAAATATTGTAAAAAATGTAAAAATCGTAAAAACGATTTTATCATTTTAATTTTACTTATAAATTTCTCATTATTACTATTTAACTACACTCCTCTTATTTTAGTATTTAAATAGTAAACAAAATTGGAAGTAGTATAACCACTTATTGTAAAACTGACCACATTTTTAATAAAATAATAAAAAGTTATATTAAATAGAAAGCTATTGTTTTGTTGACAGTACAGTCAAACCTGTTTTTGTGCGGTAGATAGGGACCGCAGAAAAGAAAACGCACAAAAAAAAAATTTTTCTGAAACTTCACAAATAGCAATAATATTGAATTTTGAGCAATCCATTACGAAAAAAATTTTTTTATGCGGCAGATAGGGACCGCATGAAAAAAGTTCACCCTAAGAAATATGTCCAAGTTCTATGAAAAAGTGAAAAATTTATCTCTAATCAAAATAAATAAATAAATAACACATGGAAACGTTTCAAAAATTGTATACCTGTATTCAAAGTAAAGAAAAATTCACAAAATTTATATTCAAAAGTACTTTTTACATTTTCTTACGTACATTTTCTTATTTTGATCTGGTTCGTAATCGTTTTCATCACTTGAAGATATTGAGAGGGAATTATTATCTGTTACCACCATTGTTGTGGAATTTTAATCTGCTACCATATAATCGGTAATAAGTCTTTGTGACGACGGTCGTTTGGTTAGCTTATTATAAATATCGCGATAGCCAGATAAACATGACCGAAGCTCTTTTTGAAATTTTAAACTTCTTTTGGAGTTGCTATCAATTCTAAGAAAAAGTATTTCTAATTTGATGCTTAGTTGGATTCCTACATAAATGTTGTCTGCTGTCAAGTCGATTCTCCTTGTTCATCTTCATGATCAGTTAAGATATCGATAAAGTTTTTTTTTTAAAGGAATCATACTCAATAATTTCGATAAGATCATTTTCGTTGAAAATATCAAATCCTTCTCCAGGTTAAGAATATGGCGCAATATGCAATTGATCTAATTTCGCCGCGACCTTACTAAGGCGAATATTTTCACGACATTTATAAGTCGCTTGAAAAAATTTTCATAAAAAATATCGCATGCAAGCAGAACTGAAATCGCATAAAAAAATATCGCACACAAAGAGGTCGCATAAAAATAAAACTCGCATAAAACAGATCGCACAAAAAAGGACCGCACAAAAACAGGTTTGACTGTATATAGTCTATCGATCGCATTCATACAACATTGTGTTGTCAGAATTCTCTTCGTGATAAAGTTTATGTAGTGAATAATTATGGAATCTTCTGCAAAATCCACTGATTCTTCTGTTTTGGAAAATTAAATCTTCATTAAAAATCTCAGAGTCAAGTTATTTGCCATATCAAAACATCAGTGATTTCGGTTCTCCAAGCGAATAAAGTGAGCTTAATTTGCCAAGTAATCGCGATATTTTAAAGTACTATTTCTTTTTAAGTGAACGTGAGAGAGAAAACTCTTTTCTTATTCAATTTTTACCAAACAAGTCGCAAAAAAAAAAAATAATTGAAATATTGGTGAAACTATATATTAAAATTATTAATTTAAAAAGTGTCGCAAAAAAATTTAATTCCTTAATCAATAATTATAAAAACAAAATCAAATATAAATCTAAACCCAATGTAATTGTCCCTTTCTTAAAAACAATAAATTAGCTTTTTTTATATCGGAAAATGGCAATGCATTACAACAACGCCTTGCAGCTGTGGGTTGATCCCGAATCATCTTCAACAGTTCGTGATTGATCAGCATTCAAATAGAAAGCATACGATTCTATAATTCATGACAGATGCAGATCAACAATCAACACATCCACCAATTACTCTTGATCCAACATATGACATTGACGTACCGAATAGGGATGTTGACTCTGAATTTACAATTGAAATACCAGCAACCACACGCCATGTCACATTGAAGAGGGGACCGTATAGCAAAAAGTATAACGCTTTCAATTTTGCCATGATGTGCGATAGATTTGGCGCATCTGATAGAGTCGCATCTTGTTTGGCTACAGCTCTTTTTAAAGACATTGGCTTCAGAGATGTCCATGGCGATTATGTCATCATGGATAAAGCCAAAGTAGGTCGGGAAAAAAAGACATGTAGAGATTGAGTTTTTCGGAAACACCTCGGCGATGCCAACATAATTGCTTTTTCTTTTGACGGACAAATAAAATGAGGCTTTGTTGAGAGTGGAAATGAATGGACAATTTCATACTAGGTCGGGAAAAGAATCTCACTTAGTAATTGTTCAAGAACCAGACACAAAATTGTTGGGACATTTAAATCTTGATGCTGAGGACTCTTGTACAAAGCAAAAACAGCTACACGAGTTCTTTTATACAAAAAATGTATCTCTTGACGATTTTGTTGGAATTTGTTACGATGGGGAAGGAAGCAATACCGGCACCGTAAACGGCATTTTACGTACGTTCGAAATTGCTCTAGGAAAACCATTACTTTGGTTTGTTTACTTGCTGCATTTTAATGAACTAACGTTTCGCCACTTGTTTGGTGCATTGGAAAAGTCGAATACAAGCGGACCCAGAACTGCTAGCGGAGATTTGACAAAATTGATTGAAACTTGTGAACAGTTACAGGTAGTTGAATTCTAATTTTACAATGATTGGACTTTTTTAAGTCAACGCTTTTTTCATTACACGTTGTATCTGATTTTGAGCCCATTTTGTTTGGAAATATGCCTCCACCGCTAAATACTAAAGACGCACGCGGTGTTTCTACGGATGTGAAGTATCTGTATCGATTAGCTAAGGCCGTTTCTGAAGGTTTTTGTCCTGCAGATTTAGCCAGTATGAATCCCTGGCAAATAGTTCATTCTCGTTGGCTTACCAAAGCTAGTAGACTATTGAGACTATACGTAATTACAAATTCACCATCAACAAACTTACAAACTCTAGCAAAATATATTATGAAAGTTTATATACCAATGTACTTTAATGTAAAGTATTATAGTTCTTATATCTACGGCAGTGCACTGTTTGCAAAATTTATACAATCAACGCAATATTATCCACCGAATCTAAGGGATATTGTTAACGCTGTAGTACAAAATAATAATTATTTCGGTCATCCAGAGAATGTTTTATTGACAATGCTCTTTGATGATAGAAAACCGGTTCATTTTCATTTCATTTAATTTCATTTTTATTTATTTAGTTGAGTATGCTAATACAACAAGATTCTTAAATAAAAACCTTATAATTAAAGTATTAGCTTCTTATATAAAATTTTAGCATATAAAAAAATATATAACTTAAAAGCTAAATTTACATTTATTGCAGTGAGGAGAAATAAAGAAACAATTTGTTTTTAAATTGCAAAAGTTGGAAACTGATCTAAGTTCATTGGGTAAGGAGTTCCAAAGACGTATAGCGTAGATATAGAATTGCCTTTCAGAAGTTAAGCAAAAATGCCGAAATTGAATTAAAGTATTTACCCGGTTCGATCGCGAGAATAACAATCTACCACGTAAATTTGCGGGCTCACCAGAATATATCACCTTTTGCAGCAGTAGCAGACATCTAAACTTCAGTACATCCTCAAAGGTCATGTTGCAGATTTTTCGGGCATAACTGATCTCTACGATTTAATCGATGTTATTAACGATGTTATTAAATAACACATTCATTTTATTCTTGCAAACATAATCGCAATTGGCAAATAACTCACATCCGTAAAGAAGAGTGGGTAAAAGATACGACTTTGCTAGCAGTAGTCTAATTCTCAGAGGAGTGAAAGATTGAGTTACATAAAGTACACGTAGCATTCCATAAACCTTGCCAACTGTACATCTAATGTGTGTACTCCATGACAAAGTTCTATTGAAAGTAACGCCCAGATTTTTAGTAGAATCTACAAATTCAATTGGACAACCGTTTAGCATAATACTTGGAAAATGTGCAATGTCCATCAGTTTTTTAGTTACGACTAAGCACTTAGATTTGTTTGGATTAAGGCATAAACCGTTTTCATATGCCCACATATAAATGCGAGATAAATCTTCGTTAACACCTGATATGCAGTTAGATACACAATCACGACTACAACTTGTATATACCTGCACATCATCCGCATACATAAGAATTTTACAATTTTTTAAAATCTTGGGAAGGTCATTAATGTATATCGAGAATAGGAGAGGGCCAAGGACTGATCCCTGAGGAACTCCTCTTTTAACAGGCAAAAATTCAGATGTAAGCGAGTTTGCACATACTGCTTGCGATCTGTTAGACAAATAAGACTGCAGTTAGTTTGCTGCTGTTGATGAAAAATTAAAAAGATTTCGTAATTTAGTGTATAGGATAGTGTGGTCTACAGTGTCAAAAGCCTTCGAGTGATCTAAAAGGACTAAAAAGTTTACATTATTGTCATCCAATCCTATTCGGATATCCTCGGTGACATCAATAAGCGCGGTAACACAACTACGTTTAGCTCTAAACCCGGACTGTCTATCAGTGAGAAGGTCATATTTGTAAATAAAATCTTTTATTTGTTGAGAGAGCAGTATTTCCAGGGCCTTGGACTGATAGGGTAAAATAGCGATCGGACGATATTCCTTACATGATTTTGGAATCGGAATTATTTTAGCTTTCTGCCAGCTGCTTGGAAAAGTGGAGGTAGTTATTGCTGTATTCATAGTGTGAGTTATAAAAGGCAAAAGAATAGGAAGGAGGGATTTTAAAAATACAGGGTGTATTTCATCGAAACCAATAGCATTTGATTTTATTGCTAAGAAGCTTTGAAGAACTTCACATTGGTCAACGCAGCGAAACGAAAACCGGACGCTTGGATTGTGGGCACAGCTAGTAGCAGCGACATCAGCGTAAAAGTTGTTTGTAACAACCGGCGTAGGGACATTTACGAATTTCTGGTTTAGGTCATTTACATCCATAACATCACATTTACCAGCTGTATCTCCAGCAATACCTATCTCCCGGATTTCACGCCACGTTTTCTTACTTCCGACTGCATTACCAAATCTTTCACTATAATAACTAGGTTCGCGAAAGAGCAATCAAGAATATTTTGTATTGTCGAGATAAATTTAATTCAGGGAACGCATATTCAGGGAACTGAGCGATTTGTTCAGTTACTTTCAAGTGTTTCGAGACGCGTAATTGAAAAAAATAGAGACGACGTTATGGTAGTAGCTACAAAAAGTCGAACTAAAATACCCCGCACTGAGAGCGAGCAAACATGACTTAGAAGTCTAAAATTTTGCTTTTTGTTTCTATTTTACTTTTATAATTAAATAAAAGATTTTTTTTGTAAATTGAAATCGTTTTATTTTTAACAATATGTATTTAAATATCATATTAAAATAATAAGATAATATAATAAAATAAATTCAGACTCGGAGAGCTAACAAAATTTCCATTTCAACATGCCCAAAACCAATGATAAGCGCTTCCTTTTTTTAACTTTCCTACAGTATTTTTATATTAAACTTATTTATTTTTAATTCCTTTACCAAATTTTGACCTCGATTTGCGCGATATTGGGATTGATTTTAGACCTATGGTTTCTTGGCGGAATTTTCTTAAAATTCATCATAGATTACGTTTCTGCTATACGCTTGGTCGATAAAAAATTTGACCCGGCCTAATACCTATATACATAAGTGTATATGTAAATCAAATCAATTAACTACTTTTTATTTTTATTTAATTTGAAACAAAAGTTGACTTTGATTAACTTATTTTTATGCTACTCACTGACACTAACACTGAGATACTTTTATAAATTAATCAACTAACCTTTCTACTGCTGTTGGAAGTTGATGCTTCTAGTGTGTGTTAGGAGTAGAACCGTAGAATTTAAGCCTGGTGATGTAGTGTATCGTAGGATCTTTAGTCAGAGCAATAAAGCAGCTGGAAACAATGCCAAAGTCTCACCGAAATTTCTTAAAAGTAAAGTTTTCAAGAAAATAGGTAATTGCTATTATGAGCTAACTGATTTACAAGGACATTCGGTAGGAACATATCACACTAAAGATATCGAAGGATCAGCAGTAACCCAGACTTGATTTTTCGTTTTTCAGTTTATTTTTCGTCATAATCTTCCTCTAAATTAACTGCTTTGTGACGATCATGATGGTTCTACCTAGCTATAAAATTTTTCAAAATTATTTCTTGGAAATCGTGGAAACATATCCGTATCCATAAAACTTAATAAATTTACTTTTTTTTCGTAGATAAATAAATTAAATGATGTTTTAAGTGAATAATATTACTTAGCTGTATTCTGAAAACAAGAATGATTAGGAAAATAATTTTTGTCATTATTGACTTACTTATTGTTTCAATTTTATTTTATTTCTTACTGAACAAGCTGTAAAAGCATTATTCTAAAAATTTGGCAGCATTTCAAAGCTTTTAGTGTAGAATTAACTGGAAAAAAAAACAACAAAAGAAAATGTGTATACCGAAGCTTTATTCTAAATTTTTCCGGTATAATCATTCCTTCTTCATAAAGACCGCGAGCAGATAACACTAAACTCAATTCTCTTATCTTCTTTAAGTAATAAATTCTAAAATTTAGTTAATGTTAAAAGTTAAAATCATTGCTATACAAAATTATTAAGTTGTAAACTATCGTAAACATTTCTGAGACAAGAAAAATAAATCCCCGAAAGGTAAAACTTAATTAAAGCACATTTTTAATAATTTAATATCTAAAGTTAAACTAACCCCAAAAATTTATAGGGGATTTAGAAAACATACACGTGTTTTATTCATCTGAATATTGAGCACACATTTATCCTCACATAATCGAATCGTCTATAATCTTTGATCAAATTTGATCAAACTACCCGATTGGAATATTGGGAGAAAGCAGAATTCGTGTCTCAGAGAGCCCCGGGACCATTTTAGCTTGATGTCTCGTCAATGTTGCAAGACCTCATGGCAAGCGCAACCAAGTGACGCAATCGCTAGACAGTAGATCGGCTAACATGTCACGCTTAACCAACAACGCGAGCAATTAATAATTGTCATAGAAAACTAATAATTAGAATAGTATTTGAAAGAATTAAAGATTAATTTTAAATTAAATTTACGCAAGAAAAGTGCAGTAAATCATTTTACGAAAAAAAAAAAAAAATATAAAACAAAAACGAAATGTGTTAAAATTAGCTAACCTAAGTAGAGAAAAAAAAAAAAACTAAAGGTTCATCCATAACTACATTTTTTTTTTGAGTAAAAGAAACAAATTTGCAAAAGAAAACAGAAACGATTAACAACATCATCATGGAGCATAGCAGCAGGTCTGTCGCAGTTTCATCATGATCAAGTAAGTTCACCTTTTTTCCCTTTATATTAACTAAAAAACAGAAAAAAAACTAAACGCTGAATTGGATTTAATTAAAATTGTGCTTTTGTTTTTTTACATAAATTATAAATAGAAATTTAGAAATATAAGTTACAGAAACTTATATAGTATATAAATATTATACTTGTATAGAAATAAAAGTTGGCCCACATAAATTTTCTAAATTAAAAATATATAGAACAATATATAAGTTAAAAGGGGAAAAAAAAAGAAATGCGATATTTTGAGAAACACATACACACTTTTCTTGTGTTATTATTATTTACATAGAATTGAAACCTATACTATTTTAAGTCAAAATAAAAAAAAAGAAAAAAAAAATGCGATTTCATATACCAAACTGAAATTTGCTGCAAACCACCCTTAAATTAAAACAAAACAAGAAAAAAAATAAGTGCCTAAAACCGGTTCAAGTTATCAATGAACCGGTTTCATTGATAATTTCACCTATAGTTTAAAATTTGTAAATTAATGATATCAATGATGTAAAATTTATGCTTTAAAGTAAGAAATAAAACAAAATAGAAAATAATCAAAGCAAAGAAAGTAAGAAAAACAGAGAATGCAATAAAATAAAACTCTTAAAGTCTCTTCACATAAATAAAAAAACAAAAAAAAAAAAAAATGAAAGAGAAAACAAAATGAAAACAAAAAGTAAACAAAACAAAATCATGTTTAATTAATTTCATTAAATTTAACTTAACACGTAGCTGAACAGAGGGAAGGTTATGGGGTTTTCAATATTATCGTTTTTTTGGAGAAGTTTGAAAACCAAGGTTGGGAAATATTGGATTTAAAACATCTAAATCCAGATTGCATAACAAAGAGAGTCGATGTTGTCTTTAAAGTTAGATTCAGTTTTAATTCTTTTCATACCTCAAGTTTTGTTCTTTCTTTTTTTTGTTTCTGATAGACACGTAGTATTTTTTTTGTAAGGTGATGCAGAGAGGCGTAGCAAGATTCCATACCCCATCCGACGAGCAAAGCCACTGCCAGTACGTGTCGCCCACTACTGTCCTTCTGCGAGATACATTGAGGATTTGAAAAAATAAAAAAAAAAAAAACATACTCCCAATGTCCATTCTACCATTACAACTATGTGATAATTGTGAAGTAATAATTGCCTCAAAAAGTTTGGACAAAGCATTTAATTTCGCAATTCCACGATAGTTATCAATTAATGGTCTATTACCAGATTTATGCAATGGGATAATGAATGAAGACTTCCAGATACTTGGAAAATAGCAAGCCTTTAGAGAATAGGTAAAAAGCAAAGTGATTGGAGTTATTATTCTTATTCTTATTCTTCACAGCAATATTTCAGAATGCAAGATGGAATGTTGTCGGGACCACTTTTATACGAAGTTTTAAGATCTTTTAGATAAGATAAAACTGTATTGTTGTCAACTATTGGGAGGCAAATATCCCCAGAATGAACATTAAAAGGATAGCTACCATTATCAAAAGATGACGATGAGTAAGTTGACTTGAAGAAGTCAGCAAAAAGGTTACAAATGCTATAATCATTATCAGATTCCACATTTTTATATTTCATAAAAGAAGGATAAGAATCAATCTTACGTTTTGTGTTAACAAAACTCCAGAATTTTTTATAATATTTAGATTTTAAGTTTCTCAATTTTCTTAATTCATTGGTATACCACACAGGGCCTGAAATTATAGAAGCTTTTCTTTGCGGAATAGATCTAGTGAAGCAGTCAATGAGCGTTGTATTAAATGCACAGACCGCAGCATCCAGATTCTGTGAAGATAAAGCTTCTGTATTAAGATACAGTATAGATGACCAATTTATACTGGACAAACTATTTTTTAACATAACATAGTTAGTTTTTTTAAAGTTAAATTCCATGAATGGTTGACTAGCACGATTCTGTATAGATGGTTTAGGAAAATTAAGACTAATTTCAATGGTTGGGTGGTGAGAATCTTCAGGAGTGACCAGAGGATCGGACCGTGACACTGAAGCAATGTTGCTTTCATCAAAAAATACCAGATCAAGCAAGCGGTTATTCTTATTCAAATGATAGTTTAGTTGGAAAAGACCTTGACTTGAAAGCTCATTTAAAAAGTAATTATCAGATGAACTTTCAGACGATGGTAAATATATTGAAGGGTTTTCAGAACAAAAGTTCCAAGAAACCATGGGTAAGTTAAAGTCACCAGTTATTAAGATATGATCATTAGGATGTAGCAATAAGAAAACTTTACTAATAGAAGCCGAATGTTTGCTATACACTTCCAAGTTAGAAAAGGGAGGTATATATGAGCATTGCACCTGTATTATTAGTAATAGGTACCAAAATACCATCACTTGATAAAGCGCAAGTTTGAGCATAAGATAAAGCGCCAGAAGTAGAAGGAGAATTAGTGCTTAAGTTAATTGAAGGAATAACAGCAGAAGCCTTAGCCAAAAGTAAATTGGGGTCGACAAATGCTGGAGATTTTGCAGTAGTCACATCATTAGTATTATGAACTTTAGCTACAGCCTCAATTTCAGTTGCCAATGCTTCAACTGAAGTATATAAGATGGGTGAAGGCTCAATATTACAATCAGTAGAGGCTTTTGGAGTAACATTTGTAGACTGAGAGGCTGCTTTTGCAGTAGCATTGGCAAGGCATGCACTTAAACGATTTAAACAAATTTTCATACTCCGACAATCTATTCTGCGCCGCCTCTAGGTCTTTTGAGACCTCCAAGAAGCCTTTTCTTGATTGCCTTATAAGTTTTAAAATATCAACATCCGTTGCTCTACATTCTTCGCATGCCCATCGTAAACCTTTGTTTTCGTTAAGTGCATCGAAAACACGAGCATTTAGTGCTGCACACTTAAAGTGAAAAAAGGAATCACACAACCAGCAATTCAGAATACGGTCGGATTCTCTTTAAACACCACAGTTCCGGAATTTGCAGTACATAATGATTTTATTAAATTTTAATATAAGTTTAGTTTTAAGGTTATGTTAAATTGAATTTATAGATTCAATAGAAGCGTTGGCAACCCTGTTTGAATAAGTACTACAGACAGTTTGAAAAGCACAGGTTTGTGTACGAGCTAATAATTTGTAGGAACTTAAAATGTAAACAAATGTCAAAACAGCTGATAAGAACAAAAAAATATATTGCACTCTCTGAAAACAAATGAGCTTCAAAGCAGAACGCAAAATAATAAAAAGCAAATGTATGTATGTGATTAATTAGTTTTAAATAAAAAAGGATAATTCCGCCGCATTCACTGGATGAAATTGAAGAAATCCAACGATGTTCTTCAGCAAAATACGGCAAGTTAAATTATGATTAATTTAAGACGGTTAAACTTGTTGAAAAATTGAATTGAAAATAAAAATAAAAGAACTCAATTTAAAACACGACTATCAGCAAGTACAAGAATTTGCCAGATGTATAACAATTAACATAGATAGACTTAAACCAGCATTCTTAGATCCAGAAACTACACAAACACTCTCTTCCACACACAAGCCAAAAAAGAAAGTACCCAATCAACCATTTAGAAATAGTGCTTGGATTAAGCTTACATGCAATACAAAAATCAAGCCTTATCCAAGCACGCTTGAAAAACATTTGCCCGGGTAATAAATTTCCAAGTTGCTTTGTGTAACTATTGCGTAAAACACAAAAAGCAAGTGATGTACAATAATACTTGGAAAGGCTTGCATTAAGTAAGTGTTTTGCAATCATACTTAGATAACGCTGACAACGGTAATAGTTTCACAACTGTTCAAAGTTGTGATGCTCTCATATATACATACATTTTCATTTTGTTCGCTCAGCAGCCATAAGGCTAACGGCAAGCTGTTAGAGTGTCCGACTCATATGCGGTGGTTCGCGCGTTCGATCCCTGGGGTAGCAAACACAAAAATTTTTGAAGACATGCAATTTTTCATATAAATATATGCTTCAATTTTAACAAACGAAAATAAAAAATAAATAAAAATAAAAATGTTCCGGTTGGGAATTGAACCTTGGATGTCCAAATCACAACAAATCAAATAACCAGTGGCTTACCAACTAAGCCACGGAATAAAAATTTTTCGCGAGTGCTAATTGATTTGTTGAATGTAGCACACTTGGAAAAAGCTTATTAAAACACTTATATCCAATTTTAAAAACAACACTTGGATCAAGCTTGAAGTAAGGAATATTATTCCAAGGGTTCACTTTCGTTTATCCTACAATTACATGTAAGCGTTCTACAATAGTAAATGAAAGCGTTATCCAAGCTTGAGGCTTACGTGTGTAAGCTTGTTTAAAGCTTATTCCAAGCTTGTTTGGCTGATTGGGTACACTTTAATTTACTAGCGAACACAACAAAAACCTATGAGGGGGAATAATGTGGTGTCTGCATATCACATACACACAACACACATACATAAGTCACACAATATAAAATACTTTAACTTGTTTACAATTTGAATTTAAAATTTTTTGATGTCAATTTTTATAAATCAAAATAAATTATAAATTCAAATAAATCAAAATAAAAAAAATTAATGTTTTAATAAATTTAAATTTAAATAAAAATTATTAAAAGAATTTTTATTTGTGGACTACACCACATAAATATAATTATAAATGGGTAATATTAACGTAGAATTATAACATGCCAACGAAGTATGCTCCTTCAAAGCTCTCCATATGAGAAATGGAGCTCAATGAAATTGTGTATTAAACCTATGAATTAAAATAATAAAAAAAAAAATAAAAAAAATGGGTCATATGGGATGTGATTAAGTTTTTAATGCCCTAAAGCGTATTGGTTTCCAAAAACAAAGATTTAGATAAAGAATCATATCGTCGTCCGGGGATTCATGTGCGCCATCCGCCATTTTGACTATTTTGAGTTATTAGTACCATCCCAGATTTTTGGTACCAAACTTTTCAAATCTGCAATCCGTTTTTGGCTATCTCTTTTAGAAACTGAGATATTTCGTGTCCACTTTGCTCCATATCGCTTAAAACAGAAAATGTTGGTGACCGCTTGCCCCATAAGTCATTCAATGGCGTATAATTTCAATACAAAATGTTGAACTTGATTAATGAAAACCACTTTGCTCCATGTTTACTTAACTAAACATGGTAGTGGCTTATTATTTTCTTTTTTAACTAATTATTTAATGTTTTTAAATATTTTTAATTAATAAAAAAATGTAAAAAGCAGACTAAAAAGCATAGTATGTTCAATAAGGTGAGTCAAAAATTGTGTTTTCTTAATGGTGAATAGTGAAAATATGTGAATTTTGAGTTCAATAACGGACCTGTAAAATATTATTAAATTGAAGTGTCACAGCTCGCGCATCGATCATCGAAGTGTCTAACGGTGCACTAGAAAGATTAATACAAATAAGAGGAAAAAACTTTTATAAGTTTTTAGTATTTTAGGCATAGTAGAGTATCAAAAAGAGGTTTTAAGAATTTTGGAATTTTAAGAATTTAAGTGGGCATCGCAGCCCCCATACAACTTTTTTCAACACATTTTTCGAAATATCTGGAGAATTAGTAAAGCTATAAAAAAAACTTAAGTAAAGATCAAGTCTGTCATCTAGAGCAGATTTGTAAATCCTAGCTCAATTTGCTTATTTTGCTCAATTACAACGACTTCGATATTATCGTGTGTGTTGTAATTTGGAGAATTCACTTCGTCTACGCATCACGCTGCGACAAAATTCAAAAACGTTTTCATAACATTGTTGTTGTTTCCTCGTGTTGGATGCCCAATCAGCCATTTAGAAATGGTGCTTGGATGAAGCTTACATGCAATACAAAAAGCAAGCTTCATCCAAGAATGCTTGAGAAACATTTGCCTAGGTAGTAAATTTCCAAGTTGCTTTGTATAATTATTGCGTAAAACACAAAAAGCAAGGATGTACAATAATACTTGGAAAGGCAATCATACTTAGAAAACGCTGACAACGGTAATAGTTTTGCAACTGTTCAAAGTTGTGATGCTCTCATAAATATATATGCTTATACTTTATGATATATATATATATTTTATAGATTATATTGAATTGCATATGTACACAGAAATAAAAACAACAAAAAGTAAACACTAAGCAATTAAACAATTTGTTTATAAAATCAACTGCACATAAAGCGCAGTTTGTTGACACCAGCATATTTGTAGGCCAACGGCATGCATTTCATCATTGTTAATTCAGCTGAATTGCAACCAAAACAAAATTGTAAATTAAGTCACAAAATTAAGTTCAATAACCTGCGGTCAAGAAACTGCGTTCTTATAGTGCAATACAGCAATTTTATATTTGTGATTTTTATTATTATGCAATGCAGCAATTTCATATTTGTTAACATTAAATTATTCATATTTTAGTCTTAAGTATTTTCCTTTACATACTCCTAACTTTAGTTTACTGTGGGTCAGTTCTATAAAAAAAGTTTAAGAATAAAGTTTGCATTTTGGAACTAAAAATTGTTGTGTGGTGTTTTCTTTGTGTCATTCAACTGAGTATTGGTTCATGTACCTATACTCAGCCAACATCTGATTTGGTTTGTACCTAATCATTTAACAATTATTCATTGGTGACCCCGACGTGATCAATACGAAGGATAACTGGTTCAAGTGCCAAGTATCCATCAATCTATTGATCACAAATCAAACAATCGGCCGTAATAAAGTGACCCAGACGACACCAAACAAGTTCTCCACCAACATCTGATTAGAAGACAGCAATCAACTAAGTGATGGAGGAATTGTACACAGCACAGTCTCAGCTCGGAGACGAAATCGAAAGGATCATCCGGAACTACAAAAAGGATCCAGAAGTTCGGAGGGATCTTAAATATTACAAACTACGGCTAAGCCAGCTTGAAACCATACATGCCAAATTCAAGGCAAATCATGTAGAGCTTAGTAATACAAAGGATCGCAGTCACGAGTATTTTGTTAAGGACTACTACATGCAGCTGACAGTGCTTTGCGAAAAATACGTAAAGCACTTTAAGCAAGAAATCAAAACTTTGGATTCAGCGATTGATGAAGACAAGGAGAATCTAACTAATGGCCTGATAAGAAAGGCCCACAGAAAAATGTCTCTCCTAGAGTCAAGGCTCTCTAACATTAGAGTCTTGGAGGGACAATCGTCACCGTATTATGACCTCAAGGCGGAATTTGTGAACCAACTATGGCACGACATAGCCATATTTGACGAACAAATTTGGGAGCAACACTCCAATCCAGTAGCTTTAGGCTATGATGCAGAGAAGTTTAAAATTAACAGAGATCACTTTAATGCTTAATCAACCCGTTCAACAGCATGAGTCCCACCCTTCAAAGAGCACTTAACCAATTCCAAAGGTACAAATTCCGTAATTTGATGGGGATTACTTAAAATGGAGCCAATATCACGGCTTGTTTACTGAAATCATCCATAAACAACCATTGTCAAGCGTGGAAAAAATGTGGCATCTAAAAACACAGCTAACAGGAGAAGCATCAAGTTTAATCAGTCACCTAGCTACTACTGATGAAAACTATGTCGCAGCATGGAAGCTACTAGAAGAGCGCTACAACAACAAAAGAGTATTGACATCAACACTTATAAAGAAACTGGTAGATCAACCATCCGGAACTTCAAATATAACAGCAGTTAAACACCTGCACGACACAACAAGGGAATGCCTACTTGCTTTAAATAATTTAGGCATCAAAACTGATTCATGGGATCCATTGCTGATTCACCTTCTCATCAAAAAATTCGATCGAAGCACATACATTCAATATGAACAATCAATTGTGAGGCCTAAGGAAATTCCTAAATTGTCAGAATTGTTGGCTTTCCTGGAATTACAATTCCAAACCATGGAAACTATTGGACAACGAGAAAAACCAAAGGCGCCAGCAAAGGTCTTAACATCATCAGCCGCACAAATTGACATCAAACTCTGTTTGTCATGTGGAAAGAAATTCCATCCGCTCTTTGCATGCGACAACTTTCTAAAGCTCAAGGTGCAGGATCGTATAAAATTTGTGCAAAAATACAAATTATGCCTGAATTGTCTAAAGCCAGGTCACGCAGCAGTACAATGTGTGTGGCGACACTGTCCAAAGTGTTCGAAAAACACAATTCACTACTTCATCTGCAGCAACAAGAATTGTCATCAAATGGAACAAGGAATGAAGCAAAAGAAAATTCACCTGCAACTGTGGCAACAATTAGTTGTTGATTGCAGATGATTAGTCATGCAATGAAAAACAACAATTATGTACTGTTGGCTACAGCAAAAATTCGAGTTGTAGCAAACAATGGACAGGTATGCGAAGTACGTGCACTACTGGATTCCGGTTCACAAATCAACATGGTGACACAACGGCTCGTCAACAAATTATCATTAACCACTACAAGGTCCCAGCTTTCCATTGAAGGAATCGGACAACAAACTGGAATCTCAACTTCAAGAGTCAACGTTGCAATTCATTCACGAACAGAAGACTTTTCAACTAGAATAGAAGCTTATGTTATGCCGAAACTTATTTCCTCACAACCAACAAAGGACCTAGAAGTCACAAATTGGAACCTTCCAGGTCATCTAAACCTAGCCGATCCCGAGTTCTTCAAGTCAGGAAAAATTGACATGCTTATTGGTGCTGAGCTTTACCATAGTCTAATCCACCCAGAGCAGCTTACACTAAAAAGAAATCAGCCACTCCTACAAAACACGGTTTTTGGATGGATTGTCATTGGAAAAACTGAAGTGTCAACAGAAGCAACTGCAGCATGCGCCGTAGCTACCATAGAAGATGAAAACTTGGACTCTATTTTTGAAAGATTTTGGAGAATCGACGATTTGAACACAGTCAGCCAGGTCATGACCCCAGTTGAAAATTGAAGTGAAACCCATTTTGCAAATAACATAAGAAGAGATAATGATGGCCGTTTTATTACCCGTTTACTGTTTTCTGAAAGTCCAACAGCTCTTGGAAAATCAAAGGACATGGCTATTAACAGATTTTTATCTCTCGAAAAAAGATTGCAGAGAGATCCGACCATACAATCGCAATACATAAAGTTCATGGATGAGTACGAATCGTTGAATCATATGGAAAAGATATGGCCGAAAGATGTTCCCGATGTCCATTATTTCATTCCTCATCATTATGTGCTAAAACCAGATAGCAGTACCACAAAGCTCAGGGTCGTATTTGACGCATCAGCCAAAACGTCAAGTGGCCAGGCTTTAAACGATATATTGCATAAGGGCCCTACTGTTCAAAGTGATCTATTTTCAATGCTGTTGCGATTTAGAACATACAAATACGTATTCACAGCCGATATTGAAAAGATGTATCGACAGATTGGCATGCATGAAGAGGACACAGCTCAGCAGCTCATTGTGTGGCGGAAGGACCCAAGTGAAGTTATTCAATACTACCGACTTAAAACAGTGAAGTACGGAACAACATCAGCACCTTATTTGGCTACCAAATGTCTGCAATATCTGGCAAAACAGAATATGAGTAAATACCCACAAGGTGCACGAACTTTGCTTGAAGATTTTTATGTGGACGATTGTCTCAGTGGTGCCAATGACATCGCATCAGCTTTAGAATCTCAAACCCAACTTACACAAATTCTTCAAGAAGCTGGCTTCAAACTCCGGAAATGGTGTTCTAACAACTTAAGGCTACTAGCAAATATACCCGTGGAAGATCAAGAAGTTAATTTGGATTTGGATGATAAAGCTACAAAGACACTAGGTCTCATTTGGCATCCAAAAACAGATCAACTGTGCGGACGAGCAAACCTATCGCCAGTTCAACCGATTACAAAACGGGTAGTAGCTTCAGACTTAGCACGAATCTTCGACCCATAAGGAATCTTTGGGCCTGTAATCGTATCCGCAAAAATATTCATGCAAAAGCTAAAGAAGCAAGAATATGGATGGGATAAAAGGCTACCACATCAAATTCAACAAGAATGGCAACACTTCAGAAAAAATACATTGGAACTCAATAACTTAAAGGTACCCTGACACATCCTTCATTCAAAACCTCAAGTAAAGGTTCAGCTACACACCTTCGCCGATGCCTCAGAACGAGCGTACGGAGCAGCTGTTTATGTGCGAACAACATACAAGGATCGAACCATAACATCGAACTTGCTCTGCGCAAAATCAAGGATAGCACCCTTAAAACTTCAAACGCTTCCTCGATTGGAATTGTGTGCAGCTGTTCTAGGAGTCGAGCTTACAGAAAGAGTGAAGCAGGATCTGAAATATCAACATGTACCAGCATTTTTTTGGTCAGACTCAGAAATAGTTTTATCATGGATTAAAACATCAGCATCTTCATTACACACTTTCGTCGCCAACCGAGTAAGCAGGATTCAAGAAATATCACATATCAATCAATGGCATCATGTCTCATCAAAAGATAATCCAGCCGACATAATTTCAAGGGGGATTAATCCTGAAAAATTCACCTTGTGTACCACATGGTTTTTCGGACCTTTGTTTCTACATGGCAGCCAAGAATCATGGCTCATACCAACACCAAAACCTGCCGATTCACCCAATGACATCGAAAGAAGAAAACCGATTACTGTAGTGACAATGGCAGCATCATCGGAGGCCGGCGCCTATGAAAATTTTAAAATCTTCGATGACAAACAAGGAAGAGAAACGAACACTGCATCAATAGTAACTTCGTCGTCAGCATCATCGGAGGCGCTAATTTATGGAATCAACCACAAAAACTCATTTCGAGCTTTGCAACGCACAGTTGCCTACATCTACGTTTTATTGAAAATCTTAAGAAACAAACAACAGCTCGGCCAAATCATCTATCCAGATGTGCATCAGAAATGAATAAGTCCTTGGCAGTTATAATCAGGACTATTCAAATGGCAGATTTTAAAAGTGAAATTAAAGACTTACAAAAATACAAGCAAGTGAGCAAATCAAATCAACTTGCCAGCCTATGTCCTTTGTTAGACGATCAAGGTCAAAAACATCCAATCTTGCTACCATACAATGATTCAATAGTAAAATTGTTACTTATCATGGTTCATCAAGACAACAAACATTGCGGCCCGGAGGCCTTATTAGCAGCCTCGAGGCAGAAATTCTGGGTTGTAAGAGGAAAAACAATGGCACGCAATATTGTACAAAACTGTGTGCGTTGCGTCAGAGCAAAACCAAAGCTCTACAGCCAAATCATGGGCAATCTACCAGCGGATAGAGCAACTGAATCACGGCCATTTCTAACAGCTGGTGTCGATTACTGCGCTCCAATATGGATCCATTACAAAATCCGCGGAAAACGACCTCAAAAAGCATATATTGCAGTATTTTGTTGTTTTGTCACGAAAGCGGTACATATGGAGATTGTTTCGGAACTCACTACTGACGCCTTTATTGGAGCACTAAAACGTTTTATCAGCCGCCGGGGCAGGTGCCAGACATTGTTTTCTGATAATGCAACAAATTTTGTGGGTGCAAAGAATCAATTGAATGAATTACAACAAGCTGTTTTCTCTAATTCAGCTCAAGAGAAAATTATTAAAACCTGCAGTGACAAGGGCATCGAATTTAAGTTCATTCCGCCTAAAGCCCCTCATTTTGGTGGACTCTGGGAAGCTGCAGTCAAATCTGCGAAGCATCATTTGTGTCGCAGTGTCTCTACTGCTTCTCTTACATATGAAGAACTAGAGACTGTTGTAGTTGAAATAGAGGCAATTCTAAACTCTAGGCCTCTCACCCCGTTGTCTTCAGACCCAAATGATATAGGAGCACTAACACCAGGTCACTTCATCATAGGAGAACCACTCACAACCCCAGTCGACTCAAGGGTATCAGAAACCAGGAGATCACTTAAAACAAATTGGAAATATGTGTCAGATATAAAACATAGATTCTGGACAAGATGGCACCACGAATACCTGCACGAGCTCCAACAAAGGTCTAAATGGAAGCATCCAACACCAAATGTAAAGGAAGGCACATTGGTCATCATAAAGAAGGATAACGTTCCAGTCCTTCAATGGCCCCTTGGTCGAATTATTCGAACCTACAAGGGAGATGATGGCTTATTCGGGTCGTTGATGTTAAGACAGCTTCGGGCATATCCAAACAACCCATACATGAATTAGCTCCATTATTCACTGAAGAAGAAACAGAAAAAATAGAACCTGCAACAAGTGTACTGACAAATAATCACAAACGTAAATGGCCACATCCACGTGAAGATATCTCAAAAAACAAGTCGACATCAAAGGGTCTTGCTCTCTCAGTAATGCTGGTTGCATTAGCAATTGCCATTAGCAATGACCTCTCCAATAAAAACATCAAGATTTCGTAACAAGCCTGGCATTTACTTCGAAGGAATAGGTGCCGCACGGCTATCAACAGGTATCTGGAAAATCATCATATACTATGACCTTGCGCCATTTCATTACCAAATAAATTCACTATCAGATGGAATCACAACACTCAGGAAGCTCTGCTTACACCCGACGTCGGACATCTCATGCAGTTCACTCATCGATTACTTTGAAGCTACTGTTAACAATCTGCACCAGGAGGAAACCTTATTGTTATCAAATCGTCCCAAAAGAGGTGCATTTAATGTCATCGGAAACGTGGCTCACACTTTGTTTGGTGTTCTCGACTCAGACTATGCCGAACAGATGTCAAACACTATAAATGAAGTCAAATCCAACGAAGAACATCTTTTAAGGCTGTTGAAGAATCAAACGTCAATTATTGATTCCACAATCAACATAATAAAACAAGATGAAGTGGATACATCCTCACGTTTGACTGAAATACAGCGTTTGATCAACGTGGACATAAACAAAATTGAAGACACAGCTGCTCAACGGCTGACTCAGCAACTGACAGTTTTAATTACTCAACTCTCTATGGTTGGCACAGATTTTCAGCACACACAAGCAGATTTGATAAACATCCTAACGCACAATAAACATGGAAAAATAAGTCCACAGATCCTTACACCAAAACAACTTGCGAAAGAAATCCTGACTATCAAAGGACACTTACCTACTAGTTGGGCTCTGCCAGTCGAAGACCACAACCTGCTGGACCTTTATACCATTATGGGTGTTAAGTCTGGATTAACAAGGAATCACGTCATCTTTGAATTAGCTGTACCACTAGTTGATCATAATAAACTAGACCTATTTCTTATACACCCGATTCCAATAACAGTAAATAACACGCTTGTGGCAATTAAACCCACCACCGAAATTCTAGCAGTCAGCGGCCATCGGGATCAATACATTGCACTTAGCCGAGCCGAGGTTGAAGCAGCAACATTGACTAGTGATGACATTTATTTAATAAGCAGGAAGCAAGCTACCATTGGAAGGCAATCAAAGAAACTTGCTTGCGAGATTCAACTTTTTAACAACAAAACGTCCCAAACTTGTGACCTAACAAAGTACTCTGATCAGTTAACATTTACATCATTGCATCTTGCTAATAAATGGATTTACGCTTCGACAATTCCAACTGAAATCACAGCAGTTTGTAATCACGAAACCATTCAACTAACACTTATAGGGTCAGGAATACTCACAATTGACCAACACTGCAGCTTAAAAAATGATGACATCCAGATCCAAGGTTATATTGAATCATCCAGTCGAGTATACACATCATTTGCTGGTATCGGAAATATCTCGTCCATCAGTCAACCTAACGCACTACAGGGCTTATTAACACCAAACTTCAAAGATATTGAAACAAAACTAGAACAACTCACTGATCTTCAGACGAAACTATCCAAAGAAGATTTTGACCAGCTACCGAACCAACTCGAATCCAATAAAATCCATCATCATGTAATCAGTTATTCAGCGTTAATTTTAGCGATATTTGGTATCATAACCTACAGTACTTGCAAGATAAGAACACACTACCAACGAACATCCGCAACCAAGGCTAGCACATCTCCTCAACCGATGCCACGTCAGCACAAGTCACCATTTGATGTAGACATTACTTAAGTTGAGTTAGACACTCAACGGGGGGGAGAATGTTTATACTTTATGATATAATATATATTTTATAGATTATATTGAATCGCATATGTACACAGAAATAAAAACAACAAAAAGTAAACACTAAGCAATTAAACAATTTGTTTATAAAATCAACTGCACATAAAGCGCAGTTTGTTGACACCAGCATATTTGTAGGCCAACGGCATGCATTTCATCATTGTTAATTCAGCTGAATTGCAACCAAAACAAAATTGTAAATTAAGTCACAAAATTAAGTGCAATAACCTGCGGTCAAGAAACTGCGTTCTTATAGTGCAATACAGCAATTTTATATTTGTTGTTTTTATTATTGTGCAATGCAGCAATTTCATATTTTAATTATTCATATTTTAGTCTTAAGTATTTTCCTTTAGCAGGGGTCAGTTCTATAAAAAAAGTTTAAGAATAAAGTTTGCATTTTGGAACTAAAAATTGTTGTGTGGTGTTTTCTTTGTGTCATTCAACTGAGTATTGGTTCATGTACCTATACTCAGCCAACATCTGATTTGGTTTGTACCTAATCAGTTAACAATTATTCAATATATAAATGTATTTTATTTTAATTTTGTTCGCTCAGCAGTCATAAGGCTTACGGCACGGTGTTAGAGTGTCGGGCTTATATTACCCCCTTTACATTAGTCAAGAATTGAAGTCAATTTTCTGAGCTTGTAGGCCACTTCGCCGCAAATAGGAAGCGACGAAAGAGGAAAAATTTGACGGTACACAGTCAAGTGTACTGGCAAGTTTTTCGAACTCGAAAAATTGCTTCCATTTCTTGACTAGTGTAAAAGGGGACTATACGATGGTTCGCGTGATCGATCCCTGGTGACGGCAAACACAAAAATTTTTGATGTAATGTAATTTTTAAAATTTTAACAAATGAAAATAAAAAATAATTAAAAATAAAAATATTCTAGTTGGAAATTGAACCTTAGACGTCCAAATCACAAGAAATCAAGTAATCAAGTGGCTTATCAACTAAGCCACAGAATAAAAATTTTTTGCGAGTGCTAATTGATTACTTGAATGTAGCACACCTGGAAAAAGCTTTTAAAACACTTATATTCAATTGTAAAAACAACTCTTGGATTAAGCTTGAATTAAGTTTTTTTGAAAATTCAAAACTTTGAATTGAATGCGCAGGCTAAAGGTATGACTTAATACAAAATATTTTAGCTAATTACTTTTTGATAGGCATGTATAATGGTATACCAAGAATGATAAATAACAACAACAGATCAGGGGCCTATTACACCAACAACTAATCATTTTTCCACTTATCAAATAAGTTTTTTTCTGCTAAGTGTAAGTGATAAGTTTTTTCTATATCAAAATTTGAATTTCACTCATTTTCACTTTTCAAATTATCTTGTTTTTGAAAAGTGTAAGTGATAAGCGTTGCTCCAAAATTTTCAAAAAACTTTTCAAATAAATTTACTTATCAAAAAACTTTTCAAATAAATTTACTTATCAAACAATTGAAAAATACTTTTGTTCGTGAAACATGTTATGAAAATAACTCAGGAAACAATCTGATTTTTTGGTGAAGAAGATTTAGGAGAAGGTACAAATAATTTAACACAACTCGTTCAAAACTATTACATTAAAACAATTCAGCAAATTTTGTTTGGTGGTTTCCAAAATACTAGTACCATAGGGGTATTGGCGGCATATCTAAAGAAATCCACAATCCTTTGAAGAAGCACTCAATCAGGACCTTTTGTGGTTCTATATAGGCATGTTTCTTTGAGTTGTCATCTTCAGAAAATCTTCAATCGTCCGACCATAATCCTTTGATAGCCCGATATTTGAGAGATTATTTTGGCCCCACTCTGATCATAACCCTTTTTTTCTTTAAAGATGGATAAATTTTCCAAATATAGGTAATTGGAGGACCTATACAAAAATATAAGCAGTTGATTGGGCTATAAACTCCTTCAAACCATTCAAATCAGCAGATGAAAATGGTACTTTTTCAGCTCATTTGCTGCAGAAAATTTAGCTTCAGTTTAGATGATGGCAATCTACCAGTAGCATGGAGAACATTGATAGCAAAATACCTGCCTAGGTTGGCATAAGCTTGGAAACTAATACAAAAGCTTTTATACCTATCGGTCTTATGTCCTTCATACAGAAAATCTGAATATATATCCTATATGCAAAGCGCAACATGCCAACCAGACAGGTAGATCTACAGACTCATCGATAAATGACCTTGTAAGCATAGCTGAAAAACCTATCGATAACAAGGAACTATGTATGATCGTTTTTCTTTAGCCACATAGGTTTATTGGACCGATAGGTGTTTTGCATCGTGTGGATGTGGTATTTTATATGCATTGTTTTAAATGACATGAATTGGCGTTGCAATAGTTAATCCAATGGATAATACTGTTATTTAAAGAATGTATTTTTAAAAGTTAAAGTTTTTATAAGCACTATGTTGGGTTATCTGGTTATTTCTGAGTGGCGATATAACGAAATCTTTTAACCGTCCTTTTAACACTTTATAATCAGAAAATTTTCTACGTGAGGGCTCCGAAAGAGTGCGATGATTTATGAAAGTTACCCATTCTCAGAAGATAATTTATTTTAATCGTTATCACGTCAACGCATCTGTCAACTTCTCCATTGCTTAAAGGTATACAATTTCCGATAATATGTTATTTAATTGTTGCAGTTAATGTACCTTTTCAGTTCATACCTGTACAATACAAGGTAGATAATTGTTACTGAAATGGAGAAGGCATTTGTAAAGTACATGCTCACAACCGAGCTTTCTAAATCAAAAACACTGTCAAATTTTGTTTTTGGATTAAACTGATGAGTTTTCTTTGAATAACCGCATCTTCAAACCAAATATTCAATATCAAACCAAACAAATGCATATTTGGAGTAGACGACATAGATTTCCTCAGTTACAACATCTCTTTACATGGTATCTGTAGTATCAAAAGCTTTTTTCTGACCGTGATATAAAAAGACCAAGACTTAACGTGGAAAGAATAAAAATGCGTAGGTTTCAATTCGAGAGGTCAAACCAGACTGACTTATATTCACATTGTTGAATCTTTGCAGAGTAACGTAGTTAACAGGAAATCCAAGTAAGAGAACAATCGAGATTATGACAATTCATTTTAAGAGTATTGAGTTAAAAAGTTATACAATGAGAGTAAAAAATAATGAAGCAAAAGTAAGAATAACAAATGCCAAAGAAATAGAAAAATATGTATTATAAGCAAGAATTCAATGAGTGTTAGGGTGGGTTTTCGTTGATGGTCCCAACATCCCGGCCACGTTGAAATCACTGACTTTCAAACAGGTAGGAGGGCTAGTTTGTGGATGGGTCGTCGAATAACTCCACTCAGAGTATAGACATCAACTACTCTAACCCGCGAGTCTTTTCCAGCAACACAGTTAATAATCCGTCCTAATTGCCACCGTTGTGGGGGTACATGGTCCTCATGGACTATTACCATTGTGCCATTTGAAATATTCTGGTGATTGTTTACCCATTTGTTACGCATTTGTAGTTCGTTCAGGTAGTCGTGAGTCCATCTTTTCCAAAAGAGTTGCTTTATGCCGCTAACGCGGTTCCATTTTTCGAGATTGTTGATGTCAGATGAGAGTGTACGTTCTGGAAGTGCTTTGAGTGAACTGCCAACGAGGAAGTGTCCTGGAGTTAACGCTTCCAGATCACTTGGGTCTGATGAGAGGGGCGAAATTGGCCGTGAGTTAAGGATTGCTTCAATCTCGATCAAAACAGTAGCCAATTCTTCGAACGTGAGTTTAGCATTCATCAAGCTGCGGTTTAGGTGACCTTTAGCCGATTTGACGCCGGCCTCCCAAAGACCACCAAAGTGAGGAGCCCTAGGAGGAATAAAATGAAAATTAATAAATTCATTTGCACAATATTTAACAATGATATCTTGGTGTTTTCGATCAAACAAAAATGCCTTGAGGTCAGCCAGCTTAATGCATGCTCCAACAAAATTTGTCGCGTTGTCACAGAATATATCAGATGGCAAGCCTCGTCTTCCAATCATTCGTTTAAGGCACGCCAAAAAAGCATCCGTGGATAAGTTGGAGACCACTTCGATATGGACAGCTTTAGTGGCCAGGCAAATAAAAATTGCGATGTATGTTTTGAAGGGTGCCTTACCCCGGATGCGGAGATAGGTGTTGACAGGACCGCAAAAGTCCACACCGCATCGAGAAAATGGGCGTGATGGTGTCAATCGTTCTACTGGCAAATTTCCCATCATCTGCTGCAATAGCCTTGGCTTGTACCGAACGCAATGAACGCAACTTCTAACAATTCGGCGAGCGACATCTCGGGCGTTGATGATCCAAAATTGCAGACGAATAAGACCTACAAGCGCTTTGGCTCCAGCATGGAAATTAGTAAGATGTAAATGACGAACGTAGCGACTTACAAACTCGTATTTGCTGGGCAGCAAAATTGGATGCTTGTGACCTTCTGATAAGCTTGATAGTTCAAGCCTTCCGCCAACTTTGAGAAGAATAAAACCACCAGTATTTTCAAGAAAAGGGTTCAAAAATTTGAGGTTCCCAATTGTCTGCAATTTTTTTTCAAGTTGGTGAATATCATGTGCAAAATGTTTTTGTTGTATGTTCCAAACAATACATAATAACGCATGGTGCAGCTCTTGAGGGGAAAGGGAGGTAGTCTCAAAGTCTATGCAAAGGTTTCTGTTGAGTCTTCTATAAAAACGAAAAATTGTTGCGATGACACGCAAACTGTGCGTATGTGAGCTATACTGGTCAATGACGTCGAGAATATAGTTGTGTGAAATTGCTGCTTTGAATGCCGATTTTCGTTTTTCCTTTTGTATTTCTTCCATGTCCAAATTTTCGCATTTGGTTACGGGCCATTTGAACGTATCTTCAATGAGGAACGATGGACCTGAAAACCAAATAGACCTATTCAGTTCCTCTACAGTGCTGCCTCTTGAAACGATATCCGCTGGGTTATTGTGTGTCGAAACGTGTTTCCAATGTACATCACCTGTAAGCTCCTGTATAGCTGACACTCTATTTCCAACAAAGGTAGACAATGTGGCTGAATGTACTTTGAGCCAGTGGAGCACGATTTGAGAATCTGTCCAAAAGTAAACGTCAGTTACCTGGGTTTCGAAAATGACTCTTATTTTGTCATAAAGTTGAGCTAGCAGCCACGCTCCGCATAATTCGAGCTTCGGCAGAGATTGCTTTTTTGTGGGTGCGACACGAGACTTAGAGGCAAGAAGATGAATAGACACAGTTCCAGAGGCATCAACCACGCGGGTGTAAATAACGCATCCATATGCGCGAATCGACGAATCGCAAAATTTGTGAAGCTGTAATGATTGCATATTTGAGGAAAGACAAAATCTTGATACAGAAAGCGAAGGCAGTGATGTTAAACTTTGAAGGAAATTTTCCCAAGCTAAATGTAAGTTTTGTGGGACAGACTCGTCCCAATCTAATTTTAGTAACCACAATTCTTGCAGAATTATTTTGGCAGTGATGATAACCGGCGATATAAGTCCCAGCGGGTCATATAATAATGATGCAATAGAAAGAATTGTGCGTTTTGTAACACGGCTGGTATAGTTATGTTTTAGATCATATGAAAATAAGAATATGTCTCGATTCTGGTCCCACTTAAGACCTAAAGCACTGGTGATTGATGAATCATCGAAATTCAAGTTTTTAATAGTTTTGTCATCTCTAAATTCTTCGTGATTTGAGTGCCACTTTGCGAGATCAAAACCGCCATGCTTTAAAATTGCTGTTAACTCTTTTCGAATGCAAGACAGCTCAGAGAGAGTATTGGCCCTACACAAACAATCATCTACATAAAAACAAGTTTTAAGGACGTGGGAACCAAACTTATAGACCGCTGCATACTGATCCGCGAGATAAATGAGACTACGTACAGCAAGATAAGGTGCAGCTGCCATGCCGTACGTCACAGTGTTGAGCTGATATGTGCGAATGCTTTGATCAGAAGAGCTCCTCCACAAAATGTACTGGAACCTGCGATCTTCTATTGCTACGAGTACCTGTCTGTACATTTTGATAATATCAGCAGTGATTGCATAGCGATAAATACAAAAACGTAACAGAAGAATAAATAATTCTGGTTGTAAAGTAGGACCAACCATCTCTATGTCGTTGAGTGATTTTTGCGTAGTAGTTCGACTTGACGCGTCAAACACCACTCTTAGTTTTGTTGAAGTACTGTTTGGTTTCAAAATGCAATGATGCGGGATATAATAGTGGGGTATATTTAAATTTGGTGTACTCACCACACTCATGTGTCCCAAATTTTCGTACTCTTCCATAAAAGCAATATATTGTGCCATGACTTCAGGTGAGCGGTTTAATCGACGTTCTTGTGCAATAAGCCGCTGCAAAGCCGTTGAATAAGACTGACCAAGACAAATGGGATCGTCTTTAAAAGGCAATTTGACGATTACCCTGCCTTCAGGACTCCTCGAAACTGCTTCAGTGTACACGAGTTCACAACTTTGTTGCTCACGGGTCCACACATCTGCAGTAGCTGAAATTTCTTCCAACTTCCAAAAACGTTCCAGCCTTTCATCTAAAGCGTTGTCACAGGCGAGCATGCATGTTGATATTTGATTGTTGAGAGACCTCTGGTATTTACCCGAAACCACCCAACCAAGTAAAGTCTTCTGAACAATAGGTAAGTTTTCGCCAAGTTTAATTTGTCCGACAGAGAGGATGCTGAAGAAGCTTTCCGTGCCCAAGAGTAGATCAATGCGTTTTGACTTGAAGAACTCTTCGTCGGCAAGCTGTGCATTTTGTGGCAAATTCCAATTTGAAACATCGATCTCAGCTTCTGGCTGGTAAGCTATGTGTGACGTAACACAAAACGTAAGCGGTAGCTCAAAGCTATTCAATCGCGACTTAATGGTTGTTGAAGATTTAAACTTAATATTGTTGACGAATTACCAACGCTGTTTATTGCGATATTGTGCTTGCTTCTTGGCAACTGAAGTTTTTGAGAGAACTCATCGGTGATGAAATTCACTTGAGAGCACGAATCTAACAAAGCTCTACCTAACCTGTGGCAGCCCGAGCCATCACGAACTAAAACCATTGCGGTAGCGAGAATGATATTATCAAAAGATGAGGTGTCAACATGTGTGTGAACTGCAGCTTCTTCCAACGATGTGGATAACGATGATTTAGGCATTGCTGACGACTGCTGTGAAGAGCCTGCATTGCAAGAGCGTGGGCCAGGCGAATTTTCAGCAGCATAAAATGTGCTATAGACTAGGATGCAATAGACTATGATGCAGGCGTGAACAAATCCTGCATCGATTTGATGATGGACAGCGTGAAAGCTGGTGCCCTTTGGCGAGACAATTAACGCACAGACCAAGTTTCTTTGTATAACTAAAACGTTGAGCAACATCGAAGGATTTAAAACGATCGCAGTTATTGATTCTATGATTTGTGCTAGAGCACACTGGACATGTTGAACCTAAAGAAGCAAAGGAATAACCTTTCTTAGGAGTTTGCTGGTTCTTCGTTAAGTTAGGCTTATTCTTCTCATTCACACGTGCCTCAGCATAGTTGGCGTTGGTATCGTTGAGTGATTCTAGATATTGGCAATGTCTATCCAATGTTCTAATGTATTCTTTCCAAGTTGGCAGTTGTTCGAAAGTCAAAGATTTTTTCCACGTGTTTCTGCTTTGCTCGTCGGCCTTCTGTAAAACAAGATATATTAGCATAATTTCAGAAATTTCCTTTTCTGTGCCTAGGGACAATAGCGAGCCATAAAGAGCTGATGCCTTGTCCACTAGACTACGCAGATTGATTCCATTGGGCTTCGCCAAAGGAGGCAAGTCAAAAAGCGAATTTATATTTTCTAGAAAAATAAGCGTTGTATTGTCATAACGCTCTTTTAGTCTTTCCAACGCCTTTGGATAATTTTCGCTGGTAACTTGGAAAGCCTTAACCGTTTCTAATGCTGGACCATGGAGGCAGTTTAGAAGATGGTTGAATTTTTCGAGATTACTGTAACTTACCTCACGATCAACAAGCTGTCTAAAAGAGACAATGAAGTTTCTGTACTCCGAATACTTGCCATCAAATGAAGGCAATTTCAATTTTGGTAATTTAGAGCTTGGCATAGTCATAACACAGGACGTCTCCGACAATGTTCCATTGTGTAAATCATCCCCCAACTGCCCTTGAATGGCTACTTTGGTTGTAATGTAAAGCTCTTCTAAATCAGAACGACAGTTGTCTTCAGGGTCTGCCTTCTCAATATTTGTTTGTATGGTAAGAATTTGTTTAAAGTACGATTCCAAAATACCTAAGCGACATTTACATACAATACAGGGTCTGCCTTCTCAATATTTGTTTGTATGGTAAGAATTTGTTTAAAGTACGATTCCAAAATACCTAAGCGACATTTGAGTTCGGTTGCAGACAAAACTTTCCCTTCTCCCTTTGCGTTATTTTCGATGATATTTTTGATGCGTGTTATACTTTTTTTTGTGTTAGCTCGTGTTTGTTTCAGTTCTTCTAACGTCATGTTGCATAAATTAGTGCAATAGGCGACGTTACACGAAGAGTTGTATGTTGGACACAATAAGCACAGAGATTTATAACTTTGCAGTAGGACGATTTGCCGATGTTGGTGGTGAAAATGACAGAATTTCTGACAGATGAAATGTTATGCTGCAACGAAAGACGAAGATGTAAATTATGCTAACAGTGGCGAAGATGAATGTATTTCTGAAGTGGCGCAGATAAGTCGATGCAAGACAGTGTGAGTGTGTTAACGATTTAACAGTGGTGGCGACTTCAAGAATTCTTATATGGCGCAGCTATGTTGATGCGAGCAGCAACGAATTTAATGCGCTGCGATGATGCTGCTAACGACCTTAACAGCGGTGACGATGGCAACAACTATAACGTGGCGCAGATATGTCGATGCGAGCAGCAACGTAGGCAAAATAATGTATGTGTTACAGCAGCTTCTATGGCAAGTGGCGAATGCGTAGCGACTTCGCTGCATACAGTGACTGCGAATGTGCAGGTGCAGTTGACGTAAGAAGCGACGGTGAATTTTTGCGTGTGTGCCTAAACGTTACCCGTTATGTTTCTGGTACAGTTTGCTATGAAGGTTTATTAAAAATGAAGAACTTAAGTATGATTTTATGATTCCTTTAGTTAAAGATGCAGCAATGTATGCAGCAAAAATCCAACGATAATATAATGAATCTGGCGTAGACCTATACACGATGAATCTGGAGCACGCGAATTAAAATTATTTAAATTATGCACCATGCATTATTTTATATTATAAAATTAAACTAAACTCGTGCCCCACGTTGGTCGCCAAATATGTAGTATCAAAAGCTTTTTTCTGACCGTGATATAAAAAGACCTCGCAATCCTACACAAAGAAAGCTAGACGTCGATAAGCTGCAGTCAAAACGGACGGCCGAAGCCTTCGCTAATCGACTCTCACTCCTGCTTCAAGAAAGCACTCCTCCGATCGACGATATATGCGGACAGTGGACGCACATATCCCACTCTATGCGTACGGCTGCCGAAGAGGTGATAGGCTACCACCGCCCTCGCCGAAACCAGTGGCACGACCAGGAGTGTCGCGACGCCACTGCAGAGAAGGACATCGCCTACAAAGCCACCCTGCAGTCGGTTGTAACGCGTGCTGTTATGGAGCGATACCGAGAGAAGAGGAGGGAAGAGAGACGCATTTTCAGGCGAAAAAAACGAGAGGCGGAAATGCGTGAGTGCGAGAAAATTGAGATGCATGGCGACAGGAATGAGACTCGAAAATTTTTCGAAAAAATAAGACGCCTGGCCGATGGTTTTAAGACCGGAGCCTCTTCCTGCAAGGATGAGAATGGGAATCTAGTGACAGATATCCAGAGTACACTGATGCTATGGAGGGAACACTTCTCTAGTCTTTTAAATGGCGACGCTGACAACAATACCGCCAGTGGAGATGATATCCCGGAAACCCCAATCATGGATGACAGCGTTGAAGTTCCGCTGCCCGACTATAACGAGGTCTTAACAGCTATAGCTCGGCTTAAAAACAACAAAGCCGCAGGAGCCGATGGTCTACCGGCTGAGCTGTTTAAGACCGGTGGCGAAGCTCTGTTTAAATGCATTCACAGACTTCTATGCAGAATATGGTCGGAAGAATGCATTCCAGATGATTGGAACCTCAGTGTGCTCTGCCCAATCCACAAGAAAGGCGATCCCACCATTTGCGCCAACTACCGTGGGATTAGCCTTCTAAATATCGCATATAAGGTCCTGTCGAGCGTATTGTGTGAAAGACTGAAGCCCATCGTCAACCAACTGATTGGACCTTATCAGTGTGGCTTCAGACCTGGAAAGTCCACCATTGACCAGATCTTCACGCTCCGACAAATCTTGGAAAAGACCCTCGAAAAACAAATCGACACGCACCATCTCTTTGTCGATTTCAAAGCCGCCTTCGACAGTCCAATAAGGAGTCACCTATACTCCATCATGTCTGAATTTGGTATTCCTGCAAAGCTAATACGTCTTTGCAGGATGACACTGTACAACACCAGCAGCGCAGTGAAAATCGGGAAGGACCTCTCCCTTCCGTTCGATACCAAGCGAGGTTTCAGACAAGGTGATTCCTTATCGTGCGACTTCTTTAATATAGTAATGGAGAAGATCATCCGAGCTGCTGACCTGAGACGCAGCGGCACAATTTTCTATAAGAGCGTTATGCTGCTGGCGTATGCTGATGATATTGACATCATTGGCCAAAATACGCGCGAAGTCAGTGCAGCATTCTCCAGGCTAGAAAAAAAATCGAGTCGAATGGGTCTTGCAGTGAACGCAGATAAAACGAAGTATCTTGTGTCAACAAACAAACAGTCCCAGCGTCTTGGAAACCACGTCACTGTTGACAACACCTCCTTTGAGGTAGTGAAGGACTTTGTTTACCTGGGATCCAGTATTAACTCCTCCAACGATATCAGTATTGAGATTAAACGAAGGATAACTCCTGCCAACAGGTGTTACTTTGGGCTCAGTAGGCAATTGAGAAGCAGAGCTCTCTCTCGACGAACAAAACTGACGCTCTATAAGTCAATAATCATGCCCGTCCTACTATACGCATCACAAACCTGGACGTTGAGCAGCTCTGATGAAAGGACTTTGGGAGCGTTCGAGAGAAAAATCCTTCGCAAGATCTATGGTCCAATCTGCGTCAATGGCGAGTACCGAATACGATGGAACCACGAGTTGTATGAGCTATATGCCGACATCGATATAGTCAAGCGTATTAAAATAGAGCGGCTTCGCTGGCTAGGTCATGTCGAGAGAATGAACGACGAAGCTCCAGCGAAAAAAATATTGGATTCGGTACCCAGCGGTGGCCAACGCAGACGAGGAAGACCGCATCTCCGTTGGAAAGACCAGGCATTGGATAACCTGACGACGCTTGGAATTTCCAACTGGCGCCAGCAAGCGCACGACAAAAGAGGCTGGCGCAAATTCTTAGACCAGGCCAAAACCGACCAACGGTTGTAAGCGCCATCTAAGTAAGTAAGTAAGATATAAAAAGACCAAGACTTAACGTGGAAAGAATAAAAATGCGTAGGTTTCAATTCGAGAGGTCAAACCAGACTGACTTATATTCACATTGTTGAATCTTTGCAGAGTAACGTAGTTAACAGGAAATCCAAGTAAGAGAACAATCCAGATTATGACAATTCATTTTAAGAGTATTGAGTTAAAAAGTTATACAATGAGAGTAAAAAATAATGAAGCAAAAGTAAGAATAACAAATGCCAAAGAAATAGAAAAATATGTATTATAAGCAAGAATTCAATGAGTGTTAGGGTGGGTTTTCGTTGATGGTGTCCCAACAGTATCAGACCATCCGAAGAACGAACACGATGTATACAAGAATACCCACAACCAATAACAGTTAAACAGATACAAAAATGTATAGGTATGACAAATTATTACCATCGGTGCATTCCAAAACTCGCACACATGTTAGGTCCCATTTATGACATGGCGACAAGCGCATCAAAAACCAAAGATAAACACTTACAATGGTCAGACACAACATTACATGCATTTACAACAATAAAAGATTGTTTTGCTAAGCAAACACTTATTAATCACATTAATAGTAAAGCAAAACTATCAGTGGCCGTAGATGCATCTAACACTGCAGTTGGCGGAGTCTTACAACAAGAACACAATGGAATACTTCAACCTTTAGCATTTTTTTCTAAGAAACTAACACATTTTTTTCTAAGAAATTAACACAAACAGAAACAAAATACAGTACATTCGACCGTGAATTACTAGCAAACTATCTAACAATCAAACATTTAAGACATCATTCAGAAGGCAATACATTTACAGTTTACACGGATCACAAACCATTAACGAATGCACTCCACTCAAAAACAGAACGCAGCCCTAGACAAACACGACACCTTGAATACATTGCACAATTTACTAACACAATAACGCACATCAATGGTACAGACAACATAGTAGCCGATGCACTATCGAGATGCGAAATCGAAGAATTAAAAACACCCGATATCGACCTAAAACAATTACACAAAGAACAAAAAAATGATACAGAATTAAAAAATATCACGGCCAACAAAATGTACAAATTTAAACACATTGACATTCCATTTTTAAACATTAGTATCTGGTGCGAAAATTTCACAAACAATATACGGCCTTACATTCCACAAACAACAACTACACAACATCTCACATCCTGGAACAAGAGCTTCCAGACGTCTTATCACACAACGTTACTTCTGGCCCAGTATGAATACACACATTAATAAATGGTCACAAGAATGCATGAACTGTCAGAAAGCATAGTACAACGACACATCAAAACACAACCTCAGAAAATACACATTCCACACGGTCGTTTTGAACATATACACATCGATTAAGTTGGTCCATTACCAATATCGAATGGTTACAGATACCTATTAACCACCATCGATAGAACTACACGTTGGCCTGAGGTTTACCCACTAAAAAACACCGAGACTAAAACATAATATGAGACTGCCGCGGCAGTTAGTAGTAGTCCAACGGACAGCTCATCAGAAATTTTGTCAGCGCTTAAAGAGAAAACTTAAAACATTCAGTCAGATAGCAAGTTTCATATAAGATCAAATCAAGAGTACATACCCCAGGCGTTGAAGAGTTGTAAATTTGTATTCATTATTAAAGTACACTTTAATTTACTAGCGAACACAACAAAAACCTATGAGGGGGAATAATGTGGTGTCTGCATATCACATACACACGACACACACACATAAGTCACACAATATAAAATACTTTAACTTGTTTACAATTTGAATTTAAAAAATATTATTTTGTTGATGTCAATTTTTATAAATCAAAATAAATTATTATCAAAAAAAATTGATATCAAAACTGTATTCAAAGAAATTAGTTAAAAAAAAAATTAATGTTTTAATAAATTTAAATTTAAATAAAAATTATTAAAAGAATTTTTATTTGTGGACTACACCACAAATAATTATAAATAGGTAATATTAACGTAGAATTATAACATGCCAACGAAGTATGCTCCTTCAAAGCTCTCCATATGAGAAATGGAGCTCAATGAAATTGTGTATTAAACCTATGAATTAAAATAATAATAAAAAACATTAAAAAAAATGGGTCATATGGGATGTGATAAAGTTTTTAATGCCCTAAAGCGTATTGGTTTCCAAAAACAAAGGGTTAGATAAAGAATCATATCGTCGTCCGGGGATTCATGTGCACCATCCGCCATTTTGACAATTTTGAGTTATTAGTACCATCCCAGATTTTTGATACCAAACTTTTCAAATCTGCAATCCGTTTTTGGCTATCTTTTCTAGAAACTGAGATATTTCGTGTCCACTTTGCTCCATATCCCTTAAAACAGAAAATGTTGGTGACCACTTGCCCCATAAGTCATTAACTAATTTTTTAATGTTTTTAAATATTTTTAATTAATAAAAAAATGTAAAAAGCAGACTAAAAAGCATAGTATGTTCAATAAGGTGAGTCAAAAATTGTGTTTTCTTAATGGTGAATAGTGAAAATATGTGAATTTTGAGTTCAATAACGGACCTGTAAAATATTATTTAATTGAAGTGTCACAGCCCGCGCATCGATCATCGAAGTGTCTAACGGTGCACTAGAAAGATTAATACAAATAAGAGGAAAAAACTTTTATAAGTTTTTAGTATTTTAGGCATAGTAGAGTATCAAAAAGAGGTTTTAAGAATTTTGGAATTTTAAGAATTTAAGTGGGCATCGCAGCCCCCATACAACTTTTTTCAACACATTTTTCGAAATATCTGGAGAATTAGTAAAGCTTTAAAAAAAACTTAAGTAAAGATCAAGTCTGTCATCTAGAGCAGATTTGTAAATCCTAGCTCAATTTGCTTATTTTGCTCAATTACAACGACTTCGATATTATCGTGTGTGTTGTAATTTGGAGAATTCACTTCGTCTACGCATCACGCTGCGACAAAATTCAAAAACGTTTTCATAACATTGTTGTTGTTTCCTCGTGTTGGATGCCCAATCAGCCATTTAGAAATGGTGCTTGTATGAAGCTTACATGCAATACAAAAAGCAAGCTTCATCCAAGAATGCTTGAGAAACATTTGCCTAGGTAGTAAATTTCCAAGTTGCTTTGTATAACTATTGCGTAAAACACAAAAAGCAAGGATGTACAATAAAACTTGGAAAGGCATGCGTTGAGTAAGTGTTTTGCAATCATACTAAGAAAACGCTGACAACGGTAATAGTTTTGCAACTGTTCAAAGTTGTGATGCTCTCATAAATATATATAAATGTATTTTATTTTAATTTTTTTCGCTCAGCAGTCATAATTCTTACGGCACGGTGTTAGAGTGTCGGGCTCATATGCGATGGTTCGCGTGATCGATCCCTGGTGACGGCAAACACAAAAATTTTTGATGTAATGTAATTTTTAAAATTTTAACAAACGAAAATAAAAAATAATTAAAAAAATTCTAGTTGGGAGTTGAACTTAAGACGTCCAAATCACAAGAAATCAAGTAATCAAGTGGCTTATCAACTAAGCCACAGAATAAAAATTTTTTGCGAGTGCTAATTGATTACTTGAATGTAGCACACCTGGAAAAAGCTTTTAAAACACTTATATTCAATTGTAAAAACAACTCTTGGATTAAGCTTGAATTAAGGTTTTTTGAAAATTCAAAACTTTGAATTGAATGCGCAGGCTAAAGGTATGACTTAATACAAAATATTTTAGCTAATTACTATTTGATAGGCATGTATAATGGTATACCAAGAATGATAAATAACAACAACAGATCAGGGGCCTATTGCACCAACAACTAATCACTTTTCAACTTATCAAATAAGTTTTTTTCTGCTAAGTGTAAGTGATAAGTTTTTTCTATATCAAAATTTGAATTTCACTCATTTCACTTTTCAACTTATCTTGTTTTTGAAAAGTGTAAGTGATAAGCGTTGCTCCAAAATTTTCAAAAAACTTTTCAAATAAATTTACTTATCAAACAATTGAAAAATACTTTTGTACGTGAAACATGTTATGAAAATAACTCAGGGAACACACTGATTTTTTGGTGAATTCTGCATTGTTGCAGCAGTTGAGGTTCCTGATGGCTGATTCACTAACTTTTCGATTAGCGTAGCCACTATTACCCTTTTGTTGTTGTACCGTTCTTGCAATAACGTCCAAGCGGCTACATAGTTGTTTTCTGTTACGAAAAATGATTGATTAGCTTTGCAGCTTCTCCTGTAACGTTGGCCTTTAGGTACCACATTTTTTGCACAGCTGATATTGGTTGTTTGTCGATCATTTGGGAAAATAGATCGGAGAATTGTTGCCACTTCAGGTAATCGCCATTAAACTGTGGGAGAGTTACCTTTGGGAGATGCACTGTACTTTGCATTGTTTGATCTTCTCTCATGGTTGGAGTAGCGAATCTATTGCTTTGATATTGATGTGCTCTTATAGAGAGCTCTACTAATTGGTATTGTACCATTTCATCCAGTTGGTCGTACTCCGCTTGGTCGAAGCCTGCCACTGCAGGATCTTCAAAGTGTTCCCAAAGTTCGTTGTACACCAATTCTATTTGAGTCCAAAGATGATTTATGTTGTTTAGCTTAATTTGGTAAAACTGCACTAGCTGGTTTTCTTGGACTGCTTGTATGTTTTCGAGTGTTCGCCTCAATGTGACCATTCGAGAAGTCATCTTTCTTACCAGTACGTATTGGATGGAAGCTTCAGATGATGCTCTTAAGATTGGTGTCTTTTCTGCTACATGTTGAGTAGTTGCTGTCTTCACGGTCAATGGTCCTGGTGCGATGTTCTGTTGAGGAGCTATGTTTGGTATATTTTCCATTTTTTCTTCTGACTTGAAACGACTGGCTTCTGCTTGGAAGATTTCTCGATAGTTGGTAACTAGACTGCTGATTTTATCGTAGTACCCCGATATGAAGTAGTCTTGTTGCATTGGCTGATCCGTTATTATACGTAGCTTTCCATCTGTTGCTTTAAAATCGTCCCAACATTGTTCCAACCGTCGTAACCGCTCGTTGTAGTAGGCTGACGTTGACTTCCGCTCCGCCGGATCCTTTTTGAAATTCTTTATGATTCGTTGGATCTCTTCCCCGAGATCCTTCTGATGATCTACTAGCTCTGATGTCGATGTCATCTCCTTTTTTTGTATTTTGAATTTTTCCAGTTCTTGAACCAGAAAATTACGTTGAATTGAATTCTAGTCAGAGTTTGTTTAATTCATGAAGATATTCTAGCACATAAACTAGGATATCTCGTGAAACTAGGATAATGCGTGAAGATATTCTAGCACATAAACTATCTCGCCGGGGCCTCCAAAAATGTTACTTTGGCTAAATTTCCAGTACTTGAACTGGGAATTTATTTTGTAATAGTTCCTAAATCTGGGTTTTTAGTACATGAACTAGAAATACCCGCCGCTAAATAAGAACATGTTTGGTCTTTGGTTTTCTGACTTCAACTGTTTCTTTATTAAATTAGAATGATATTATTAATAATTATAAACAATAATACAATTAAAACGCATACAATCTTAATAATATATCAATAGTAAATAATACATAAATATCAATAACATATATACGCGTCAATATATTAATATATATATAAAATATAAGATCACAATCAAAATATAAATATGTGAAGTTAAATTAAAATTAAATCAACAGACGGAAATTCGCCAAAACAAAGGTGTAGAATTTCTATACACATTTCTTAACCGAGTCGAGCAAGTGTAGTGAACTTTAGTTTTTATTAGAATTACTATGTCAGCGTTATTGACGAATGCATTAAAATATTGCTGGTTGACAACTGCAACATGACGTGCAGCAACATAGCGGATGTTACCCGGTGTTACTCGGGGTTGTGTCTCAAACACAGAAAAAGGGCGATTTTTAAAACTGCTCCTATTTTAACGTTTTTTAAATTATCAATTAAATTTTTTAAACAATTTAAAATGATAGTTTTTTGGGGTTTTGCCCCTCCTTCCGTCGAAAATGTTTAGCCAAATTTCCATAAAACTGTACCTGCCGGATACTATTACAAAAAAATGATATCTTCAACGTCTCGATCTGACGTCTGGTTTCTGAGGAAAATGGTCACCCAGTTTGAAAAAGCCATTTCGTAAAAAATGCGTTTAAAGTTTTTCTTAGCATGCATTTAAAATGCATTTTTATCTCAAAAAAAATTCCAACTTTAAAAAGTCCTTTTGGCATCGATTCGATTTTGGATTGTCTTCGTTCGGTTTTAACTTCGGTTTTAGTCGATACTGTTCGGTTGATTTTTGTTCTTTATATAGCTTCTGCTCATATTCGTTAAACTTTTTTTACTCGTTAGTCTTTGGTTCTTGACTTCGTTTGCCTTCGGCGCATTCCTTGATTTTTGTCGAAAGAATTTTTAAAAACATAGGATCTTTTTCAGTAACAGATACAAATGCTTACCAAGTTTCATCAAAATCGGTTCATCCGGTTTGACGTGAATAAACCAGACGTAGTTGGTTGAATAAAGCGCTCTCTCATGGAAGTTTTCTGAAATATAAATAGCCTCAATTCTGTTGCAGGGTCAGTTTATTTCATGTATCGAATTTTAGTAAAATCGGTCAAGTCATTTAGGAGTAATTGAGTCTAAACAAAACACTACTTAAAGCGCCCTCTTGCGAAAGTCTTTGGAGTTTTTTATAGCCTATGTTATTTTCGGTGCAGTCGAACCTTCGTTCCAAATTTCATTGAAATCAGTCCAGGTGTTTAGGAGTTATTATATAGTGCCACGCCCACATACTTCCGCCCACTTTTTTACCTATGCTTAATCTTGGGTGCAGTTGAACCTTCACACCAAATTTCATTGAAATCGGTCTAGATTGAATGTTCATGCCAAATTTAAAAAAATCGTTCCAGGAGCTTAGGAGTTATTAAGTCTTAAAAACGCACTACTTAAAGCGCCCTCTTGCGGAAGTTTTTGGAATTTCTATAGCCTATGTTTTATTTTGGGAGCAGTTGAACCTTCATGCCAAATTTCATTCAAATCGGTCCAGGCGTTTAGAAGTTATTATAGAGTGCCACGCCCACATACTTGCGCCCACTTTTTTACACCCCCTATGTTCGTTCTCCCTATGAAAGGTACTCGGTGTCCAAATTTCAGCTCAATCGTATAAGCGTTGCGCGAGCCTATACGGAACAGACAGACAGACAGACAGATAGACAGACAGACAGACAGACAGACAGACAGACAGACAGACAGACATACAGACAGACAGGAGGACAAACATTTGATTTTATATATAAGAAGATAATATCTATTTTTTCCCTTTTGAAATTTATTTAGTCAGAACATATATAAATGAAAAAATTAATTTAAGTTAGTTATAGAAAAGAAATTAAAAAAATTATTGTTTGAGCCTGTTTAGATTGGTAATTGAAATTCCATTTCCATGCCCTTTGTGTCCGTACCTGAGCATGGGCATGCCTTTTTCTTTTTCATAATCAGAAGTGGAACTATGGAATGAAACATTTTTTGACAGCTCACAAGCAATCAATTTTTTTAAAAATATAAAATACAAAGAATTGTATGCCTCCAGCTATGCGATGGCTACAATTGTTTTAAAAAGATCCAACTGAAAACTCTTTGCTTTCAGGAACAGAAGCACATCAAAATGTATCACTAAAAGATGACAAAGACAAAATGTTAAATATTTGTATGCAAAATAAAATTTTATTATCTGCTTGAATTAAGAAAACAAAGGACGTAAAACAGCACAGTGTATAAAACAAAATATGTATAACACAACACAACTTGCTCAAAGAAACCGAAAACAAATTAACAATTCTTGGTCAGATTCTTATGTTCGAAGCTCGTCATATCGCTTGAATTCCAACTGGTCTTGAGCGATGTTAAAGGAAGTTCAATACGAAACATCCGAAAATATTAACTTTCATTCGTAGTTTTATCAATTTTAATAGATTTTATCCGAAACATTTATACCACTGTAGCAATATTTAAAATTCGCGCCCGTTGCTGATATTTTTAATAAATTTATAAACAAAAAGTTGACAAATATTTTTTTCATTTGTCAAACTGAAACAAAATGAAATTAAAACTGCATGAAATTTCCAATTTTTAAGTTTGTGGACGGCATTTCGGCTCAAAATCTTTTATTCCATTTTCACTACCCAACTCTTATCCGTTCTCACTCACACTTTTTGTCATGGGCATGACGGTCTAAACAGGCACTTTGAAGTCTTTTTTACTTTCAAGTCTGGGCAATTTCGCACGGCTCTCTAATGTCGTCGCCATAACAGCCTCTACATTTTCCGGTATAACCCGTTTGGAAACGCTAGCTAGCAATTGAACATGTCGTTCCGTTCCTTGTATGTGTGATGGAATTTTTGGATCATTAAACGGTGGATCATCTTGATTTAAATATTCTTTCAATGTATCGTACGGAATGCTTCGCGTGAATGGTGGTTCAAATACGTTATTTATGTCATTCATATTGATCATTTCCGTGTAACTTGTGCAATTAAACTTTATATCTGGTTTTTTATAAGCTCTAAGTTGCGTTGGGTCGTCAACATCCGTTCGATAGCGTAGAATTATGTTGATAGCACAGTCGCGCTTTTCTTTGCTATCATCAAACAACATTGATAACAAGTTATTTTCCGATACTTGATATTGAAGTTCATTGGCACATAACATTTAATTATAAATTCAACCAGAATTCTTAAATTTGCATCTGGATTTTCCGTTGTCACATATAATCGTAATAATCTAGCGGCTTTGGTGAGCCACCGAGAATGTACAATTTTCCCTGGTTTGATGTTAGCCAGATCAACCGAAACCACGCTAGAAATTGCATGGGCCATGTCGTATAAGTAGTTCGAATCGGTGGAAAATTCAATTTTTTTCTGGAGCGGGGGCATAATTTGCAACTCAATTTTCTGGAAGCCGTCCACCATCTGAAAATGTATAATAATAAAATAATTAAAAATGGTTGACAATTATAATAAATGAGTGATAGCAATAACTTACCGGAAAAGTTTCACAATTTTCTATTTGACGGCTCAGTTTTCCGGTTGCCGATCTTGGTCCAGTGCTGGTTGATTTATCCAAAGCTTCAAACAAATGCCGAAACGGAAGTTCGTTGAAGTGTAGAAGGCAAACGAACCAATGCAATGGTCTTTTTAACAGCAATTCGAATCGTCGTATAATTCCACCGTGTGGGCCAGTATTTGTTGGCTCACCGTCAGTGCATATTCCAATTAATGCATGCAGTGATATTTTTTTATCGTTGAAAAAATCATTTAATTTGGTTGTTTTGTATTCAGCGGTTTCATGTTCCAGTCTTACGTAACCAATCAATTCAGAATTGGGTTCTCTCAAAATAACAAGATGAGGTTCTTTTACCATCCTAGTATGATACTTCTCATCCACTTTAGCTGTCGTTAAAGTATCATCTTTTCTGCCATCGAATGAAAACGCTAACAAATTGGTATGATCTAACCGTTTGCGAACCACTTCTTGTCTGCATTTATCTTTTTCTCTGCGAACTTTCGATTTATCCATGATGAGAGATTTGTCATGCTTATCTTTCATTTTAAAATCTTGGAAAAGAGTGGTTCCCAATGCCGATGCTACTCTATCAGGCACACCAAATCTGTCACATACCAAGGCAAAGTTAAAACAATCGTATCTCTCTGTGTATTGCGAACTTGTGCTTCTATCCATATCTTCTTGAAGCTGGGGCGGTGCGTATGTTGAATCATCGGGATCTTGGTATGTTGGCATTGATGACATAGACGTTGCTCCTTGCTCTTCAGTTTCCATCACAACTGCATCCATTGTTAGTCTTCTCTGATTATGTTGATCGTGCATGAACTCTTTGAGGCGTTCGGGAACCCAGCCGCATGCACATGGAGCTGCCTTCAAATCGCATTTACATGTTCCAATGTAAAAAATTGTTTCCAGAGATTTTACATACTCTGTAAATTGTTGGGTTTTGTTTCTTCTCTTGATTTGATCTTGATACTTGTCAAGCAATTTATTCAATTTATTAAATACAGTTTTTTTCAGCATTATTTCCATACCAAGTTTTTCCCAAATTCCATTCAACTTATCTTGTACTTGAATAGTGAATGGTTTATGGGAAAACTTTTTTTGTTCTGTTTTAGCACGTTCGCTTAAGTAAAAATAATATCTCAGGATATCCAGATGGGTTGGTAAATTAAGATCAGTCAAATCAGTAGACACACCAAAAACAGTAACATCGTGCTTGGGTATATGACTCATTGGGTTTTCGATAGTTGTTGCTTCATCTTGCGGTGTAGAGGATGGTGGATTCATTGTAAACTTTTTTTCTTAAATATATTTTTTTCTGAAATTAGCACTTCACACTTTGAGTCCTTCACAACGACTTAATGCATTCACAAAAACTGTTGCGTTATATATGGTCTACGAGACGAGGTAATAAGAATGAAATGATAATTTCTATTCTACCTGCTGCGTCTTGTGGTTGCTTAAAAACGCACACAAGCAATTTTAGGATCTGCAATTGTGTCACGGTGATACCTTAATTTTTTAAAAGGGTTGCGGTGCATTCCAGTGATACCTTAATTGTTAAAATGGTTGCATAAAACGCGCATTTCTTAAGAAGGTGCCATAAAATACCCACAAAAAGGGTTGTAAAAACAACCTTCATTTCTTAAGTAGGTGCTATAAAAAAACTACACAAGTAAGTTTACGACATGCAGCTTAAAGTGGGTCACCCTATATGGAGAAAAAAAAGTTTGCATTTACCGCCCCTAATATGAAAGCTAATGTTGAGAAGATTTCAGAACAATAAAAATTTTTTTTTTTGGTGAACCCAAAATCTGCCCCAAATGGTCTTTTTTGTATAACTTCGCCAGTTTTAACCCGATCTTGGAAAAAAATATATCGTTGAATAGGTCTCAGCTAGTGCAATAACCCGTTCTGATAACATTTTTAACTAAGAATTCATCTTTGACCAAATATTTCAATTTTTCGTCGTATTTTCTCAGTACCACCAAAACTTTAAACTTTTTTTTTAAGATAATAAAAGTTCATACAAAATCATTAAACTTTTGTGAAGGAGCTATTAAATTTCATTCGTAGGAAAAAAAGTTACAGCGATTCAAAATTTCAGTGAAGTTCATCTTCGCTTTTGGACTTTAGCCTTCGGTTCATCTTCGTATCCCTTCGGAATGACTTCGTTCAACTTCGGTTTTGTTCGTAAGTATTCGATTCATCTTCATTTGGGTTCGTTTTTCATACCAAATTTCTTTAAAATCGGTCTAGTCGTTCAGGCGTTACTGAGCCATATATATTTTATTACTTTAAACGCCCTCTATCCAAAGTTTTTATAACTTCTAAAAGTCTATCTTGTATTCCTAGGTCAGAAGAATCTTCGTACAATTTCATCAAAATCGCTTCAGTCGTTTAGCCAGAAACATATTATTACATATAAAACAATGCAACAATCAAAGCAGCAACTAAAGGAAAAGGCACACAACCTCACACACTGAACAAAATATTTTCAGTACTGAAAAAAAACTATCTGCTATTCCTAAAAAATGCGTTTCGTGAAAAGTAACACAAACTTAACAAAACTACCGTCTAATCGCGATGTTATTGATTATCTTCTTTTTCTTTAGCATGAAGGTACCGAAATTGACGCCAAGCACAGAAAACTTTCATATTATAAACCAATTGTGACCAAAACGCACGCAACGTTCAAATATCCCTATAGTTTTTTATTGTTCTGAAATATTCTTAACATTAGCTTTCATATTAGGGGCGGTAAATCCAAACTTTTTTTGGTGACCCACCTTAATGCAGCTGTGTCTTGTGCTGCCTTAAAAATCCCACACAAGCAATTTTCCGATTTGCAATTGTGTCACAGTGATACCTTCAATTTTGCAAAAGGGTTGAATAAATTTCTAAAGAGAAAAAAAACTCCAAAAAGAAAAAAACATAGGCATTTCGCTGATTTTTCCATGTAAAGTGCCAAAACTGGCGATTTTTTAAAATGTTTGTATGTGGAACCCCCAGGGGGTTCCATGGGGTGTGCCACTGGCATGGGTGGGTTGAGCCTCCAAAGTAAGTGGGGGTCGGTCATACATTTGGACTCGATTGGAGCACTCTAAATGGGTCAAAGTGGGATTTTTCAAAATTTGCCCCTACCCAAAAGTTCCACCCAAATTGGGGGACATCAGAATTCGTTTTAGATGTATGGTTCCTTCGGCAAAGTTTCTTATTTTGATCCCTAGAATACGATTTTCACAGAGCAATGGGCGATTTTTTTGCCTCACCACAAATCGACCCGGCCTAGTGTTTAGTCATTTCCCCCCCTCTACCTTAGAGGGAAAATGTACTCTCACGCTCCAGCTCTCAAACTTTTAATTAACATTGAAACAACTATGATGCGATAACATGCAAGGCCATGATGTGCCCATGAGCACCAGTATAACGTAGTCGTTGAATAGGGCTGCCATACATCCCGGAAAATCTAGACATGATCTGGTTTCAGGCTCTTTGTCCTGGAGTCCGGGGAAGCATGTTCAAAAAAATGTTTTTTTTACATTTGTGATGGTTTCTTTATCCCAAAATGAAACAACTCGTTTGTAAGTTCAATGCAGACTCACCGTCTATATTTTATTCAAAAGCTTAGAGAGTATATTAGATTAGCTTATACTAAATTAAGGTATATATTAAAGGTAATGTAGTATGTGTTGAAAGTTAATATGGAAGGGTTGCATTAAATGCACTACACCTCCCTTTTTTATAAAAAAAAGGAAGAAGAAAACAAGGTGATCAATCTTGTTTAGTTCTTGCTTTTTCTTCAAAATTTAAATAATGTAGCTATACTGTTTTTTGTTTTATATCTATTTTAAATAATATATATAATTTACATTCTTTGAAATTTATACAAATATAATGCTTAATAGTTGGAAATTATTGCATTTTTATGCTTTTTTTAAATTTAATAACTTCAACAATTATAATATATTGTTTATATATTATTTTAAATTTTTCTTATTCTATTTTTATGAATAGTTTTTATTTTATTTTCAGTTTTAGCAAAAACTGTTACATTGCAACCATCAATAGCTTTGACAATATACGGACCATCGTAGATACTTTTATTTTTATCATATGGCTGCTTTTGAATCAATACATTGTCATTAATTTCTAATGTCAGAGGCTTTGCATGTTTATCGTAAAAATATTTATTCCGTAATTTATGTTTTTCAATTAAAGTTTTGGCTAAGTTATGAGTTGTTTGTAAACGGTATTTTACTTCTTTGCTGTAATTTTTAATATTGTAAATTGGATCAATTTTATTTTTAAACATATCGCTAGGCAGATTAACAGTTTTCCCAAAAACAAGTTCAAATGGGGTAAATTTATTGTCAAAAACGGTATAAGAAGTAGTGTTATGGTAGAATGTAAAATATATCAGATAGGTTTCCCAATCGGAATTATTTTCATCAATGTATGCTCTTAAGTACTCGTTAAAAACTCTGTGATTTCGTTCAATTGTACCTAAAGTTTAGTGATGATATGCAGTTGAAAAATTTATTTTAATATTCAACTGTTTGAATAATTCGGTTAAAACTTCGTTTTTAAATTCTGTTCCTAAATCGGATTTTATCGAATTCATCGAACCGTACATTAAAATAAAATTTTCAAATATTGCACGAGCAACAGTATTACTTTTATCTGGTATTGCAATTGTAATCAAATATTTAGTCAAATCACGCATGAGAGTTAAAGCATACTTTTTCCCAATAGAAGATTCTGCTAATGGACCAATTGTGTCCAAAACTACTATATCAAAAGGTTTAATTGGAGTTGGTGTTAATACTAATTCTTCTTTGTTTCCAGGTTTTACTTTGTTTAAGTTACATTTTTCACAATTCTTTACAAAAGAAGCAACATCTTTTGTCATATTTTTCCAATAATATTTTGTCCTGAGCTTGGCGTATAATTTCTTACGTCCACAATGCCCTCCTAAGAGCGGATCATTGTGATAGACGGTCATGAGTTTCTCTTTTGTATCTTTTTCAAATACTGCCTCTATCGGATCAGTTAAAATAATTTCTAAATGCTTTTATATTTTTATACCATGGATTTTTAATTGTTGTACTGTACAAATTTTAAAAATTACATCATCTTTTGGTCATTCGATTTTAAAAATTTTCTGATTGACAGCTTTTTTTTCAAGCCTCGAAAGCATTGCCTCTAAGTTCAATGTTTCGTTATCAATCAAAAAATCAACGAATAAGATGATTGTAAATTTTTTGTAAATATTTATACGCAATTTTTGTAATATATTCTTCGAATATATATTCCTTTTATTTGCCTTTTATATATTCCACTGAAAAGGTGTATTCTGACAATTCTAATCGAATTTAAGTTAATTTTGAGGACGGATTCTTTATGTTGAATAGGTAGACTAGAGGTCTGTGATCTGACCTAACAATAAATTCAGTGCCATAGACATATGGACGAAATTGGGTTATTGCAAAGTGTATTGATAAGAGTTCTTGCTCAATTGTAGGCTTCTTTTGTTCTGCATTATTAAACGATCTTGATGCAAAGTAAATTGGTAGATCATTTCAACCAACATTTTGCCTTAAAACTGCACCACATCCAATTTTTGATGCATCTACCGTTATTAAAAACGTTTTCTTAAAGTCCGGGTATTGCAAAAGTTTAGGAGACATTAAACTTGCTTTTATATCTTCGAAACCCTTTTGACATGCGTCATCGCAAGTAAAGTGAACTTTTTTCCGAGTTATAAAATTCAATGGCGCTGCTAATGAAGCAAAATCTTTGATAAATCTTCGATAATAGTTGGCAAAAGCCACAAATCTCTTAACTGCATCTTTACTATCTGGAACCGGATAGTTTTTAATAGCTTTAAGTTTTGAATCGTCTGACAAAAGACCTTTGGAAGTGCATTTATGACTAAGAAAAACGACGTCTGGTCTGAAAAAGTCACATTTGTATGGATTAATTTTTAAATTTAATTTTCTGAAGATGTCAAAAACGGAATTTAAATTTTTTAAATGATGTTGCTTACTGCAACCAACTACAACTATATCATCGACATACAAAAATGCTTGATTTGGAGATAGCCCGGAAAATGCAATTGACATCATGCGCCAAAATGAATTTGGAGCAATATTTAAGCCAAATGGTAAAACTTTCCATCGGTAAGAACCGCGATCTGTACAAAATGAAGTTATGTCTCTTGAATCTGGGTGTAGAGGAATTTGATGAAAACCAGAAAATAAGTCAAGAATTGAAAAATGTTTTGCTCGACCAAGATTATCTAAAATATCGTCAATGCGAGGTAACGGAAACTTATCCGCTATCAATTTTTTATTAACTGCTCTAAAATCAACACACATTCTGTAAGATTTGTGATTGTTCACGCTTTTCTTCGGTACTAAGATCAAAGGACTGTTGTTGTTAGACTGACTGGGCTCTATCAAATCATTTTGTAACAATTTTTTAACCTGTTCATAAATTTCACTTTTTTGTGAATGAGGCAGGCGATAATTTTTAATATAAACTGGTGAAATATCATTTATTCTTAATTTTTGTGTATAGAAATTGTTTACTGTCATTTGATCATCTTTTAAAGCGAAAATATCCGCATATTGTTCACATAAAGGCATTAATTGATCTTTAAATTCGTTTGGCATTTGATTTTTCAAAATATCTTTTAAATTTTCGACGCGTTTCTTTTCTGATTTAACATGATTAATGCAATAAACATAAAAATTCTGTAGTTTTTCAGATTTTATATTAAAATTTTTAATGCATTTATATTCATCAGTAACATTTACTATTCGCAATACAGGTGTATTTGAATCGACAATGCATTTGCCAATAAAGACTCCTTCGCAAACTTGCTGCGAATCAACAAAAACTGGTTCTATAACCTTCCTCAATTTAAAAACTTCGCATCTTGGTGGAATAATGCAGCTGTCATCACTTGTACCATGCACAGTCGGAATTTGAAGTTTGTTATTGTAATACCAAAACGAAATTGACATATTTTCATAATTAATTTTGCACTTATTTGTTTTTAAAAAATCTTTACCGAGTATGCCATCAGACGGAATATTAAAGTCATCATTAACAATGTGTAAAGTTTGTGGAATTAAAAAATTTGCAATGATTAAATTTGTATGAATAGTACCTAAAGTCGAAATAGGATTTTTTGTTATACCTGTAACATTAATTATTTGATTTGTATTTAATTTAATATTGGGTTTCAAAACAAGAAATTTTTAATAATGAAATGTCTGCTTGTGAATCTACTAGATAACTATGTGTGTTTTTTGTGTCAGTTGAGTTTAAGTTAATAATATCGGCGTAATTTAAATTTAAGCTGTAAATTGATTTTTTATCAATTTTGATTTGCCTCCCCCAACATTTCCTGTTGAGGGGCTTCAACATTAAATGTTGTTTCGATTGTAATTGTTTCGATTGTAATTATTTCCGCGATATTGATTCAAACTACTATTATAATTACCGCGATAAAAGTTACTGCCACGATTTTTGTTAAAGCGATTGAAATTGTTTTTATTTGAAAAGTTGTTAAAATTATTGCTGCGCGACTGAATCGCTAAAACTTGCTTCTCCTTCGTTTCATTTGTTTGTTCCACAACTAACTTAGCTACGACAACTTTGGAATCAGCAAAAGCTGAAGAAGCAAGAATTGACTTTACTAAATCTGATTTAGCGTTCAATCTACAAACATTAACTGTTTGCTCGATTGCCATTTCATGCGCTTTAAGCTTTGTAATGCCTTCGATCACAAGAGATCGCTCAAGAGCATCAGCGAGCTCTTCTGCTTGTTTTGCAAAATCCGCATAATTACTAGTTTTGACATGTAAAGCAGCAATTTTGCCAGCTACTACTTTCGAATTGTCGGGTTTTATTTTGTTTCTTAAACTGCTTTACCTTCTGCTTTACCTTCTAATTTTCTTTCCTTCTAATTTTGATTTTAGGAATGTTATGAGAGTAAATGTTAAATTACACTGGTTTACAGCCAATATGTACTTTGAATGCCACTATTCTTTTCTCATGTAAAATCGGTCACTAATTCCGAAAAAAAAATTTTTTTTTTTTCTGTCACTCCGTTTTCGAGATATTGCCCACTGTAGGGTTTTCAACGAAAAAAAAAATGGTTCCACTTAATTGCATATATCTCCAGAACCAACGACAATATTCAAACAAATGATATATCAAATAAAAGCTAATAAAATTTCTTACAAACAATGCCAACATCATTTTTTGGTCGAGCTATTAGTTTTCGCGGAATTAATTCAAAAATCGGGGAGTTTTTTTATTTTTCAGAAAAATTTCCAAAAAAAGACAAAATAGTTGCAAATTTCGTTAAGAAATCAAAATATTTTGTTGCTTTTGATATTTTTTACTAAAAACCTTTATTTTTTCAAAAAAAATAAGCTATTGTTGAAGAAAATCTATTGAGAAATGAAAAAGTTGTGTTCAATGGAACGAAAGAACCCAAATGGTGTGATTATCAATTTATACATTTGGACTTATTTTATTGCCATAAAAAAAAAATTAGAATTAAAGGTTGTTGTTATAAAATCATATATTCTTAATTTTTGTTGTTCTTTTAATAATTTACATTATTCGTCGCCCATCATTCCTTTGTCCCAAAATCCTTGGTACCGATTCTCAATTACTTTCATCTGTTGGTGGAATCTTTCCCCATGTTCGTCGCTCTCGTCACCGAGATTCTTCGCTTTCTTTGTCTAACGCCTTGACAGTGTTTTTCATAAGTCCAAGTTTGATGTGCAACGGTGGGAGAATTATGTTTTCCTTTTTGACGAGTGGAACGTTTTTGACGTTGCTCTCTCCAACTTTCGACTCAATTCTTTCTGGCCAGTCCTTATTGTAATAGTGGTGTTCACCTGCTCAACTATCCCACTTGCATAGAAAACAGCAGTACTTTGTGTAGCCACTCTGTAAACCACAAAGCATACCAACGACTTTGAGATCAGAACATTTTTTCCAGTCGTGTTGTTCATATTTAATACATGTCAATAGCTTCGCCATTGTTTCGTACGTTTCCTTTGTGTTGACTGCATGTGCGATCGGAATCGATGGCTTTTTGTTTCCTATATGAAGTAATACCGCCTTCAAGCTCACTTTGCTGCCATCAATAAAAAAACGCCACTCTTTGGGAATGTACGGCTGACCAAAGGTATTAAATAAGCCAGGAATGTCTACGCAATAGCAGATATTGTCATTCTTAGTAATGTGTATAGCAAACGGTTTTTCACGATTTCTGTAGTATGTCACCTTAACATCGGGTCTCAAAAAGTTGAATTGTTGCAAACGAGAACCATGCAATTCCGATTTTTCCTTTGACAGTTCCAAATCTCTTATCCAATCATTCAGCTGCGCTTACGATAAAAGGTGAGTTGTGTTTTCAGTTGTAATAGTACTACCACCTGTGGTTCCTTCCGACTCCATTGAATCTACGGATTTTCGATTGTTTTCGCGTGTTCAATCGGGACAAGTAGGATATGGAACATCGTCAGAATGAGATACTGGCAATGAAACATTCGGGACAGTGGCGTATATCACTCGTTTGTGTTTTCCAACACCAGTCACTTTGGCCAGACAAAAATAGCAATCGTTTAGGTGGCAAAACGGTTGTCTCCAGATCACCGGAACATCGAATTTCATGTATCGTTTTTTACCCGAGCTCCATTCAGACAATATTAATTTGCAGGATTGACACAAAATACTTGGCGTCCATGATTCACCAATGTTCTCAGCCGCAATACCAAAATAATGTAGATATGACATTTGGAGTAAATTCGTAAAATTGACTCGTTTCTTTTCGAAAGTAAATTCACCGCACACGTAGCAGAAAATATCTGGGTAAATTTTACACTGGAATTCTCGCAGTCTTTTACTCATTTTATTTTGAAGTATATCTTATTTTTTCATTTCGTTACAAATTGTGCGTCCCTTTGTTTGCCACGTTTTTTAGTATAATGCATGAATGTTTTTGCTTTTATGCATCTCGAAAGTGCTGCAGGTACAATAAAGGTAGGTAGGTCCACGACTCAGAGCGCGACCGCCGAAACTGTCAAAAAAATACAAAATAAGTATTCACATGGCATAATAAAAACAAGTAGGCTCTCTTTCTTATAGCCAAAAGTGTCGAAATCAGACGTTTTGCTGTGACGGTTTCGACGGTTGCACTCTCAGTCGTGAGACTACCTGTTTTTATTGTAGCGTGTTTGTTCTTATCTTTTCTTTCGCAAAACTCTTGACTTGATTCCTATGAACAATAAAAATGAAAAATAAAAAATTATAGTACAATAACCCAATTTATTTATATGACAATAAAATTTGTAAAAAAAACATAACTTGGGTGCTTTCGTTCCATTAAACACAACTTTTTCATTTCTCAATAGATTTTCTTCAACAATAGCTTATTTTTTTGGAAAAATAAAGGCTCTTAGTAAAAAATATCAAAAGTGACAAATTATTTTGATTTCTCAACGAAATTTGCAACTATTTTGTCTTTTTTTGGAAATTTTTCTGAAAAATAAAAAAAATCCCCGATATTTGAATTAATTCCGCCAAAACTAACAGCTCGACCAAAAAATGATGTTGGCATTGTTTGTAAGAAATTTTATTAGCTTTTATTTGATGTATCATTTTTTGGATTACTGTTGTTGGTAATATATGTTAGGAGATATATGCAATTAAGTGGAACCAACTTTTTTTTTCGTTGAAAACCCTACAGTGGGCAATATCTCGAAAACGGAGTGACAGAAAAAAAAAAATTTTTTTCGGAATCAGCGACCGATTTTACATGAGAAAAGAATAGTGGCATTCAAAGTACAAACAACTTTTCGTTATTTGTAAACCAGTGTAATCACACAATTTGGGTGATTTCGTTCCATTGAACACAACTTTTTCATTTCTCAATAGATTTTCTTCAACAATAGGTTATTTTTTTTGGAAAAATAAAGGCTCTTAGTAAACATATCAAAAGTAACAAATTATTTTGATTTCTTAACGAAATTTGCAACTATTTTGTCTTTTTCTGGAAATTTTTCTGAAAAATAAAAAAATCCCCGAAATTTGAATTTATTCCGCCAAAACTAAAAGCTCTACCAAAAAATGATGTTGGCATTGTTTGTAAGAAATTTTATTAGCTTTTATTTGATATATCATCTGTTTGATTACTGTTGTTAGTTCAGGAGATATATGCAATTAAGTGGAATTAACTTTTTTTTTCGTTGAAAACCCTACAGTGGGCAATATCTCGAAAACGGAGTGACAGAAACAAAAAAAATTTTTTTCGGAATCAGCGACCGATTTTACATGAGAAAAGAATAATGGCATTCAAAGTACAAACAACTTTTCGTTATTTGTAAACCAGTGTAATCACACAATTTGGGTGATTTCGTTCCATTGAACACAACTTTTTCATTTCTATTAGATTTTCTTCAACAATAGGTTATTTTTTTTGGAAAAATAAAGGCTCTTAGTAAAAAATATCAAAAGTAACAAATTATTTTGATTTCTTAACGAAATTTGCAACTATTTTGTCTTTTTTTGGAAATTTTTCTGAAAAATAAAAAAAATCCCCGATATTTGAATTAATTCCGCCAAAGCTAACAGCTCGACCAAAAAATGATGTTGGCATTGTTTGTAAGAAATTTTATTAGCTTTTATTTGATATATCATTTGTTTGATTACTGTTGTTGGTTCAGGAGATATATGCAATTAAGTGGAACCAACTTTTTTTTCGTTGAAAACCCTACAGTTGGCAATATCTCGAAAACGAAGTGACAGAAAAAAAAAAATTTTTTTTCGGAATCAGCGACCGATTTTACATGAGAAAAGAATAGTGGCATTCAAAGTACAAACAACTTTTCGTTATTTGTAAACCAGTGTAATCACACAATTTGGGTGATTTCGTTCCATTGAACACAACTTTTTCATTTCTCAATAGATTTTCTTCAACAATAGGTTATTTTTTTTGGAAAAATAAAGGCTTTTAGTAAAAAATATCAAAAGTAACAAAATATTTTGATTTCTTAACGAAATTTGCAACTATTTTGTCTTTTTTTGGAAATTTTTCTGAAAAATAAAAAAAATCCCCGAAATTTGAATTTATTCCGTCAAAACTAAAAGCTCTACCAAAAAATGATGTGTGCATTGTTTGTAAGAAATTTTATTAGCTTTTATTTGATATATCATTTGTTTGATTACTGTTGTTGGTTCAGGAGATATATGCAATTAAGTGGAACCAACTTTTTTTTTTCGTTGAAAACCCTACAGTGGGCAATATCTCGAAAACGGAGTGACAGAAAAAAAAAATTTTTTTTTCGGAATTAGCGACCGATTTTACATGAAAAAAGGATAGTGGCATTCAAAGTACAAACAACTTTTCGTTATTTGTAAACCAGTGTTATCGTCAGTTAGGTCTTGAATCAGATTAATTTTATCTAAAAATGATTCCAATTTGAGAGGGTTTCCGTCATAATTGTCTCTAAATATTGTAACACACATGCTAATAAAAGATTTCTTCTGCTCTAAAGTGGCCATTGCGTAGTTTTGTTTAGTTTTTGGATCAAAAGAAGTGTTTTTGTTTTTAACAATTTCTTTTCGCTTTTCTTTATTGTTATCTTTACTGATATCGCTTTCTCTTTCTAAATCATTATTTTCGGACTCAGAGTCAGAATCTGTCATTATATCTTTGTTTACTAAATTAAATATATTGCTCTCATGTGAAACTTTGACTTTACAACTCAACTTGCCAAAACAGCTCACTAACAGTTCTCTGCAATGTATTATTTTTTTGTAGGTAATTGTTTTTGTTGCTATTTATTGCTGCTCAATATATAATTTCATGTATGCTAAAATTTCGTTGTAGCTACTTATAAGTAGTTCTATATATTCATTTATTTTTATTTCGTGTGTCGACAGTGGTCGTTTTTGTAATATTCTTTTTTGAATTGTAATGAATTTTTTAATTAATTGATTGAAATTTTCTTGATTGAATTCTGACATTGACCTTGTTGCAAAAATTTTCGATAAGTTTTAATATATTTATTTTTTGTTTATGTATATATGTATGTGTTTATATTTATTTATTTCTCTAATCTATAAACATATAATAAAAAAAAAAAAAAATTTTTTTTCCGATTTTTTAATATCCTTTGCTTTTTTATTGTTCTTCCTCAATAAAAAATTTATTAAATTTTATTGTTCTCTTTCAATAAAAAATATTTTTTTGTTTTCTTTATGTATGTTTTAAAAAAAAAAATGTTTCCCTTTCTTTTTAAATATGTTTTCTTTTTTTGTATATGTTTTACTTACTTTTTGTTTTGTATGTAACAATTTTTCCTATATACATATAAATATTTTATATATTTATATATTTTACAAAAAACAAAAAAAAAAAGAAAATTTGAAACTAAAAACACTACAAAATACTTAAAGCTAGGACTGCATTTTATACATCTGCCTCTGTTTGTATAACGACGTCGTAGTTATTGCCTTCTCTCACTTTAATATTGGCTGCATCGTTGGGCATTGCGCGTTGCTTCTCTTAGCTGTAATAAAAGCTTTCTGTTTCGAAGTTTCTGTTGCTAGTTGTTGTATTTTTTCTCTTCGCTGTGATTTTTACTGTGGTAAATTATTGTGTTTCATATTGAGTTTTTTTGATGTTTAGTGGTAGGTTTCAGTGTTTTTTCTTTTATGGTTTTATTCAATATGTTGCTACCCAAATATGTAACGCTAATATTCTAAGAAAAACTGGTTATACATCAAAGAGTTAACGTTATGTGGATTTCAATTATAGGATGACACTTCAAAGTCATTTTTGCATGATTTTTTTCACATTTTTTTTTTTTGCAGTTTAGCACTAATTTCCATGTTTGGTGTTTTTGTTTTTTATTTTTTTTTATTTTTTATTAGTTTGAGTTTGTGTTTTTTTTGAAATTGATTTATATTTCTTATATCATTTAAGAAAAATTTTATTTTTTTTTTATATTATTTTGGTGAATGATATTTAGCTTATTTTTCCAATTTAAGTCACTGAGCACAAAGTTTCAATTTTTACACTTAGAGTGACATTTTTTAGAGTGCGTCTTCTGTTGTGCCCCATGCGCAACATTCAAATTAATTGAAGTTTCCTGCATTTCTCATAGTTCACAAATTTGTTCACATTTTTGTTTTTTATTTTTTTTATATACATAGTAAACGCACAAAAGCCCTTTTTTATTTGTAGTTCTTGTCACGGCCAGAGTGTTACGGCCAAACTGTCACGGTCGCCATGTGATAGTTTCTTTATCCCAAAATGAAACAACTCGTTTGTAAGTTCAATGCAGACTCACTGTCTATATTTTATTCAAAAGCTTAGAGAGTATTTTAGATTAGCTTATACTAAATTAAGGTATATATTAAAGGTAATGTAGTATGTGTTGAAAGTTAATATGGAAGGGTTGCATTAAATGCACTACACATTTTCAAAAATGTAAAGGACAATGTTACAACCGCGAGATCCCTGCCAGTACGGTATTTTCTTAACCCTCACTTTGGCACTATTTACATATGTATATATTCCAATTTTAAATTTGCCATAATTCCTTTCTTTTATTCGATTTGAATATGGCTTGAACTCTGGCTATTTTTTGGAATATTTTGGCTATTTTTAATTTTAGAATTTTCTGATACTTTTTTAAAATTTTTCATTTTTATACCGTAGTTTGGCACTATTTACATATGTAAATATTTTGTATTTTAAAGGCTTTTATGGTGTTTAAACGGATTTTTTGTATTAATAATAGAAAAAAATGATAAGGAAAAACTCTTCACATATTTTTTATATATACATATTTAATTTTTGATAGCTTTTATTGGAAAATTATTAATGAACAGAAATGCTTACAGGAACACCGATGCACCACTCAATATTTTAAATTTACGGTTTTATCTGTCATTATTACTGTGTTAATCAATATAAACTCTTTTCTTTACTAAGTTTACACTACGATGTTTCACAACTGATCAATAGAAACTCTTTTCTTACTATTGATACTATAACTCTTCAACTCTTTACAACTAAGCGAAACACACGCCACATTTTAATTCTGCTTTTTGGCAGAAAAATAACGGTACGCAGAAATGAAACCGTGAAAAAACAGTTGTGAACACAATGTGCTTTTGAAATGCAAAAATACGCATAGTGAAAAAATCCCCTTACAGAATATATGAAAAAAAAGAACAATTGAAGTTGTGTGGAAACAGCTCGATTTTTTATAACAATATGTCATGTTTTGATATTGTAGCTGGAAGTGCTAATTTAATGAAAAAAGTACATTTGCTGTTGAAATGTGGTTTGTTTATTCATTGGAACTTTTAATTTTTTTAATTTGATCTTCATACTTACATTTTGGTTATTCCGTAAAGGGCTGGACCATCAAGTGTGCATTAGAGTGGGTCGAAAAAAAAAGTTTGAAAAAACCACCCCCTATTTTAAAGTTGACCTGGAGAGGATTCCGAAAACAAAAAAATTTTTTTTTTGGACCACCGGAAAAACAGCCAAAATGGTCTTTTTTGCATAACTTAAGCATTACATGTCAGATCTTAAAAAATTATATGTCATTGAAAAGGGCTTTACGAGCACTACAATGTCTTCTTAGAACATTTTTACTTCTGAGATCAATTCAACTAGTAAGCCCCATTAGCCCGATTTATCCCCCTTAATTTTTTTTTTTTTTTTTCTTATAAGATTAAATTCCTTCAAATGTGTTTAATTTGTGTTCAAAAAATTATTACTTAAGTTTCTTTTACAATTTTGTTTATGTTATTTAATTGTTCGTTGACTAAACTTAAAGTAAATTTTTTATAAAAAAAAGGATTATATCAAATATTTGAACTATTATAACTTCTTTGTTTTTAAACTGAATAAATAATTTTTTGAACACAAATTAAACAAATTTGACGGAGTTTAATTATATGGAAAAAAAAAAGAAATTTAAGGGTGATAAATCGGGCTAATGGGGCTTACTAATTGAATATGACCTCAAAAGTAAAAATGTTCTAAGAAGACATTGTAGTGCTCGTAAAGCCCTTTTCAACGACATATAATTTTTTAAGATCTGACATGTAATGCTTAAGTTATGCAAAAAAGACCATTTTGGCTGTTTTTCCGGTGGTCCAAAAAAAAAAATTTTTTTTGTTTTCGGAATCCTCTCGAGGTCAACTTTAAAATAGGGGGTGGTTTTTGCAAACTTTTTTTTTTTGTATGGAGGCCGACCCACTCTAGTGTGCATAATATGTAAAACGCTATATCGTAAGAAGTAATGCATGGAATTCAATGGTTAATAATTTTTTGAATAGGGTACAGAATAACCTTTCTTTTGATACCCATAATGCTAAATTTTGTTGGAAATTTAAAAAAAACACGTCCTTTCCAGGCCCATTTTCCCAACTTGCGAACCATATAACTTCTAAACTACTTGAGAGTGGCATGAAATTTTTCCGGAATTGGACTAAGAAGGTGTTAATACATATATTCCACCTAAAAATAATGTAAATTTTGAATTTCTGTTTATTTTAATAATGACAAAAAATATTTACAAATGTAAATAGTGCCAGATTACGTAGTAAAAGATTGGTACCAAAGTGAGGGTTAATAGACTGATAATAAATCATTACTTGAAGTTTTTCTAGCTTTGTGGGAAACGGTTTAGTCAGATGGCTCACTAGCTCTACTGCTACCATCTCCTTCATCACCATTAATGCAGAAAAACGGTCGACTCGAGACATTTGTTATGAAAATAAATTGAAGCTTAGAAATTTAGAAGCCGAAAAAAAAACAAATAGCGTGGAAAAAGCCATCGACGACTTGGAAGATATGTTGAGGGCGAAGTAGCAGAAAGACAGCGAGCTTAAAATAAAATAATTGGCATTGAATGAAAAAATTGCAAACCACGAATAAGCATTTTAAACATTTTTTTTTTTATAATTTTGTTTTAAACTTTTTAAATGTCCGTGTTTTAACGAAGTGAAGTGTCTTCGATGACTTTGTTCCTCGCTTTTTGTTTCTTATATTCTTATTTTCTGTTACAAATATGTTATTAATTATTAGATACTCCACCGTTTGACGTCGTAGCCACATGTACATTTTATAATCCAACTCGCTCATGGCATCCAGTACATTATGATGCTCATCCATGTAGAGAGAAACAATCTGCAAACGCAAAATATTATTTAATATTTTAATTACATATTTTAAGCAAACAAATGTATTTACTAAAGAATACTCAAAATTACTCATGTTATTCTGCTTTCTTATATTTCAAGTAAGTTAGTAAATTTTTATTGAGACTTCAAAATCTTATATTTCAACAATCAAAACAATCAAATATTTTGACAGTTGTTGCCAGTGTTGGTAGCCAACTTAAAGAAAAGTTATCCGACTTGCAGAGTTCTTTTGTCACTCTCTTATAAAAGAATGTGGCTAATATAAGTTTAAAATTTCAAATCTTAAATGTCGTGGTGGAGAAAGATTCTTTCCACGATCCTGTTAATATTCGCGGGCCACGAGGTCGGTAAATCGATAGAAGAATAAGACCAAAAAGACGTCGTAGAATCAACGAACAATCATATAATAAAAAACAATGACAAAACAGAAAGAATGGGCTATGTCGAACTTATACTAATAATATTAGTAATAATAACACTGTGCGACAATTTAAGGCCCAATTGGAATAACCTCAAATATCGCAATGGTTTATAATAGTGCATGGTCTATAGATTATGCCCTCATACTCAGTTTTATCGGATTAGGTCAAATAAGAGAGAAATTCAAGGTCGAATTTCACCTTTAAGTCACAAATTTTTTCTTATAACTCTTAAACTAAATTCAAATCCTGTGTAGTAACTGTCTCTAAGTATTTGCAATGGATGGTTATTTACATTTTGAGACCATTTTTTCCTCAAAGAGTTAAGTAAGGGGGGTATTATTTCTTCGAAAACAGGCCTTTTTATAATAAAAAACAAAATTTTCAATAGTTCAGTTACTTTGTATTTGTCTTCAAAAACAATCAGATTTTCCTGAATTTTTGCACACACCTTAGGTAAAATAAAATAAACCACCTCTGAAAAGATCAGAACAATTACATGTGTGCATCCAAAGATATTCGGATTCAAAAATTACCGAAGATGGTAACTTCGTTAATGTCATCCCTAGAGTAAAATCATTCAGATGAAAATTATAGAGCCAACAATTTTCTACAAAACTGTTCTTAACATCTTTACCGAAAGAGTAACTGTTTTAAAGATATGCGCGTATATATGTATGTAATTTCAACATACATGAAAAATTAAAACGGTAAAAATAAAAATTATTTTTATTTCTATTTCTTCCCAAGATCAAAATTTTTCATACATGTTGTAATTACATATTTACGCGTATATCTTTTAAACGGTAACTCTTTCGGTAAAGATGTTAAGAACAGTTTTGAAGAAAATTGTTGGCTCTATAATTTTCATCTGAATGATTTTACTCTAGGAATTACATTAACGAAGTTACCATCTTTGGTAATCTTTGAATCCGAATATCTTTGGATGCGCACATGTAACTGTTGTGATCTTTTCAGAGGTGGATAACTTTATTTTACTTTAGGTGTATGCAAAAATTCAGCAAAATCTGATTGTTTTTGAAGACAAATACAAAGTAACTGAACTATTGAACATTTTTTTTTTTTTTTAAAAAGCCCTGTTTTTGAAGAAAAAATTAACCCCCTTACGAAACCTTTTGAGTAAAAAATGGTCTCAAAATGTTAAGAACCATCCATTGCAAATATTTAGACGCAGTTACCACACAGGATTTGAATTTAGTTTAAGAGTTATAAGAAAAAATTTGTGACTTAATGGTGAAATTTGACCTTGAATTTCTCTATTATTTGACCTAATCCGATAAAACTGAGTATGAGGGCATACTATATAGACCACGCACTACTAGAAACCATTGAGATATTTGAAGTTATTTTTTCGTGTCGCACTGTGTAATAGCTATAATGTATTTAATTAAAATGATACGTGTTGCCATAAATAAAGGCATACATAACGTCGCACGCGAACGGCAGCAATGAATGTAGAAACAACAAAAACAACAACAACAAAAGTAAGAACAACAACTGGCTGGAACGACAACAACAACGATAACAGGCACAACAACAAAAACCGCAATATCCACATCAACAAATTGGCATATGCCCTCCAACATCGATACAACAAAATCAGCATTTTACGACAGTGAGCGAAGTAAATATATAGTATGATGTATAATATAAGATTTAAAATTTAAAACAAAATTTTATACAGTTTGACTTTAAGTATGTAAGTATTAATTAAATCATCATTATGTATTTAAGAGTATGCAGTGGGAAAATATATTACATAGCTTAGAGCCTTTAGAAACTAAATTAAAAAATCATATAAATGCGTAAATCAAGATAGGACAATAAAATAAGAAATATTAAATAAACATATAAAAATTTTAATTGAAACTTATAACGCTATTAGAGTGACATTGCATAGGCAATATCAAAGATATAAAACAGTTCATAGAGAAAAACCAGACGAAATCTTTGTCAAGTTTAGAGATAAACTAATAAAGCTTGTTTAAAAACATTATAATGGTATTCAATGAACGACGTATATATACTGAAGCGTATAACTATAAGTTTACACTGTGTGATTCTACGAACCCACCATGAATAAAAACCAATTTAATAGTAGTAAACAAAATTTGACATCTCAAAATTAATTAAAACTATCGCATTTTTTTTAGATATAGCAAAAGTTTATCATATTTTAGTAAGCACGAAGTTTAAAATATTCTTTTGAAGTGCCAAAAACAAGTTGCAAATGCCACAGTTGCATTATACGAACTATACGTTCTATTTACGTCACGTTTTTGTAGTGTAAACTGCGTATGTTTAATCCCTTACAATTTTGTTGTTGCAAATTAAGTTGCCGTAAACTTACCGAACATACGCTGTTTACATCACCAATACGGCGTTCACTGAATACCACTAATATTAATTAACACGTTAATCGCCATGTCAGTCATATGTGTCTGACGCCAAGAAGTTCTACATGAGCCATGTCAGACATATATACCCAAATCGCAAAGGCGCGTTAGGTCGGTCGCGCTCTGACAGCTAAAGTAGAATCAACGAGTTGTTATGAAGCAATTCATAATTCGACCTCACGCTTTGATCGTGCTTTGTATCGTAAAAACTGTCAAATCTCGTAGGAAGGGGTACGATCTAAGCGCGACCTGCCGAAAAAGTTGAGAAATGTTCTACTCAGTCGGGCGTTTGACATTTGCTGATAGCGCAGGGTTATATTTTCATAGAGTTAGCTGAATTTGTGGGTATTGTTCAGTTTCTATGGTAAAGACATATTTGCATGGGATTTGTTATTTTGTCACAATAGTTATGTCGAAAATGATTTAATTTTTTAATTTGCTTTATGGAAATGATACAATGAAAGTTTTGATGAGTTGAGCAATTTATAATTTAATATCAATATTTGTGCCAACATTATTATCACAAACTTTGCGATTTGGATCAATGGGACTTTTTCAGATTTTTTGATTTGACTGCGTATAGTGGCATCATCTAAGTGAAAGACGCACGACATGTCAACGCTATATTATGATTTCAAAATTATAAGGTCGGACGTAAATCAAATAAATAAAATAAATAAAATAAATAAAATAAATAAAATAAATAAAATAAATAAAATAAATAAAATAAATAAAATAAATAAAATAAATAAAATAAATAAAATAAATAAAATAAATAAAATAAATAAAATAAATAAAATAAATAAAATAAATAAAATAAATAAAATAAATAAAATAAATAAAATAAATAAAATAAATAAAATAAATAAAATAAATAAAATAAATAAAATAAATAAAATAAATAAAATAAATAAAATAAATAAAATAAATAAAATAAATAAAATAAATAAAATAAATAAAATAAATAAAATAAATAAAATAAATAAAATAAATAAAATAAATAAAATAAATAAAATAAATAAAATAAATAAAATAAATAAAATAAATAAAATAAATAAAATAAATAAAATAAATAAAATAAATAAAATAAATAAAATAAATAAAATAAATAAAATAAATAAAATAAATAAAATAAATAAAATAAATAAAATAAATAAAATAAATAAAATAAATAAAATAAATAAAATAAATAAAATAAATAAAATAAATAAAATAAATAAAATAAATAAAATAAATAAAATAAATAAAATAAATAAAATAAATAAAATAAATAAAATAAATAAAATAAATAAAATAAATAAAATAAATAAAATAAATAAAATAAATAAAATAAATAAAATAAATAAAATAAATAAAATAAATAAAATAAATAAAATAAATAAAATAAATAAAATAAATAAAATAAATAAAATAAATAAAATAAATAAAATAAATAAAATAAATAAAATAAATAAAATAAATAAAATAAATAAAATAAATAAAATAAATAAAATAAATAAAATAAATAAAATAAATAAAATAAATAAAATAAATAAAATAAATAAAATAAATAAAATAAATAAAATAAATAAAATAAATAAAATAAATAAAATAAATAAAATAAATAAAATAAATAAAATAAATAAAATAAATAAAATAAATAAAATAAATAAAATAAATAAAATAAATAAAATAAATAAAATAAATAAAATAAATAAAATAAATAAAATAAATAAAATAAATAAAATAAATAAAATAAATAAAATAAATAAAATAAATAAAATAAATAAAATAAATAAAATAAATAAAATAAATAAAATAAATAAAATAAATAAAATAAATAAAATAAATAAAATAAATAAAATAAATAAAATAAATAAAATAAATAAAATAAATAAAATAAATAAAATAAATAAAATAAATAAAATAAATAAAATAAATAAAATAAATAAAATAAATAAAATAAATAAAATAAATAAAATAAATAAAATAAATAAAATAAATAAAATAAATAAAATAAATAAAATAAATAAAATAAATAAAATAAATAAAATAAATAAAATAAATAAAATAAATAAAATAAATAAAATAAATAAAATAAATAAAATAAATAAAATAAATAAAATAAATAAAATAAATAAAATAAATAAAATAAATAAAATAAATAAAATAAATAAAATAAATAAAATAAATAAAATAAATAAAATAAATAAAATAAATAAAATAAATAAAATAAATAAAATAAATAAAATAAATAAAATAAATAAAATAAATAAAATAAATAAAATAAATAAAATAAATAAAATAAATAAAATAAATAAAATAAATAAAATAAATAAAATAAATAAAATAAATAAAATAAATAAAATAAATAAAATAAATAAAATAAATAAAATAAATAAAATAAATAAAATAAATAAAATAAATAAAATAAATAAAATAAATAAAATAAATAAAATAAATAAAATAAATAAAATAAATAAAATAAATAAAATAAATAAAATAAATAAAATAAATAAAATAAATAAAATAAATAAAATAAATAAAATAAATAAAATAAATAAAATAAATAAAATAAATAAAATAAATAAAATAAATAAAATAAATAAAATAAATAAAATAAATAAAATAAATAAAATAAATAAAATAAATAAAATAAATAAAATAAATAAAATAAATAAAATAAATAAAATAAATAAAATAAATAAAATAAATAAAATAAATAAAATAAATAAAATAAATAAAATAAATAAAATAAATAAAATAAATAAAATAAATAAAATAAATAAAATAAATAAAATAAATAAAATAAATAAAATAAATAAAATAAATAAAATAAATAAAATAAATAAAATAAATAAAATAAATAAAATAAATAAAATAAATAAAATAAATAAAATAAATAAAATAAATAAAATAAATAAAATAAATAAAATAAATAAAATAAATAAAATAAATAAAATAAATAAAATAAATAAAATAAATAAAATAAATAAAATAAATAAAATAAATAAAATAAATAAAATAAATAAAATAAATAAAATAAATAAAATAAATAAAATAAATAAAATAAATAAAATAAATAAAATAAATAAAATAAATAAAATAAATAAAATAAATAAAATAAATAAAATAAATAAAATAAATAAAATAAATAAAATAAATAAAATAAATAAAATAAATAAAATAAATAAAATAAATAAAATAAATAAAATAAATAAAATAAATAAAATAAATAAAATAAATAAAATAAATAAAATAAATAAAATAAATAAAATAAATAAAATAAATAAAATAAATAAAATAAATAAAATAAATAAAATAAATAAAATAAATAAAATAAATAAAATAAATAAAATAAATAAAATAAATAAAATAAATAAAATAAATAAAATAAATAAAATAAATAAAATAAATAAAATAAATAAAATAAATAAAATAAATAAAATAAATAAAATAAATAAAATAAATAAAATAAATAAAATAAATAAAATAAATAAAATAAATAAAATAAATAAAATAAATAAAATAAATAAAATAAATAAAATAAATAAAATAAATAAAATAAATAAAATAAATAAAATAAATAAAATAAATAAAATAAATAAAATAAATAAAATAAATAAAATAAATAAAATAAATAAAATAAATAAAATAAATAAAATAAATAAAATAAATAAAATAAATAAAATAAATAAAATAAATAAAATAAATAAAATAAATAAAATAAATAAAATAAATAAAATAAATAAAATAAATAAAATAAATAAAATAAATAAAATAAATAAAATAAATAAAATAAATAAAATAAATAAAATAAATAAAATAAATAAAATAAATAAAATAAATAAAATAAATAAAATAAATAAAATAAATAAAATAAATAAAATAAATAAAATAAATAAAATAAATAAAATAAATAAAATAAATAAAATAAATAAAATAAATAAAATAAATAAAATAAATAAAATAAATAAAATAAATAAAATAAATAAAATAAATAAAATAAATAAAATAAATAAAATAAATAAAATAAATAAAATAAATAAAATAAATAAAATAAATAAAATAAATAAAATAAATAAAATAAATAAAATAAATAAAATAAATAAAATAAATAAAATAAATAAAATAAATAAAATAAATAAAATAAATAAAATAAATAAAATAAATAAAATAAATAAAATAAATAAAATAAATAAAATAAATAAAATAAATAAAATAAATAAAATAAATAAAATAAATAAAATAAATAAAATAAATAAAATAAATAAAATAAATAAAATAAATAAAATAAATAAAATAAATAAAATAAATAAAATAAATAAAATAAATAAAATAAATAAAATAAATAAAATAAATAAAATAAATAAAATAAATAAAATAAATAAAATAAATAAAATAAATAAAATAAATAAAATAAATAAAATAAATAAAATAAATAAAATAAATAAAATAAATAAAATAAATAAAATAAATAAAATAAATAAAATAAATAAAATAAATAAAATAAATAAAATAAATAAAATAAATAAAATAAATAAAATAAATAAAATAAATAAAATAAATAAAATAAATAAAATAAATAAAATAAATAAAATAAATAAAATAAATAAAATAAATAAAATAAATAAAATAAATAAAATAAATAAAATAAATAAAATAAATAAAATAAATAAAATAAATAAAATAAATAAAATAAATAAAATAAATAAAATAAATAAAATAAATAAAATAAATAAAATAAATAAAATAAATAAAATAAATAAAATAAATAAAATAAATAAAATAAATAAAATAAATAAAATAAATAAAATAAATAAAATAAATAAAATAAATAAAATAAATAAAATAAATAAAATAAATAAAATAAATAAAATAAATAAAATAAATAAAATAAATAAAATAAATAAAATAAATAAAATAAATAAAATAAATAAAATAAATAAAATAAATAAAATAAATAAAATAAATAAAATAAATAAAATAAATAAAATAAATAAAATAAATAAAATAAATAAAATAAATAAAATAAATAAAATAAATAAAATAAATAAAATAAATAAAATAAATAAAATAAATAAAATAAATAAAATAAATAAAATAAATAAAATAAATAAAATAAATAAAATAAATAAAATAAATAAAATAAATAAAATAAATAAAATAAATAAAATAAATAAAATAAATAAAATAAATAAAATAAATAAAATAAATAAAATAAATAAAATAAATAAAATAAATAAAATAAATAAAATAAATAAAATAAATAAAATAAATAAAATAAATAAAATAAATAAAATAAATAAAATAAATAAAATAAATAAAATAAATAAAATAAATAAAATAAATAAAATAAATAAAATAAATAAAATAAATAAAATAAATAAAATAAATAAAATAAATAAAATAAATAAAATAAATAAAATAAATAAAATAAATAAAATAAATAAAATAAATAAAATAAATAAAATAAATAAAATAAATAAAATAAATAAAATAAATAAAATAAATAAAATAAATAAAATAAATAAAATAAATAAAATAAATAAAATAAATAAAATAAATAAAATAAATAAAATAAATAAAATAAATAAAATAAATAAAATAAATAAAATAAATAAAATAAATAAAATAAATAAAATAAATAAAATAAATAAAATAAATAAAATAAATAAAATAAATAAAATAAATAAAATAAATAAAATAAATAAAATAAATAAAATAAATAAAATAAATAAAATAAATAAAATAAATAAAATAAATAAAATAAATAAAATAAATAAAATAAATAAAATAAATAAAATAAATAAAATAAATAAAATAAATAAAATAAATAAAATAAATAAAATAAATAAAATAAATAAAATAAATAAAATAAATAAAATAAATAAAATAAATAAAATAAATAAAATAAATAAAATAAATAAAATAAATAAAATAAATAAAATAAATAAAATAAATAAAATAAATAAAATAAATAAAATAAATAAAATAAATAAAATAAATAAAATAAATAAAATAAATAAAATAAATAAAATAAATAAAATAAATAAAATAAATAAAATAAATAAAATAAATAAAATAAATAAAATAAATAAAATAAATAAAATAAATAAAATAAATAAAATAAATAAAATAAATAAAATAAATAAAATAAATAAAATAAATAAAATAAATAAAATAAATAAAATAAATAAAATAAATAAAATAAATAAAATAAATAAAATAAATAAAATAAATAAAATAAATAAAATAAATAAAATAAATAAAATAAATAAAATAAATAAAATAAATAAAATAAATAAAATAAATAAAATAAATAAAATAAATAAAATAAATAAAATAAATAAAATAAATAAAATAAATAAAATAAATAAAATAAATAAAATAAATAAAATAAATAAAATAAATAAAATAAATAAAATAAATAAAATAAATAAAATAAATAAAATAAATAAAATAAATAAAATAAATAAAATAAATAAAATAAATAAAATAAATAAAATAAATAAAATAAATAAAATAAATAAAATAAATAAAATAAATAAAATAAATAAAATAAATAAAATAAATAAAATAAATAAAATAAATAAAATAAATAAAATAAATAAAATAAATAAAATAAATAAAATAAATAAAATAAATAAAATAAATAAAATAAATAAAATAAATAAAATAAATAAAATAAATAAAATAAATAAAATAAATAAAATAAATAAAATAAATAAAATAAATAAAATAAATAAAATAAATAAAATAAATAAAATAAATAAAATAAATAAAATAAATAAAATAAATAAAATAAATAAAATAAATAAAATAAATAAAATAAATAAAATAAATAAAATAAATAAAATAAATAAAATAAATAAAATAAATAAAATAAATAAAATAAATAAAATAAATAAAATAAATAAAATAAATAAAATAAATAAAATAAATAAAATAAATAAAATAAATAAAATAAATAAAATAAATAAAATAAATAAAATAAATAAAATAAATAAAATAAATAAAATAAATAAAATAAATAAAATAAATAAAATAAATAAAATAAATAAAATAAATAAAATAAATAAAATAAATAAAATAAATAAAATAAATAAAATAAATAAAATAAATAAAATAAATAAAATAAATAAAATAAATAAAATAAATAAAATAAATAAAATAAATAAAATAAATAAAATAAATAAAATAAATAAAATAAATAAAATAAATAAAATAAATAAAATAAATAAAATAAATAAAATAAATAAAATAAATAAAATAAATAAAATAAATAAAATAAATAAAATAAATAAAATAAATAAAATAAATAAAATAAATAAAATAAATAAAATAAATAAAATAAATAAAATAAATAAAATAAATAAAATAAATAAAATAAATAAAATAAATAAAATAAATAAAATAAATAAAATAAATAAAATAAATAAAATAAATAAAATAAATAAAATAAATAAAATAAATAAAATAAATAAAATAAATAAAATAAATAAAATAAATAAAATAAATAAAATAAATAAAATAAATAAAATAAATAAAATAAATAAAATAAATAAAATAAATAAAATAAATAAAATAAATAAAATAAATAAAATAAATAAAATAAATAAAATAAATAAAATAAATAAAATAAATAAAATAAATAAAATAAATAAAATAAATAAAATAAATAAAATAAATAAAATAAATAAAATAAATAAAATAAATAAAATAAATAAAATAAATAAAATAAATAAAATAAATAAAATAAATAAAATAAATAAAATAAATAAAATAAATAAAATAAATAAAATAAATAAAATAAATAAAATAAATAAAATAAATAAAATAAATAAAATAAATAAAATAAATAAAATAAATAAAATAAATAAAATAAATAAAATAAATAAAATAAATAAAATAAATAAAATAAATAAAATAAATAAAATAAATAAAATAAATAAAATAAATAAAATAAATAAAATTGTTCAGTTCCGAACAATACAAATAAATTAAGTTATTAATAAGTAGTTGTAGTCATACAAATATACAAGCATAACAGCAAAACACAAAACAACAAAGCATTCCAGTAACTACCAAAAAAGCTGAGCCTGCAAAAAAAAACGACACATGAGTCTCAGTGCAATGTTCTGGACAAAGTCAAGGCCAGTTTGGCTATGTTTTAATATGAATAGAATTTTGTAGTGCAATGTGCTGAACAATTATTTCAAGGGCAGCTTGGCCGTTTTTTGTTGTGTGTGCATTTTGTTGTTATGCTTAATCATATGCTAAATTCAACATATATACATATTACATATTAGTTTTATATATTCCTTTTCTATGTAAAATTGGAACAAATTTTGTATAAAAGGAATCTAAATAGTAACAATAAATGAATATTAAAAGTCAACACCTTTGAAGCGGTTCTTTTTATTCCTCTGGGTTGAACAGGTTCAAGTGCCTGGTTAACCAAAGCAAAAAAAAGAACCGCTTCAAAGGTGTTGACTTTTAATATTCATTTATTGTTACTATTTAGATTCCTTTTATACAAAATTTGTTCCAATTTTACATAGAAAAGGAATATATAAAACTAATATGTAATATGTATATATGTTGAATTTAGCATATGATTAAGCATAACAACAAAATGCACACACAACAAAAAACGGCCAAGCTGCCCTTGAAATAATTGTTCAGCACATTGCACTACAAAATTCTATTCATATTAAAACATAGCCAAACTGGCCTTGACTTTGTCCAGAACATTGCACTGAGACTCATGTGTCGTTTTTTTTTGCAGGCTCAGCTTTTTTGGTAGTTACTGGAATGCTTTGTTGTTTTGTGTTTTGCTGTTATGCTTGTATATTTGTATGACTACAACTACTTATTAATAACTTAATTTATTTGTATTGTTCGGAACTGAACATTCTCCGCCCCGTTGAACCATGGGTTCAACAGCTGAAATTTAAACTTCAATCGTAAAATCCGAATCTCTTTTATGGCTTGTATCAGGTGCGATGACATGAATTCTTGGCGTGGGTTGTGGTGGTAAGCAATTGATGCTGTGAGATCTCCTGATGCGTTTCCAAACAAAGAATGAAATAATGCAACCAACCAAGAAGAGACATAAATAACTTATTGAGTAGTGATGAATGTCATGTGGTCGAATTTCGTTAGGAAGATTCAATTGTAGCTTAGATAATTCACTTTGGATAGCGGATAGTTGTTCTTGATGGGAGTTGTAACGAAGGGAAATGTTGACTGCTGGAGGTTCTGTTGACGAGAACACCAAATCAGATGTCTGAACGGTTGGGATATATGATCTGTGATTGGTTGATTTTAATGTCTTGTGGCCTTGAATGGTTATCAGTGGCTGTTTAATGACGCAGTTTTCATTCATAGATAGAATTCCTGAGTCTTGAATGGTGAATTGCGTTAGAACTGCTTCACAAACTGCATTTACCACGACTTCGCTCCTGACAGAATATATCCATGTGTTAGGATTGTGTAGTTGAAGCCAATGGGGGCCGGCTTCCGCATGTTCGATGGAGCATGACGTGTTTGTTTCAATGTGATTAAGCAAGTTTAACTCACATATTGCTATGTTGGATCCTCGTTTATAAAGTGGGTGAATTTGTTGACAAAGATAGTGCTCACTTTCGGTTGAAGTGCATATCCTTGAATCAGCTTCCTTTAATGGATAGTATTGATCACGATGCAGATTTACAATCAAAAATGAGAAGGGAGACTGGATTTTGACAAATTCATTGTTTAGATGCCACGGCACAGGAGTAAGTTGTAGTAACTCGAAATCTTCAGTTGATACTAGTGGAAGTTTCAATTTAAAAATTACGTAGTTTGAAGTGACTCGTCCTTCGATTGACATCAAGTTATATAGTTGTATCAATTCTTCGGTAGGTAACCTTAGATGGCTGGGAAGGCTGGCCTTTATGTGGAGTAGCTCTTCTTGTAGCTGTTGAGGTGAGATTAGTTCGGGACTTAATTTACCATGATGTGTGTCTATTAAAATGCTTAGAAGAGAATCTTGCACGCGTTGGAAGTATATTAGTTCCAACGTTGTTTGAAGAGCTAGTTCAGCAACTGATTGAGCGATGCCTTGTTTGTTTACTTCTTGTTGCACGTTCTCAAATCGGAATTCCAGGGTTTTCAATGTCTTTTCGACCTTTACAAATTCTTCTTCAATACTTTGTTGGTTCCTTTTCATGATGTTTATTGTGCTGTCCAGAAATGAGGTTTGGTTGTGGATTTTATTTTCAAGATAATTTTCATTTTGATATATTTTGTCAATGGTACTGGCGACATCTTCTGCATACTGAGAATCTAGAACTCCGAATAAAGAGTTAGCAATGTTGCCGATGATGTTGAATGCACCTCTTTTCGCTCGATGTCCATTGTGTATTTTCAGGAGTTCATTCTTCAGTGTTATTTCATCCATTAAACGCTTAATTAACATAACTATTACTGAACAGTGTTTGGACGTTTGCAAGATTGTGCAGGATTTTTGTAATATTTGTGGATAACCATTCATTAATTCCAAATTCTTCCAGTATGTTTGCATATTAATGTAGGTTATTAGGTTCCATTCACTGGAGATTATTCCAACCGACCCTAATTTTTCGAAATAAATACCCGGATTAGACACAAATGGCTGAACCTCTATTGGCGCAGGGGAAGCGTATGGTATGAATAAGCAAGCCATCAAGATAGTTACAAATGCTGAACTTGTGTTCATTCGTGTTCGTTTTGATTGGTGAGAAGAGTTGGTATGATCTGAGTGTTTAATCTTCCTTTCATTTGTTTTGGAGCTGTCTTCTTTGCGCTTGCTACCTTCATCGTTTTGATCTGATGGAATGAGTCTGTCTTCTTGTTCAAAATTCTTTATTGGTAGTGGTGCAAGCCTATGTATCGGACGTTTTAAAGTTCCTGCTGCTGTTTGAATGTCAGCCACTCTAACATTGTTGTCGGGACCTGTGTATGTCCTTACAATCCTGCCTAGCGGCCATTGGAGTGGTGGTACGTTATCCTCTTGTATTATAACCATTAAACCTGGATTGACGTTGTTCATTTGTTGTTTCCATTTGCTTTTATATTGCAGTTCCTGAAGGTAATCTCGCGACCAACGCCTCCAAAATTCATGTTTCAGATGGGATACTAACTTCCATCTTGTTAGTAGCGACGCGTTGTTTGGCGTGGCATATGTGTCTACGGATGTTGTCAGTGGTTCGCCGATCAAAAAATGCCCTGGTGTTAAGGCAGTAAGATCCTTGGGATCGGATGACATTGGAGTGAGTGGTCTTGAGTTGAGTATAGCTTCAATCTCAACCACCACTGTTTCTAGCTCTTCATAGGTTAGCGACACTGTAGACACACTCCTTATTAACAAATGCTTGGCTGATTTGACTGCAGCCTCCCAGAGCCCGCCAAAATGTGGAGCCCGAGGTGGAATGAATTTGAAATCTATTCCTTTATCACTGCATAACCTTACTATTGATTCATTGGCTTTCTGGGAGTGGATTGCTTCATTAAGCTCATGGAGTTGGTTTCGAGCTCCAACAAAATTTGTAGCGTTGTCGCAGTAGAGGGTTTTACAATGTCCTCTACGGCTGATGAAACGTTTCAATGCGCCAATGAACGCATTCGTTGTTAAATCGCTTACCAATTCGAGGTGGACTGCTTTCGTAACGAAGCAACAAAATACAGCAATATAAGCCTTTGTTGATCTTTTTCCTCTGATTTTATAATGAATCCATAATGGTCCACAGTAGTCAACGCCACTGTTAATAAATGGTCTTGCTGGAGTCACTCGGGTGTGTGGTAGATTACCCATGATCTGTTGACATAATTTTGGACGGGCCTTGCTACATCGTATGCATTGTTGTACAGTTGCTCTGGCTGTTAACTTTCCTTTGATTGGCCAAAAACGTTGCCTTATTGTTGCTAATAATGTCTGGGAGCCACAGTGTTTGTTGTCCTTGTGTATCATAATGAACAAAAGTTTTGCTAACGGGTCGTTGTAAGGAATTAGCATTGGATGCTTAGAGTCGTAGTTTAGTGTTGATGCTTCCAGCCGTCCACCCACTCGAATGATGCCTTTATCATCAATGAACGGAGTCAAACTGCTAATTGAACTTGATTTGTCAAGTCCTTGATGATTTTTTAATTGTTTTAACTCGCAACTAAAGTCAGACATCTGCATGCTTTTTATGATAACAAAAAGTGCATCATCCATTTCTTTGGGGTTAAGCGATATCTGTTGTTGCCTCAGATTCTTTTTGACTTTTGTGTGGCTTATAAATCGCAAAATATACCCTAGGATTCCTTGTAATGTTCGGAAAGAGTTTCTATGCCTTATTGTATACACTAATTCTCCGTTAATATGTGGTTGCAGCAATCCTTTTTCAATCTCTGTTGTAGCAATAGCGACGTCGTTGCTGGGCAATACTACCAATTGCTTCCTTTTTTCCAGGTCGTTTGGAATTTGAAGTTGAGCTAAAAAACGTGGAGGCCACAAGTCCTGTCTCCCATGTAAGAAAAATGGTCCTTGAAACCATAGGTCACATTCTGCGAGAGCTTTCGCTGTTAATCCCCTTGACAGCACGTCTGCTGGATTGTCTCTTGATCTGACATGTCGCCACTGCTCCGGCAGGGTTAGCGTTTGAATTGTTGCTATTCTGTTAGCCACAAATGTTTGGAATGTTGAAGATTGAGCATTGATCCAACTTAGCACAATTTCTGAATCGGTCCACAGAAATAATGGTTGATCCTTGGTTTTCATGTCATCCCTGAGGCGAGTTGAGAGCTGTGAAGCTAATACTGCAGCGCACAGTTCCAGCCGTGGTAGTGTTTGCGTTTTAAGTGGAGCTATCCGAGTTTTTGCACACAATAGTCGGACTATTACTCTACCATCCTTAAGAGTTGCTCGAATATATGCTGCAGCACCGAAAGCCCTTTCAGATGCATCAGCGAATACATGAAGCTGAGTTGAGGTTGGTACTTCTCCTCGAAATATGTGTCTAGAAACTTGGAGGTTGTTTAGGTTTGTCAAATTATCTCGAAATATGGACCATTTTTCCTTCATTTCTGATTGTAACGGTTCGTCCCATGATAAGTTAAGCTGCCATAACTGTTGAATAAACATTTTCGCCTTCACAATTACCGGTGCCAATAATCCTAGTGGATCGAATAACTTGGCCAGATCAGAGCTGACGGTTCGCTTTGTAATTACTTTAACTGGGTCCAGTTTTACCTTAACGCAAAAATAGTCAGTTTTTGGTAGCCACAGCAATCCCAGAGTTTTAATTGAATCGTTGTTGAGATTCGTAAAGTCCAGATTCACTTCTTGATCACATTGTGGTATATTCTCTAGGAGCTGCGAATGGTTTGCACACCATTTTCGCAAATTGAAACCATGCTTCTTTAATATATATATCAGTTGTTGTTGAGCTTCAATGGCTGTTATCAAACTATCAGAACCTCCCAGACCGTCATCTACATAAAAATTATCTTGTAGAATTTGAGCTCCCAACGGGTAATTATTGGCATTTGCCGTTGCAATTCGCTGTAAACATTTTGTTGCGAGATACGGTGCTGATCTTGTTCCATACGTCACAGTGGTTAATTGATAATATTTGATTGGAAAGGCTGGATTCTCTCTCCAAATAATTAATTGGTATCGTTGATCATCTGGATCTACTAAAATTTGACGATACATTTTTTCGATGTCTGTAGTGAACACGTAGCGTGGTAGCCGGAACCGAAGAAGAATTGAAAAAAGTTCGCTTTGAACGGTTGGTCCAGTGTACATTAGATCATTTAGTGAATATCCTGATGATGTCTTGGCTGAGGCATCAAAGACGACCCGAAGTTTCGTTGTCGTGCTGTCGGGCTTGAATACACAATGATGTGGAATGAAATAATTCGGAGTTAGTACAGAATCGAGATTCACTTCTTTCATGTGCCCAAGTCTTTCATAATCCTTCATAAATTGAATGTATTCCTTGCGTACGATATCATTTTTTAGAAGTCGGCGTTCTAGACTCATAAATCTGTTGTGGATCATGGCTTGTGATTGCCCTAAGGCTGATGTGTTTTCGATAAAGGGGAGTTTAACGACAAAGCGGCCTTCCTCATTGCTACGAACATTTTGAGCAAAGTGAGATTCACATCGCTGCTCTGCTGGTGAAAGATATTTCTTACTTGTTTCAACTTCTTCTATTTCCCAAAATTTTTTTATCAGTTCATTTGTGGTTTCTTCTTCTTGACTGAATATACCACATGTGACAGCATCGTAGCTTGTTGATCCCACCATTCCTGCTACTATCCAACCAAACACTGTATTCTGCAGTATGGGCAACTGTTCACCGATGTTGATTTGTTCTGGTCGGATCAAGTGATAATACAGTTCTGCTCCCAGTAGAACATCGATCTTGTCAGATTTGAAGAATTCAGGATCTGCTAACTTAATGTTTTCTGGGAGTGACCAGGTTGAAATGTCAATGTTCAGTCTTGGTTGAGGTGATACGATGTGAGACAGGACGACTGCTTCGAGTTTGGATGTGAAGTTTCCAGTTCTTGAATGCATATCTACGTTTACTCGCTGAGTTGATTTATGAGTACCCTTTCCAATGCCTTCGATACAGAGCGATGATGATGTTGTTGATAGCGATAATTTCTTAATCAGTCTTTCAGTTATGATATTAATCTGAGAGCCGGAATCCAGAATTGCTCGAACTTCACACGATCTTCCATTATTTGCTGAGATTTTAATTTTTGCTGTTGCTAGTAGAACGTAGTTATATTTGTTAGTTTCATTTTGAGCCGCAGCTACCGTGAAAGGCACAGTGTTGTTATTTGACTGATCAGGAACTTGATGATTTAATGTTGTTTTCTGAATTTTAGCATCTCCCTGTAAATGCAGTAGTGTGTTGTGCTTTGCTGAACATTTTGTGCAGCTTCGTGATTTACATGTCTTGGCTGTGTGATTTTCTTTGAAACAATTGACGCACAGGTTTTGTTTCTGTATCCATTTCAGTCGTTCTACGGCGGACATCTTGAGAAACTGTTGGCAATAGTAAAGAGGATGGCCACCTTGCTTACAAACCTTGCAACTGTTGTGATTGGATACTGCTGTCGATGTTACCACTCTTTTGATATTACATCCTATGGCTTCTAATGCTTGGAACCGATTCTTTAAGAATTTGAGAAAGGTGCTTATTTCTTGAAGCTTTCTGGGGTCTTGAAGTGATTGCTCGTAGAGCATATGGGTTTGGTGATCAAATTTCTTTATTAAAATGTGCAACAGCAGAGGATCCCAGCTATCTGTCTCGACTCCAAGATTCTTGAGTGCGGCTAAGCTTTCATGAATGGTGTCATGAAAGTTTCGAATAGTCTTGGCTTCTGATGTGAGGTTTGGAAGGGATATCAGCCGTTGTATTATAGCTGATGTAAGCATTCTCTTATTGCTAAAACGATCTTGTAGAGCTTCCCATGCGATGTCGTAATTATCTTCTGTCAATTCGAGATGACCAATCGCACGTTCAGCCTCCCCGAATACATTGGTTTTGAGGTACCACATTTTCTGGATTTTTGGAATTTGTTGCTGATGTATCATTCGCGTGAATATGTCTGCGAAAGTTTGCCATTTCAAGTAGTTTCCGTCAAACTTCGGTACTGACATTTTTGGTAGATGCACCAATTGGTGATTTGTTGCCTGGAATTCATCATTGATATTCTTATGTTTTGTTAACAATTCTTGTCGGTGTATGACTCTGGCTTCGAGTTCTGAGTATGCCAGTATGTCATATCCTTTTGCTGCCGGGTCCTCGAACAGTTCCCATAATTTATAGTGAATTTCTTCAACTTGGCTCCACAGCTTGCTTAACACGATCAGACACTGTGAAGGAGCCTCTTGTATTGAATTGCCCGCTAGTAGACGTTCCAGTGATGACATCATCGCCTTTTGTCTCCTACACATGGCCTCAAAACTAACTTGGACTGGAGAAATTGATGACGACTGATCCTGCTGAGTTGTTGGTGCAACCGAGGATGCATCTTTTGTAAATTCTCGTATGTCTCTTGGGGTTGCCTTTGTAGGTGGTTCCAATTGGGGTGATGACTTAGATTCCAGGTTTTGTATCTCGGTTGTAAAAATCTGTTTGTACTTATTGGCCACAGTCAAAATGTTGTTATAGTAGTCTGTTTTAAAGTATTCATGATCTAATGATAGATCCTTTATCAGTCGCTCTTCAAAATAGATTGATGTCGTCTTTCGATCTGGAGAATCCTTTTTGAAATTCTTCACAATTTGCTGAATTTCATTGCCCGCCAACTTTTGCAAGGCAACCAATGATGAAAAATCTTCCATGATAAATGCTGATGAAACTGAACCACCAGAATGATATGTTGAATCTGCCTAAGAAGTGTTGCAGATCACGTCGGGGTCACCAGAATGTTGCGTCTTAATGGGCGCAACTGCAAATCCTTAGTCTTAACTTGACTAAGGAATAGTTGTTTAAATAATTATTCAAAAGTTAACCAGGCACTTTAACCTGTTCAACTAAGGATAATTATTTTTGTTTTTTTTTTTTTTTTTGCTTTGGTTAACCAGGCACTTGAACCTGTTCAACCCAGAGGAATAAAAAGAACCGCTTCAAAGGTGTTGACTTTTAATATTCATTTATTGTTACTATTTAGATTCCTTTTATACAAAATTTGTTCCAATTTTACATAGAAAAGGAATATATAAAACTAATATGTAATATGTATATATGTTGAATTTAGCATATGATTAAGCATAACAACAAAATGCACACACAACAAAAAACGGCCAAGCTGCCCAGAAGCTGTCAGAATGTTGCGTCTTAATGGGCGCAACTGCAAATCCTTAGTCTTAA